>JAMSGL010000007.1:0-323731 GCA_030490775.1 Starmerella etchellsii
ACCTTCACGAACTCGGACTTCGGCCCGTCGAGCACGGCGATGATGAGCCGGCGCTGCTTCGACAAACTGAGCTCGCCAAAACCGGTGATTGTGGCGGCGAGGTGCGACGTGATGTGGCGGATGGGCAGCGGGCCCTGCGAAACGAGCAGCTTGCGGATCTTGTCCGAGGTGACGGCCGCGGCCGCGGCCATCGCGATGGGCGAGTGCGTGTTGAGCGGCTTGAGGCTGGGCGGCGCCTCGAGATTGAAGCTGGCCTGGCGCATCTTCTGGCGGGCCGGGATGTTCGGGCGCGGCGTCACCGACGAGCGCGAGCGCGGCTTCACGCTCATCGTAATCGGACGCGGCACCGAGCCAAGAGCGTCGTTGCCGGAATTGGGCGGTGGCGCGCTGGTCCGGCTGGCGTCCGGGGCCGGCGGCGCGCTCGGGGCCGTCCGCTCGGCGAACGGTGGCGACGAGGAGTCGCGGGGCGCGTCGGACGCGTCGGACACGCGGTCAGCGGGCACGGCGGACATGGCTAGATGCTTATCGACCGAAATTTCAGCTCCCGATGCTACGAAGAGTTGCTTTCTATTTAGGCTCGCGCGCCGTGACGAAATAAGAGTCGGTCTGGGGTTGGCGGCCGATCAGGGTTAGTGGGGGTCGTACAAAGTGTCATTTCGGACGGTACGTAACCCTTTGTGGGGCGCACGCCCTCGCCTCGACCGATCTGATAAGCCCACCAAAATAGACTACGCAGAGTGTTTAATTAGGCAAACGCAGGGCCAACGCAAACGCGGGACCAACGCAAACGAGTAAGCTGCGCAGCCCGAGCAAATTAAATGCTGCCGGCCGGAACAGCAGAACGCCTTGCGAATTCCCAAACACTTGAGGATATCGGCCTCAGACTTATGCGAAGAGTACTTTAAATTATATATATTTAGTAACCGAGAGCGGCGAGCTTCTGGGAGACCTCGGACTTCGCCTCCGCGGCCTTCGCAGCAGCAACCTTCTTCTGGAGAGCGACCTTCTTGGCGTGGTAGGCGGCACCCTTGGCCTTGCGGCGGTCCTCGAGGCGGGCGACGACGTCCTGGTAGCGCCAGCCCATCTCGTGGCTGAGACGGCCGACAGTGGTGAACTTGCGGCCGGGCTGGAGACGGAGCACGCGGAGGGCCTGGGGCACAACGACGCGCTTCTTCTTGTCGTACGGGGGAGGGACACCCTCGAAGACCTGGAGGCGGGCAAGAGCCTGCTGGCCACGGGCGGTCTTGTGGCGGACCATACCGCGGACGGCCTTGTAGAAGATCCGGCTCGGGGCGCGGAAGTGGAAGGGGCCCTTGGTGGGGTTGTAGCGGGCAGCCTTACGGAGGTAGGCAAGGTACTTCAGCTTGTTGCGGAAGAACTCGCCGGAAATGTTGAGCTCCTCGGCACGGACAATGGTGATGCTCTGGCCGTTGAGGATCTGCTTGGCAACAATGGAGGCAAGACGGCCAAGGAGGTGGGCCTTGCCGTCGATAACAATCTCCTTTTCAAAAGTGCTCATTTGGAGTGCAACAAGAACTTTCAGTAAGGAGCCTTAGGGCGGTGTTTCCACAGATCATGATGACCGTACCACGGGACCAGCGTCCCAACGAAGAACCCTATTCCAACGTGAGTGAAAAATTCGTCGGCTTAGTAAAAGCCCTAACACCGGCCAACTGGACCAGTCAGCCGTACCGCCGGGCCCGCACCACCAGCCTTTACCACCAGGGCCCGTACCACCAGCCTTTACCGCCAGGGCCCGTACCACCAGCCTTTACCGCCAGGGGCCCGTACCACCACCACCAAGGGTACTGCACCAAGGATACTGCACCGAAGGGTACTGCACCAGGGATACTGCACCGAAGAGTACCGCACCAGGGATACTGCACCAAAGATCTACCATCCCCTAGGCTTTGGACGTGGCGCCCAGCATTGTGAACTTGCATTAGTGTTACTTATTTACCTTTTGTTTTATTATGCGTCAATAAATATGTCATGCCTTGCTGTCGCCCCACTTCTCCATGAGCGGCACGGGGCCCGTGACGTTGTGCTCGGAAGGTGGGCTCGACGGCGTGGTTCGTTCTTGGGTGTTCCGAGTCGGCGACGGGTGGTTCGGCGTCGACTCTAAATTCATGTACTTCCACAGCGCCGGCGAGCTCTCGGGGAGCCCGCTCGTGTTGTTCGGCTGCAGCTTGATCGCCGAGTCCAGCAAACCCATCCCGTGCTCGGGCGACTCGGCCGGCTTGCGCTCGGAAGGCGGCGCCCGCGCCGGCGTGCGCACCTCGCTGTTTTCTGGAGGATCGAGGCCAAGGTTGCGCCGCAGCGTCGGCGGCAGCTCGGCCGTCGACACTGGCTTCGGCTCGTCGTTCTCTGAAGCAAGCTCAACAGACTCTTGCAAACTCTCGCGGTGCCGGTGGCCGGGCGCTGGCAAATGTACAGGAGGCTGCACGGCCGGCACATTCGAAGGTCCTCCTCCACCGGGCGGCCCACCTTGGGACTGCGAGGTCGAATGGCGGTGCCCCATGGGAGGTCCAGAAGTGAGATTGGCAGAATTGCCGGGCTGCACGGCCGGCTGCACCCCGTCGGACTCACTGGGCCCGCTGTGGGACCCTTGGCGCCCGTGCAGCCCGCCTGGAGGCCCGCCTCCCAACGAATACGGCAGCATCTGAGCCGCCACGCCTCCAGGGCTTCGGCTCGGGCCAGATCCTTGCTGGATGTTGGTTTGACTGTCTCGTCGGTCGCTCTCGGTTGGGGGCGGCGCGCTGAGGTCGGGGTACTGCATTATGGGCTGGCCCATTTGACCCACAGGCTGACCTATCGGTGGCTGGCCCATTGGCTGACCCATTGGTTGAGTAGCTGGCTGACCGGCGGGCTGGCTCACGGGCTGGCCCACAGGTTGACCCACAGGCTGACCCACAGGCTGGCCCATAGGCGACTGGCCCATAGGCGACTGGCCCATAGGAGGTTGACCCATATGCTGGTTGAGGGGCTGATTAGGCGCCTGGTTAGTGGGCATAAGCTGTCCGGTTTGAGGATTCAGGTACTGGATGCCGTACGGCGTCATGTAGGGAATGCCGTACTGTCCCTGGGTGCTGGGCGGCTGCATAATTGGACTCGAGATCGACTGGTTTTGACCAGGGAAGCCGCCCATAGGCTGGAATCCCATCGGGATCTGGTACGGCTGCTGACCTGCGAGCATCGGGGGATACTGATTAGCCAGACCGGGAGACGCACCGTTGACGGGCGGCTGGTTATTGCTATGTCCACCAGAGACTTCGTTGCGCCCGGTCGACGCGTTCGCCTGCGCAGCGCGATTCGGTGACGATTCAAAGGGCCGTTTCGGAATGTAGGCGCCGCGGTACTGCTGGCCCGTGGTCGCCTTGCGAATTAGCTCGTCCTTGAACGCGTCCACAATATACCACTTAGAGCCCTTTCCGGGCTCGTTCTCTTTACGCGCCGCCTTTTCAAACGCCTTGTTCAGCGACAAGTTGTGCCGGATCGAGTTTTGCCACCCGGGTTTCGAGTGCCGGTAAAAAGCATAGTGAGCCGAGATCCAAGCGTAGATGTCTGCCAGTGTCATTTTGTGCTCAGGGGTGCTCAGAATTGCCTGTGCGATCATCATTGCGTACGAAAACGGAGGTTTGATGTCTCGGCACTCGTCGCGGCTCAGCTCGTGCATGAACGGGTCCGTCGCCGCCACCTGCGGCCGCGACAGAATCGTAACTCCCCGCGGGTAGGCGCTGCCTCCGGGGCCACCATTACCAGCACCGCTGCCGCCGGCACCGCCTGAGCTTCCCGCGCCCGCAGAGCCACCGGGGCCCTTCAAAGACTCTAAGTCATTCAGGCGCTGCAGATAGAGGGTGTCCACGACCGGTTCAGTATCTGGTTGCACAAACATCATCTGCATATTTCCGACATCGAGAACAGTTCCCGACTTCAACATCGCTGTGTTGCCCGACCGCACGGGCTCGCCGTTGATCCGAATGCCGTTCCGGCCGACAGTCAGCACCTCCCACTGACGCGAGGACAAATTATACTGCACAACAGCGTGTCTCCGACTAACAATCTTGCTCGGTGCCAGATCTATATCTACTCGCTCGTCGGAATCGGTTGCGTTGCGGCCAATGACTACCTGCAGCTTCTTCACGTAGTACGTCCAATCGGCACCGGCGAGTTTGCCATACGCCTTCACATTTTGGTGCGACAGCAATGCGTTCGAATTCGTCTTCATTATTTCTGCGCCACAGTCGGGGGTATTCAATGTGTTGATAACAAGGTCGACATCGATGCCGTCGTCCGACTTGCGCCGCGGTGGGGCCACAGGAGGTGTCGACACAGGACCGGTCGGCTGCGGTGCTATTGCTTGGTTGGACACAGGATGGGTTGCCTGAATTGATGTCTGGTTCGGTGCCTGATTGGGCGCTGCTGAATTAGGCAGTGCTCCCGTGGAGGTCGGTGCCACAGGGGCGGCCGGTGTAGTTGCTCCAAAGGAGGACGGCACTGATACCTGGAATTCATTCTTATTCTGCGATTCCTCTAGTTTGACTCTTTTCGGGCCGGTTTCCTGGCTATCCTCACCGGACCTGGCGTTGGGCAACGGTGCTGGCTGGTGCTGATGCTCGGCCGGCTGCTGCTCAGATGACTCTCGCATGACAGACTGGTCCTCCTCAGCTCGCTTTTCGGTCTCAGCTGCCGACATTTCGACCTGAGCAGGCTGCTTGTCCGGTATGGAGTCTTGTGGAGCTTCTGTTTTAGGCGGGGCACCGCTTGCCGCAGATGACGCCGCCCCCACAGTCTCACTTTCGTCACCACTTCCTGAGCTGTTGCTGCGGACCCGTTTTATCCGCGGGTCCGTGCGCTCGCTCTCCGCATAATGGTAGCTCGCGCGTTTCTCTGGCACCATACGTACCAAATGTTTGTAAATACTGGGTAATGTAAACAATGATATCGGGTTAGTAATACAAACAACTGGGCACGGGCCCGAGCCAGAACGGGCGGCGGAGGCATGATTTTCCCAATTAGCGGCGCCATAGGCGACACAACCCAGGTAAATAAAATTCCCACGTGAGCCGTCCACAATTTAACGCTGACAGCACCGGCTCGGCTTGGAGATATGGTGCGGTTCGCAATGAAAGCACGGTCTCAAACCGAGGTAGTCGCCTCATTAGGCCACTGATGCCGGTGAGTATAACCAATTCGCGTTGTTGAATTTGATTATTATCCTATTAAAACTGGCTAATGGTAAAAAACATTATATTCACAACATAAGTAGCATTTGTTTGTGTACAATGGCCACATTTAACAACGCATGGGGACAACAACGCATGTGGAATATTTGGTGGCTACAAGAACCTTTCCAGCGACTGCAGAAAGTGACCACCAGCTGCAATATTCGATGACTGCAGCTGGCGATGGCCAGCGTGTCTTTCATATGGTAAGGGGTTCTCTTCAACGTCATTGGGGACCGCCATGCATACACAATACGATCAGTACGTTGCAGGAACGTAGCGACGGAAGTCCGGTGTCAAATAATAGACGTTTATCATACTTTGTAGGGCAGACTACTCAACACACACCCTCTTTAGCTAACTTCTCTTCCCCGCATCTTTACAAAGTCGCTCGATTAATTTATCTCAGCTCCTTCCGTGTGCCAGGTCGCCTGCGGGCTAGGGTATATTCCAATTGCTCGTCTCTCAAGGGTTCACGTGCTAATAATAGTAGCGCAGTAGGTGGTATACCAAAGGACAGCTATGTGAGAAAGCACACTGCGGCCATTTGCAACCATTTCTGATTTTTCTTGTTTTTTTCAAAATCGTTTTAAACCCATTGGTCGATTGCTTCGTGCATCAACCTAAACCTGGTAAGGTCTCATGGGCTCAAAATTTCTTTACCAGACCCAAACCCTTCAGCTTAACGCTGGTGACTGCGCTATTGGGCGCGGCATTAAAATGGGTTTAGTTTAGGGCAATGGCGGGGAACGAACTTTGAAATGGCTGGGAGGACCCGATCTAAAGGCGGGAAAACGCCGTGGTACGGTTTGTGCTAATCTGCACTGTGCTTAGGGCTTTGACTGCATGCATGGGTGACTAATCAGCAAAAATTTTTTTCCAGAATTTTTTCATACGCCCACTCCCAACGAAAAATATATAAGCCCACACATCACCATATAGGTTTTTTTCCCACACCTACTAAAGTTTTATTACAATGGCTCCCGACAAGACCCATATTAACCTCGTTGTCATCGGCCACGTCGACGCCGGTAAGTCGACCACCACCGGTCACCTTATCTACAAGTCTGGTGGTATTGACAAGCGTGCCATCGAGAAGTTCGAGAAGGAGGCTGAGGAGCTCGGCAAGGGCTCTTTCAAGTACGCCTGGGTTTTGGACAAGCTGAAGTCCGAGCGTGAGCGTGGTATCACCATCGACATCGCCCTCTGGAAGTTCGAGACCCCCAAGTACAACGTCACCGTCATTGACGCCCCTGGTCACCGTGACTTCATCAAGAACATGATCACCGGTACCTCGCAGGCCGACTGCGCTATCCTCGTCATTGCCGCTGGTCAGGGTGAGTTCGAGGCTGGTATCTCCAAGGATGGCCAGACCCGTGAGCACGCTCTCCTCTCCTTCACCCTCGGTGTCCGCCAGATGATCGTTGCCATCAACAAGATGGACTCCGTCAAGTGGTCTGAGGACCGTTACAACGAGATCGTCAAGGAGACCTCCAACTTCATCAAGAAGGTCGGTTACAACCCCAAGGAGGTCGCCTTCGTCCCCATCTCTGGCTGGAACGGCGACAACATGTTGGAGCCTGGCACCAACGCCCCCTGGTACAAGGGCTGGACTCGTGAGACCAAGAAGGGCTCTTACAAGGGTAAGACTCTTATCGAGGCCATTGACTCGATTGAGCCCCCTGTCCGTCCCACCGACAAGCCCCTCCGTCTCCCCTTGCAGGATGTCTACAAGATCGGCGGTATTGGCACTGTCCCGGTCGGCCGTGTCGAGACTGGTGTTATCAAGCCCGGCATGGTCGTCACCTTCGCCCCCGCTGGTGTGACCACTGAGGTCAAGTCCGTCGAGATGCACCACGAGTCCATCGCCGAGGGTGTCCCCGGTGACAACGTCGGTTTCAACGTCAAGAACGTTTCCGTCAAGGACATTCGTCGTGGTAACGTCTGCGGTGACTCCAAGAACGACCCCCCTCAGGGCTGCTCTTCTTTCACTGCCCAGGTTATCATCTTCAACCACCCTGGTCAGATCTCTGCTGGCTACACCCCGGTTTTGGACTGCCACACCGCCCACATTGCTTGCAAGTTCGCTGAGTTGCAGACCAAGATCGACCGCCGTACCGGTAAGGAGACCGAGAAGGAGCCGAAGTTCATCAAGGCTGGTGACGCTGCCATCGTCAAGATGATCCCGTCCAAGCCCATGTGCGTCGAGACCTTCACCGAGTACCCCCCGCTCGGCCGTTTCGCCGTCCGTGACATGCGTGTCACTGTCGCCGTCGGTGTCATCAAGGGTGTTGACAAGACCTCTGGTGCCGGCAAGGTCACCAAGTCTGCTGCCAAGGCCGCTAAGAAATAAACTAACTAGTTAGGTACTATTAGTTATTATTAGTTTCACCCGAACTGAAGTAAGGTACGTTATCGGAAGTGTATTTTCTAGAGTAAGTATATGTAGTTATCGCGCAGTGGTGTGGGGACGATAGCTACCTCGGCATGCGCTTAGAATTCGGGTGGAGATTCGGCAAGGAGCCGAACATCCGATGCGGGTGGGCCGAAAAAGCTATTAACGGCAACATGGATTATTGGGCTCGAGTAATGCGGAAAAAAAAGTAGAAAATGTTTACCAATTTTTCTATACAGTTCTAGAACTCTTGCGAAAAAAATACGTCAACAAATCTTTGCATTCAAGTCTAGAGCACAATGGCGTCATCTTTTCATGCACATTTTGGATCACGTGTCACGACTCACAGGTGAGTCAGGGTTTCGCGAGCGGCCGGCGTCGCAAGGGGTCAGGTTTTCGGGGTGATCGACCTGTGCATCGGATGTGCAGAAAAAAAACAATTGATCAGCGTTGGCTTATCAGATTAAGCTCAAAAATAATATTATACAGCGTAGAATTCACTTATTTCGCCAATCTTCTGAAGGACATTGTAACTACTATCGCTAGAGAGGATCGCGCGGGCATCGCGCGGGCAAGAGAGGAGCTGGTTATCAAGCATGGCTAGAGTGGTGCCACCAGACCGTTTGAGAAACCACAACCCTATTTTTGCACGGCCATATGTCCGGGAGCCGCCCTGCATTCTAACCACCGCACGCCCTTGCCTTTCTTTAAGGATTCTCCAGGGTCCCATATTGAATTCGAACGAACGCTCAAAGAATTGCGGATCGATCTAGAAAATTAATACTAAACTTTCCAGGGTATAGGCACTTTGTTCGCTGCAGATGAAGATCAGGAACAGGATCTCTTGGAAGCGGTTGCCAAGAGATCATGTGAGTACGTTGAGCTAGGGTATGATGATTTTACTAGGAACCCCAGCCTTGGGCGTTTACACCATAGGAAGCCAAGAAATCATTATGTGGGTCAAATTACCGCAAAGTGGAGATTCAAATTGCTAATTAAACCGTCACCATCCTAATTTTTCCAGAAGTAAACTCTGTATCACGATTTGATGGAGCAATCATTGTCGTTTCGGAAAATTTTCAAATCGTTATCTATAGCTATATCCAGTTCCACCTATAGGTTCGGGAGGAAAACTTCGGTCACTTGCATCAAAAGGGCTAGGGCAATATGGTCCAATCGACGAGAAATACGGCGCACGCACTATTCCGACGTTGGTAAGCTAGGGGCCAAGCTATTTGCTGGTCGAGACCTCAAGAGAGCCTGGAATCCTTTTGCTTTCAAAATAAAGAAATCACTCAGGAACATTCGTATAGAAATGTTGTGAAAATTTAATGGAGTGTGTAGTTAATGTCAATCAGAAGGTTAAGTGAGACAGACATTATCAGTAAGTAATTGTTGCCCCGACCCCGGCTTGCCTATCTGAACGGGACCCAAATTTAGGTCCGGAGAAGGGGTCGATTCAAATTGGAAATGGTCAGGGGGGAGGCAAAGGGTTACTCGAAGTGTGACTGGTATCGAGCGAATCGATATCGAAAGCCGCCGGCGGTACAGGGAGAGGAATCAAACCTAAGTATTTCTAAGCGATCTGCTGTTCGCACAGCTACTCAACCGCATTTTCGGTTAAGTGGCTGTCTCTAGAATACCGAATGGCTTCTCTTTTTCTCGGCAGTCCCCGCCCCTCTACGTCTTGTCTGGTGGCCTGAGTCCACCTTCTCTGTCTACTGGGCAAGGTGTCGGACACTCCTATAAGGTAAGGGTATATACCGCCTCGCATAAATCGAGGGTGGCGCTAGGTATGCAGAGAGATTCCTAAAAATATATGATCTACGCAGATGCCATTAATTTCTATATAGTTCGCGAGACTATGTCAAGAGCATTGTGAATCCAAACGTTTACTTGCGGTTCTGGGTTTATCCTTGCCCACTCACGCATGTCGCCTGCACGATTTGTAATGCGCCCGCCGCACAGATTTGGAATATGTGCATATACCCTACGCGAGTCACGAGCACAGCCTTCATAGGTTTTGCGCGGCAGCACGCATATCGGAGGGCACGGGCGGTTCGGCCTCGCCCATTATTCATATTAGTAATGCGTTTCTCCTGACAGCTTTATATATGCCGATATATGGGTACGGTGAATCGTGCGTATGTTGAGGGCGTTTGAAATCTTCTTGTAACATTTCTTCACTGGATCTTATCTTGCAATCACTTCTGAGTCCGCGCAGTTGATCTTACTCCACATTTTCATTTTCACAAGTCACTGTTCTCTCTACAGTATCTCTAGCCTCTCTTTCACCCAGCGCGCATTTGCATTATAGCCAAAAATACTAGGCCTTTCTGGACTAGTGTGCATGAACAGATATGAAGCGGGGCCAAATAGAGGGAATGCCTCTCCGCCACTATCGCGAAATTTGCCACATCGAACCGAGGCTTGGCAGGCAGGCGGAGGGACAGGCCCAGAGACGGCTCGCTCTTCTCAGGCATGCCAATGGAAGAACTGTGATGCAACCTTTCCTTCAGGAGAGGAGCTCTATAGGCACATATGCGAGGAACACACAACGAAGTCATTACGACCAAATGCTGCATCAAATAGACCCGTGTTCAACTGCCTGTGGGGCGACTGCAAAATCACGGTTAATAAACGCGATCATTTAGTATCTCATGTGCGAGTGCATGTGGATATCTGGCCATACGTCTGCGAGACATGCTCTCGCAAATTTCGTCGCCCGCAAGACTTGAGAAAGCATATGGGCACGTCACTCCACTCCCAGGCCGAAGCTTTCTCACAGCAAACTGCTGCGGCTAAAGCAGCAGCTTCCTTCTCAAATCAAGAGCTGGCGATCCAGCCAACATCAACAAGCATCATAGAGCCTCAACCAGAGGATAGTGGCGCTGTCTGGACACATACGGCACCACTGCCTCCGGAGCAGCAGGAGCAGCAGCGACTGTTAATGCACCAGCAGCAACTACAATCACGGGGACAAGTACAGAATACTAACCGAGCTAGTAGCGAAGCAATTCCTCAAGAATCCTACTCAAACCAATATGTTGACCTGTACATGGACCAGTTCAAGCATCCGCCCCCGCAGCATCCATCTCAGCAGCATTTCCCTCCGCAGCATCCATCACCGCAGCATTTATCTCAACATCTATCGCAGCAGCATCTATCGCAGCAGCATCCACCCCAGCCACTTGCGCCACCATTAATGTCCGGTAATCTGGATAGGTCACTTTTTATGGAGCCAACTTCGGCCCAAGAATCATTGTTGTACCACCATGACCCTTCTACTCACCCGTATCACCGGCGGCCATGGGAGTTAAGTCAAACCTCGCATGTACTCAATCCCGGCATGAGTGATGAACATGCAAGGAGAACAGCCCGGGATTACACAGACCAATATGGGAATCATCCTGATGACCAGAGTGGCGTCTCTGGAAGCTACACGGGGGGGGTATTGGTACCCTGCTGATCAATCTAAGAGCACTGCTAACTATGGGACATCCGTAGTCTCCTCACCACATTGCACGCCGGTCAGCTCAACGAACGTCTCGCCAATTATGGAAGCTTCGTTGAATACCCCAAGTGATCGTGCTCCACGCAGGCTTTCTACTGTATCCCGATCAATTGTTCAAAGACGACTTAGTTTTCCAAGTCAGCCGAATTATGAGGCAGACCTCATCACTCACGGCGGAAGACCCCATGCATTCGGGATGCATGACTTCCATGGCGGTGATGGGATGAGCGCCTTGTTCCCACCCCATCAAAGTCCACAACAATATTGGCAGCCGGAGCAGCAAACCCCCATGCAGCATCACTCGATGCGAGAGCTTATGTTCGAGCCGCAGAGAAAGGTAGAGTGGGCATCGTTGGCTAATCCGCAGCTAAAAAGTCCGAATTCTGGCACACCTTGGGCAACGTCTTGGCCAGCCGCTCAATACCCTCTTTTAGAGAGTCCGCATTACTCCTATGGTACAATGGAGCATTCTAATGAGCAGTGGAACCCGCCATATGCCCAATATTATGCTCCTGTGAGTTCAAATGAGCAGCTCGGTGGTATCGGAATACACGATCGGCAGCTTCTGGAGTATGGTCAACCTGGGCCGAGCGGGAATACCAATGCAGAACTTAGCAAATTTAATGAACTGCGGAGAAAAAGAAAAGGCTCTGTTTCTGGCGCAAGGCGGCGGCCCACAAAGCAGGAAGCTGCCGACAAAGAGGAGCATGACCGCGTAATGCAGAAAAAGGCAAGCCAAAAGCAGGCTATGCAGGTCTATAAAGAGCTTCAAAGTAGCCGGGAAAGTGAGACTCATTCTGAGTTTGATGACAACAGCTCTCCAAGGGCCAAATAAGCATCTCTATGCCCTCCCCAGTACGAGCCTAGCATACCGCCAGGCCACCCTGATTTCGATGCGTCTCCAAGAGATGTGAATCTATTATTGAACAAAATATTGGTGTCAATTGGAGGATCATGGGATCAGAGTGAAAAAAAAAAAAGTACTGAAGACTTCTGTTGGTTTTAACATACTGGCATGGATCTTCGTGTAAAATACATATATAATATTAGAATTATTTCTTTCGCGAAGAAGAATAGTGGCAAATCTCGCACATTGTCTTATGTAGGTTCTCACTGCCGGTGGTGGTGGTTGTGGCATTAGTAGTACACTTGGGTTAGGCCAATTTCTCTAGGCTAAAAAAATTAGATCTCTTAAGACAATGGCCAAAGTCAATGTCAGTGGCCGGTCCTGGAAAGGAGATCATAAGCCAGTGAGAAAACAGACTAGCTGGGAGCTCCGTCAGAAGGATCGCGCGGCCCATAGCGTGATCAAGGCCAAAGAGAACCAATTGAAGGACGACAAACAAACTCGTCACGACGAAGGCGTCAATCGAATCAAGGAGCGCCGCGAGAAAAAAGCTGAGAAAGAACGCTACGAAAAATTGGCCTCAGTCATGCATTCTAAGCGCGTGGAGCGTTTGCGGAGACGCGAGAAGCGTAATAAGCTGTTGAAGGAAAGATAATCTCTAGAACAAAAGACATAAACCGTTACAATGTCCATACTGAAACATATAGTGGCACTCTTTGCACCCCAACTTTTCGACGACCGGCAAGTCAATGGATCGCGGTGCGTAAATTATAGTCATAGCAAACTTTTGGGTTCTGGCGTACTGCAGAATCGCGGACAGGGGCGGGTTTAGCTGCTCCGGATCGAACACATCCTCCTCTCGGTATTTTGGTCCACCCCACTCAGGACTTATGAAGAAACACGTCTGGTCGGGCGTGTGGAATTCGTCGTAGTACGGCTCAAACTCCAGAATGTCCTCCTGAGCGAAGTATATGCTGTTCTCAACGCCGTATATTTCCGCATTGTGCATGGCATCATTCAAATTGTTCTCGTCGATCTCTACATTGGCAACTTCCAGCCCGGCGCGAGCAAACGCAATTGAGTTCCCCCCAGCTCCCCCACACCCGTCTACAACATAGGTGAAGCCCTTCGATGCCACATACTCAGCGATTTTGTTGGCAATGCCTTCTCGGGTGACGCTGTACATCATTGTGGGGCTTATCCGGATCCCCTTATCGTATTTCGAGAAGAGCTGTCGGCATTTCCTCTTGTGCTTGAAATCCTCGAACTCCGTGGCAGAAAGGTTCGGCGCATTAGCCCGCTTCTTTTTACCCATGGCCGCTACCGTTCAGCAGAAGGGCATGTGTGGGTCTATATACCCTTCACACCATTGATCCCAAACCATGGGTCGCTGCTAACGGTCTTGATTGACTTGCTTGATCGTATATGGACTTGGTTCACATAATTTCGCCTTAATCACCAGCTAGTATAGTTTTATAATGATATTGCTAAGACCACATATAGTGGCAAAGAAGGTCTCCCACTAAGTCAGGACACTTATATACTTGGGTTTTACAGAGAGATCTGAACGTACGATTATATATTGAGTTCAGAGATTGCACGGTACGCTCAAGAGCTCAATATATTGTGCCTATCTATAGATTCATTATGGGCTAGGACCGACTGTGAAGGTCGCGTTATTGGAGGCCTCGTCAAAATAGACAAGCCACGAGCTAGAGAAGCTCGAAGGGCTAGAGATCTCCAGCTTTTAGAAGGACTCAAAGTAGGAATCCTTCTCGAGAGGTTTTATGCGTAATATCTTAAATTATGTACCTCTGATCTATCTCCAGGGAAGCTGCTCTATTATGAGTCCAGCGGTGCCCCAGCGACAACAACTAGAGAATAGCGGATGTTTTTTGGGTGGAAAGACCAGCAGCTCCTTAGCGCTGCTTGCTGAAGCCGATGTCGGCGGCCTTCTCACGGAAGCACTGACGCGAGAGGTTGATACCGTACTTGCGGATGAGGGCGTTGCGGGAACCAGTGATGCGGCACTCGCGAGAGCCCTTACCGTAACGGCGGGGGTGCGAGTACCATTGAGCGGCGTGGCATTGCTTCTCCATTTTCGTGATACTTTTGATGTGGGTAGGAAACTTCAACTGGCGTTGTGGTGATGGTGCTCGGGCGCGGCAGGGCGCTGAATTTTCAGTAGGGCAAGGAAGCACTTTCCACAATGGCGCGGCAGACTGTCTTTGGGAGCGGTGTGACCGGTTTATGACTAATAACCCTTCATGCTAATGAACATCCTCCCACGAGAACCCGCCAGGCTTGGTCCCCTTAGCCTTAAGGCAGGCCTCGTCCCAGCAGCCGCTGACTCCCCCTGCCTTAAGCGCACAACCGGCCTTGATATGTCCCGGCCCCGGCGTTTAACACGCCCAGCTGTATGTAGGTGTGTTTGGCTGCCCAGCCCAGCCTTGAAAAATTGAACAAACTATTAAGTAATAAAAAATTAATTCGTCGATCTGGTGTCCGCTGAGCTCAATTAATTCAGATGGGCAACAAATCGAGTTTCAAAAAGAAGCCGAAGGCTTATAAGACGAGGCACCACACGAAGGGCCAGATCAAGGCCGCGAACAAGGGCCGCGTCGATGCAAGCGACGGCGTGGCCAAGAAGGCGCCCAAACACAGCATGAGCCGCTCGGAGCGGCGCAACCAGAACAACCAGATGCGGCTCCAGAAGCAAAAGCAGCGCGTGGAAGACACGAAAATCTTCAGCAGCCGCGTGGGAGTGCCGCGGAACGTGGCGCTCGTGCCGCTCACGGGAGACATCAACACGGTCGCCGTAGCCGAGAAGCTCGCCGCGGCTCTTGGCGGTGCTCCAGAGCGCGAGGGCGTGCTCAATGTCACGAAATTCCACCAAAGACTGCGGTTCTTCCCCACGCAGTATAACCAGTTTTTCGATATTCTCGATGCCGCGAAGAGCGCCGATTTCGTCGTGTTTGTGCTCTCGGCCAACGAGGAGATCAGCGACTACGGCGAGCAGATTATGCGCTGCATCACGATGCAGGGTGTGTCCACGTCGCTGGGCATGATCTGGGGTGTGAACAAGACCGCCAAGGAAAAAGATATCCGCGCGTCGCTCACCTCGTGGTTCTCGCATTTCTTCCCGGAGGAGAGACTCTATAGCGTCGACAGCGACTCTGAAGCCAGCATTGCTGGTCGGATCTTGTGCCAGAAGGCGCCCAAGGGCGTGCATTGGCGCGACGAGCGGCCGTACATAGTGGCCGAGGAGGCTCACGTCTCCGGGGAAAAGATGATCGTTGATGGATTCGTGCGCGCTCAAAACTTGTCGCCGGACATGTTCATGCATGTTCCTGGCTTCGGCGACTACAAGATCGCTGATATCGTGGAGCTAACGAATACGGACCCGCGGTCCTGGGAGAGCGTGGCGAGCACCGAGGTGAACAGGCTGGTTCCTGTTGACGAAGAGGTGGAGCTAGAGAGTGACGACGATGACGAAAGGCTGGAGGGCCAAGGTGTGCGCATCGATGGCCTCACCGACGTCACCACACTGGTAGAGGCCGGCGTCGCTGACCAGGGCCCGCAGATGGCGAAGAACGTGCCGCAGGGTACCTCGGACTACCAGAGAGCATGGTACCTTGAGGGTGAGGATTACCGCAGCGACTCCGACGAGGATGACGTGCTCACTGACGAGGAGGGCGAGCTGGTGGAGAACCAGACGGACCCGCAACAGGACGAAGAGGATGCTGAAATGGAAGCAGACGAAGAAGAGAGCGAGGAGGATCAAGATGAAGATGATGAGAGCGAGCCCGAGGATATCGAGTTCGACGACAACAAGGACCCGGAGCGCGAGGCTAAAGACGACCTCGAGTTCCCGGACGAGGTCGAGGTCGACCCGCGGGCGAGTGCTAAAGAGCGGTTCAGCCGGTACCGCGGTGTTCGTAGCATCCGCAATACCGACTGGAACGCGCGCGAAAAGGACCCGCGGGCTCCTGAGGAGTACCCGCGTCTGTACCGCCCCGGCGAGGTTATTGCGACGCGCAACCGCAAAGAGAAACTTTTGGAGGAAGGCCCCCTCACGGGCACCAAGGTGCGGGTGTTCCTTGTTGCGTCGCAAGAGTCAGCGCGGCTCGCCCCTCAAGAAGACATCAACATCACTTTGAACCGCGCTGCGAACCCAGTAACGGCTTATGGTTTGTTGCCCGGCGAGGAGAAGCTCGGGTACGTGAATGCCGGGATTACCATGGACAGTGAGGTTGTTGACCCGATCAAGTCGAAATCGCCGATCGTGGTGCAGTACGGCCCGCGCCGTTTGCTCGTTAACCCGCTGTTCAACCAGGGCGGGCCGTCGGACAACAACGTCCACAAATTCAACCGGTTTCTGCATCCTGGCCGGTCGGCCGTGGCGACGTTCATTGCGCCTGTGTCGCTGAGCCACGCGCCCGTCGTGTTCTACCGGACCCAGTTCGTCAACGAGCAGATCGTGCTCGGGTCAGGCACGGTGCAGGACTGCGACGCGAACCGAATCATTGTCAAGACGGCCATTCTGACCGGTATCCCCGTGAAGATTCACCGCAAGCTCGTCACGGTGCGCCACATGTTCTTCTCCCGCGACGACGTCGAGTGGTTCCGGTCAGTGCCGCTGTTCACGAAGCTCGGCGCCCAGGGGTACATAAAGGAGAGCTTGGGTATGCACGGTCTTTTCAAGGCAACTTTCGACAAAAAGATCAAGTCGGAGGACACAATCGCCCTCCCCTTGTACAAGCGCGTGTGGCCGAAGTTCGCGCAGCCGGCGCCGTTCTGAACATATTTATATAATAGGATCTCTTTTTTTATATTGTATTATTAGATTAGAGGTGTGCGGAGCCGCCTGTTCACGAAAAGAACTTCTTCAGCTTCGTCTTCAGGCTTGGGTTCTTCTCGGCCTCCTCGGCGGCCTTGCGTGACTTGATCGAACGCTTCGACCAGGACGGCGACATAACTGGCGCGAAAATGGCGTCCATTTCCTGCGTCTTCTTGTCATTTGGGTTCTTGATGAGCTCGTTGTACTCGGACATCTTGCGATAAGAATAGAATAGTGATAGGAAAAACAATTTGCTTTGGTGAGAAGGGTAGCGATATCAAGAAATAAGGTCTAGGGTTGTTGTCTGTGGCGCATAGATTGTTGATAAGAGTCACCGTCGCAGCATCGATGATTGTCATTTATCGCGCACGCCGATTATGATAATTTAGAGTTTGCTATGTATCGTGCATTGCTTGCAAGATTGTCGCTCTAGTTAACCGGTGTTTTAAGGCCCTTGCTCTTCTACCCAACATGGCCCACCTTGATCCTGCAGGTCGATGCCAAGACGCGCGCTTCGGCCCTGAAGGTGTGCCTGTGTAGATCAGCTCTGTTGGGAGTGGCGGTCAATACGGGTTAGGGTCAATGGGTGTGCACGATGGAGAGAGCCGGCAAGAGGAGGAGGAGGATAATACTGGTGGTGGTGTGGATCCTGGGTCGGCCTTGTGCTTACCTAACACACACCACGCTACCCACCACATAGACGAGCTGCATCCAGTTGGTTGGTTCCATATAGGCACACCGTCATGCCTCCACCGCCGAAGACGAACGGCAAGAGTCCATTGCCGTCTGGAGATGGCGAAGATGACCTTGAAAAGCTTTTGAAGGCCGGCAACCTCGATGCGATGATTCCGAAGGACCTCAGTGGCAAAGACAAAATCGTGCATGCCGACGACGCCCTCGACTTCGAGAGCGAGGACGAGCTTGCAGAAGATGAGGAAGATGCATCTCCACGTGCGGCGCCAACAGGAGACGATGACGATGGATTGGCGGACATATTTGGGGAGGAAGACCAGGCCGGCGATGATGCTGAGGACGGCGCTAACAACGGCGCCACTGACCAGGGCGCCGCCGACCAAGGCGCCGCCGACCAAGGGGTCGCTGACCAGAGTACCGCCGACGGAGATCTAGAGGATGCGCTCCGTGGCGACATGCTCGTGAGTGCGGAGGCACAGCAGATGCTCGAGCAAGAGGAACAGCGAGCCGAGCTCAGGCAGCTGCAGGAGTGGTACCCCGGGTTCGAGGAGCACACCGTGCTGCGCATGAACCAGATGTTTGCCCCCGAACCGTCGCAAACGCAGCTCCCACAACCGAAAAACGTGCGTCCGCTTAACGTCTCGCGACTCAGGGTGGAAATGGCACCAGACGCATCGAGCCTGTTTGTATCTGAGCAGGACCCGAGCTTGGAGGCAGAAGAAGGAGAGCCAGCTCTGCATGAAATCTCGCCTGACGAAGTCCACAGATTCGAGACCGAGCTCGGCCGCCGGTCGGAAACGGGTCCCAAACGCAGCGCGCAAACCCCTACCGACTCGCTAGAAGCGCTTCAACTTGAAGTGTCTAACTGGGACGACGTTCTAGATATGGGAGACGATGACGCTGGGCCGCCGCCGGCGCCGCCGGTGAACAATATCGGGGATATCCACATATACGGCGACGAGCTCTACTCCAGTGACGAGGAAAACAGCATTCTGGAGGGTCGCCCGCTGACGAAGCGCACCAAACTCGACCTCAATGATGCTGCGCTGATGTTTGTTGAGGACCGGCGCCAGCGGGCCGACCACTCAGAAACTCGGCCTGAGCCGAGCGAGGCAATGAATATTTCGAACGACCGCGCCTACGACATGTTGCGGGCCAACTACCAGCGCAAGGTCCGTTCGACGATCGGAAGTCTCAACATCGATCACACTATGCCGGCCGTGCGCCTGCAGTCGCCCTTCTACAAGGTGCGCCACTCCAAGGCCCAGCTGCGGGCAGGCCACCGCCAGAAACTGGGTGTTAAGCCAGGCACCGTGATGGAGTTCACACCATTAAAGAACCGCAAGCGCTGGAAGGACAAGAATCGGCAGACCCAGGAGCTGTTCGCGAAGAGCTCGGATTTGACGCTCGGCGATTCCGGATCGGTGTTCCTCATCGAGTACAGCGAAGAGATTCCACTGGTATTGTCTGGATTCGGCATGGGCAGTAAGCTCATCAATTACTACCGTAAGGCCAACGCCAACGACATGCACCGCCCCAAACGGGCGGTTGGCGAGACCCACGTGCTCGAGGAGCAGGACAAGTCGACATTCTGGAATTTCGGCTTTGTCGAACCGGGGAATGTCGTGCCGACACTGTATAACCAGATGACGCGGTCGCCGGTCTTCCAGCACGAGAGCCAGCAAACAGACTTCTTGCTAGTGAAGAGCACAAACCGGACTAGAGGCACGCGCTATTATCTGCGGAGCATGCCGTACCTATTTGTGTCGGGCCAACTCTTTCCGGCCGTGCAGATTCCGGGGCCGCACTCGCGCAAGGTCACGGCAGCATCCAAAAATAGGCTACGGATGGTCGTGTACCGGGTGCTGAACCGGAGTCCGCACCAGCGCCTGCAAATCCGGGATGTTGCGAACATTTTCCCGGACTACAACGAAGTCCAGAACCGGCAGCGGCTCAAAGAGTTCATGGAGTACCAACGCTCGGGCGAGGACCAAGGCTTTTGGAAAGTGAAGCCGGGCGACCACGTACCGAACGAGGCCGAGATCCGCAGCCTCATTACCCCAGAAGACATTATGCTGCTTGAGAGTATGCGCACAGGCCAGCAACGGCTCGAAGACTCAGAGTATTCCAAGGTCGACGACGACGACCGGCACGAAGCAGCCGCAACGGGCACAAACGACGAAGCTTTGAGTCTTGACGAGCAGCTTGCGCCCTGGAACTTGTCGAAGAATTTTATCAATGCCATCCAGGGCAAAGCCATGCTGTCACTGCATGGCGAGGGCGACCCCACCGGCCGTGGCGAGGGCTACAGCTTTTTGCGTACGAGCATGAAAGGTGGTTTCCTAATGGAGTCGTCGGCCGAGGACGTGAAGAAGCTCGGCGGACACTCCTACAACGTTGCTATGCAGCAGCGCGCGTACGACGAGGAGATCAAGCGTATTTGGAACGCGCAGCGCGCGAGCCTTTCCGTGACGGACCCTCAGCAGATGCCCGATGCGAGCAAGCTGCCGAAGAAGAACGCGTTTTTGCCCGGGTCCAAGGGCGAGTCCGACAAGGTGCTGCAGATCACGCGAATGGTGCGCGACGAGAACGACGTGATGGTGCGTCGGACCGAGCTCGTTACCGACCCGCTTGTGATTCACGCTTACCTGCGGCGCCGGAAGGCGGCCGAGGAAGAGCGCATGGCCGTCGACCAAATCGCGGTCACCGACGACGTCGAAGCGAACAAGCAAAGCCGAAAGTTCCTCGAGCAAGAGCTTGCGCGTCTCAACCGCAACGCCGACCGCCGCCACGCGCGCAAGGCCACGAAGCAGGACCCGAAGATGAAGGCGACCACGCGGAAGTGTGCGACGTGCGGCGCCGTGGGCCACATCAAGACGAACAAGTCGTGCCCCATGTACAACGATATTTATTTGAACGCCGCGGCCGGAAAGGGCCAGAAGGCGACATAAAATTATATGTATATATATATTAATTCCTGAAAGACCTTCCCTTTTTGAACTTTGCCGAGTTTTTATGCGCGCCGCGCGGCCCGCCCTTCTGATTCCCGAATCGTTGGTAAGACGAGTCCTGCGCCGACTCGCCCATGACGCGGGACGCCGAATTAAAGTCGAACGCGGGCTCGTCGGCGACCTTGCGAGTTTTCTTTGCGGGCGCCATCTTCGAACTGAGCTCGATATCATCGGTGTTGTCCACGAGGTTGAGACGCTTGCCCTTTTGGTTGTGCTCAGGTTCTGCCTCTGCCTCTACCTCTTCTTCTGATTCTGGTTCTGGCTTCTGTTTTGGTTTTGGTTCTGGTTCTGGTTCTTGTTCTTGCTCTTGCTCTTCTTCTTCATCGTCATCCTCCTCGGCAGCCTTAATCATGTATGAGAGGTCCTTATCGTCGAACACGCCGAGGAATACGCGCGACGGTGCTGGATCTGGCCCGCTTGGCTGGCTGTCGCCCATGAACTGGGAATGCAAAATCTTTAGCTTGCTGTCCACCGGCGTGGTCTCCGTTGGGGCGGGCGCTGCCGCCGTTGGCTCATTCGCAGCCTGCTCGGCGAACCTTGCGCGGCGGTTTTTATAAATATCCGGGATCGTCGTGTCCACCAGCTTTTCCTCACGGCACGCGCGCTGGACGACCTCGGCAATATCAGTGGCATTATCCCGCACGATGTGGCTGGCGCTGTGTCCTGCGGCGAGCACGCCCTCGCCGTTATTTGGCTTTGTGACGCACAGATTCGCTAGGTATGCGGGCGACATGACGTAGCGCGTGCTCTCGTCGTGCTTGCGCGCCATGGCGTCGCGCCACTCGAGCAAGCGGATGGCAATTGCGCGTTGCAGGTGGCTCGTGAGCCGGTACTTGAGCACGAAGCCGTACCACTGCGGGTCCTTCTCGTTCCATCCCGGAAGCTCGTAGCGGAACGCGGCGACTTCGCGGCTGTGCTGGACGACCGGCTCGAGGACCTTGCGGTTATGCAGCATGTTGCGGAGCTGGCCGTAGATGTAGAGAAGGAAGTGGGTGTCGGCGCGGGCGTAGTCGACGAGTTCCTGGGGCAGCGGGCGCACGCGCCAGTCGGCGAGCTGGAACTCTTTCTGGGCCTCGAAGTTCACGAATCGCTGCAGGAGGTAGGCGAGACTGAGTTTCGGGAACTGCAGCTCGCGCGCCGCGAAGTAGGTGTCGAACATGTTCACTATGTAGACGCCGAGGTCCCGCTGCAGCCACATGACGTCCATTTTCGCGCCGTGCAGCACCTTGACAATCCCGGGGTTGGCCGTGACACGGTTCAGGACCTGGAGCTCCGAGCGCAGCGCAAGGGCATCAACCACGTAGTCCTCGCCGAGGGCACTGATCTGCAGAAGGCACACAATGCCGAGGTACGACCGGTAGTCGTGGTGCTCGACGTCGATGGCTACTGCCTTGGCCTGCTCGAGCTTGGCGACCATTTTGAACAGCTTTTCCGGCGTGTCCACAACGGTCAGCGGCGTTTCCTCCCAGCTCGGGAACTCGTAGGACGTGTCGTCCCCTTCCGGGAACGCAGCACGAGCAATTTCGAGGCGGTACGGCTGGTCGTACCACTCGTGCTCGTGGTCGGCATCGGCCGGCTTCAGAAGCAGCGAATTGGGCAGATCGAGCTCGGTTGCGAACGGTTTCGTCGTGAGCCATGGCTTGAACGGGCGCAGCGAGTTATCGACCTTTGTGCGGAACTTGAGCTGCGGCTTTGCGATCTTGTTGCCCAGTTTCATGTACTCGGCGCCGTTCGCGCCCTGGATCTTGACCTCGTTCGCAGCCGCCGTGGCCGCGGCGAGCTGCGGCGGCGAGTCAATTTTGTCCATTAGAAGATCGAAACTCTGCTCAATGGAGCGCCAGTTGCTCACAACCTCCTGTGCTGTGTGCAGTTTCCGCGTCGGCTCCGCGCCGGTGCTGCTGCTGCTCTTCGCGATCAGCGCATTAATGAGTGTGAGCAGCTCTCCGGACGCCTCTTCGGACCGCGCAGCAAGCTCCGGGTTCAGGCTGCGCACAAACCCCACGTCGAGCGCCGAGAGCTGCGTCGCACTCCGGATGACCGCCATTAGGCGGTCGATCAGTCCGGAATACTCTTTGGTAAATTCCATATATATTTTTTACCCTACCTCCGCAGTTGTTGTAGATGCAGACAGACGCAGAGACGCATGCGACTATGCCCATAGAGAAATAATGTTGGTAAATATTCATCATAATTATGTTTGATTTGTGAATGCAATTAGAGGTTGTCGAGCGCGGCGCGCTCGGCTGTGACCGAGAGAGTGAACCGGTCCTTGGAGGAGCGCCACGAGGCGAGCGCCGGGTGCGCCTCTGTGAGCCGCGTTTTCGCGATCTTGGCTGCCGGCTCGACGTCGTCGTCGCCACCGCGGACCTTCGTGGCCCGTTTTTTCAGCAGCTTGTCGAGCGTCTCCTTCTTCTCCTCCTCGAGCCGCTGCTGGCTCAGGTTGCGCCGCCGGCGCGCCATCTCTGCGCGCTTGATCCGCTGCTCGTCCGCGCTCAAATTCGTCTTTTTCCCACGCGTGCCCTCGAGCTCGGCAAGATCGAGCATGCCGATGTTCTCGCCGCGTTTGGTCCGCTGCCGCGAGGTCATGCGCTGGGTCGCCTCGGCCGTTTGGTCGTCGAACTCCTCCTCGTTCTGCTCCTCGTCGTCCTCTTCCTCGTCGTCCTGCCCGAGATCGTCCTCCTGGTCCAACTCGTCCTCGTCCTCGTCGTCCTCATCGTCGTCCTCGTCCTGATCCTCCTGATCCTCCTCGTCCTGGTCGTCATCCTCGACCTCCCGGGTGCCGTTGCTGTCGTCAAACTCCTCAGAGCTGCTCGCGCTCCGCACGTCCTCGTCGCTCGAGTCCTCAATGGTCTTGGCCTTGGGCATTTGGACAGTGGGCAAGTAAAGTAGCTGCCGTATCCCACGCCCAGAAGGTAATGAGAGTCGGCAAAAAGTGTCAGGCAGGTAGAGCAAGCCAACCAAACTCCACTAACAAACTAAACACAATCAATTTATTTAAGTTTCCAAAACCAACTGCAATAACATCTCAGCACCCATGGAATCTATCCCGATAACCGCCGCGCCTAGGGTTTAGCCAATGAATATCGCCTTCCCCGAGAACGTCGGGGCGCCCCGGCACGGCCGGCGCGGCGTGCGGCTCTCGCAGCTGCTCGCAGTGGCGTACTGCTTTGGCGGCGTGGCGGCGCTCGTGGCGGCAATTTCGAAATTCGTTGTTGGCCCGCTGCACGACGAGCTCACGTACGAGCGCCGCGTGTTCGCGGACGAGGCCCGCAACAAACTCGTGCACCTCAATGCGCGGCTCGCGCGGATCGTGACGCCGAGACCGGTGCTGGTAGACGACTACGTCGAGCGCGCCGTGCCGGCGAACGAGGCCAAGCAGGGGCCCTTCTACGAAAAGGCATCGACTGAGCGGATCGACAAGATGTTCAAGGACATCAGGGAGCTCAGGTACGAGGCACAGCAGCTCGACCCGAACGACAGGATTCTGCGCACGCACTCGGCGCTCACGAGCCAGGCCAACGAGCTCGCTAAGTACATCCGGCAGCTCCAGTACGAAACCGTGCCAACATCGGCTATTTTCCTGCCGCCCGTCGCCGCCGGCGAGCCCAACAAGTCGAGCGCCATTCTCGGCAACGCCATTGTCAACTGCACAAAGGAGATCCGGTCGCTGAAGTCGTCTGTGCTGTCGTAAAGCCTGTTCTGCCACCTAGCTGCATATTTCATATTTATTAAACAGTCCTACATAGCCATCTCTCACTGGACGCTCCTGGGTAGCGCACTGGCCGCGATTGTGCCCCGCGGCCGCATCTATTTATTTACAAGCAAACCCATCCCAACCCACACAAGACCAATCTATCGGCACCCACATGAACTTCCTTTCGCGCCTGATTTCGTCGAAGCCGACGGGCGGCCAGAAGCTGGCGGAGCTGGGCACTGGCGAGTTCTCAATTGTGCGCAGCAAGGACTCGCCGGGGGGCCGTCGCGAGCTGCTGTTCGCCAACGGCGACCTGAGCCTCATCTCCACGACACGCCAGCACTGCGTGCAGCTGCTCGTGCGCGAAGATGACGGCAAGGACGAATTGAGCGGCGACACAAGCGATTTGGAGGAGGACGAGAACGTTTTTCTCGTGCACGAGGACCTGCGCCTCGGCTACTTCCTGCGCGACGGCCGCGTCGTCGTGACGTGGCGCGACCTGGATGGTGAAGAAGACACGAGGTTCGAGTTTTTGTGCTCGCCGACAGTGGCTAAGGACGCGCTCCGGCAGTTCGACCATGTGGCGTGCGAGGCGCAGTACGGGCAGAAGTACGGGAAGAACCCGCCGTCAGATGCGGCGCTGGAGGAGTTCAATTTCGCGTACTCGGAGAATGGAGTGCCGCAAGTCGAGTCTCGTGAGCCCTCGGATCCTCAGGCAGCCCCTACGGCGGCAGCAGGCAACCATGGGCAGGCGCCGTCCAAGACCCAGGGCGACCCCGAGGGCGACCCCCAGGGCCACCCACTGTCTGAGGGCCGCATTATGGTGCAGGCCGAGTGTAACCTCTGTGTGTACGACAGCGTGCGCAAAGCGTTTGTATCGAGCCCCGGGTTCCAGCAGGCCGAGGTCGTTGTACTTGACCAGGGCAACTACGAGTACTTCCTGGAGGTGCGCAAAAGCGGCAAGGCGTTGCTAGGCACTGAGGTGCACGAGGATCTCAACCAGTACATAGATCTGGCCCAGAAAGTGCTCATTTTCAACTACACGACAGAGACCGTCATCATGTCGTACCTTCTGCAGTTCTCGGACCAGTCCACCCTTTCGAAGGTCGAGATGCAGCTGTCGGTTGCGCAGTTCGAGGCGCGCAACCGCAAGCGGTTCACGGATGTCTCGGAGAGCCAGCAGGACTACCTCGTGGACGCCTTGCAAGGCACGACGCTGGACACGGACATGCCGGATATGTCTGCGAGCGACGATGACGACGACCGCGACGATTATGGAGTTGGGGACGACAGCGAGCTGAACGAGGCCGAGCGCGAGGAGCTCGGCGAGGAGAAGAACTCGGCGCTGCAGGTCGGCCACGTGAACGACCGCGCGTACGTTCTGCGCGGCGACAAGATCGGCGTGTTCAAGAACAACGAGCGCGACGTCCGGTACAGCACGACGATTGACAATTTCGGGATTGCCGACCCGAAGCGGATCATGCTGCACGAGCAGGACCGCGCGCTCGTTATCCAGGCCGAGAAGGACCCGAAGACGCTGTACCGCATGGACCTGGAAACGGGCAAGATCGTGGACGAGTGGAAAACGCGCGGCGACGTGCAAGACTTCAACCCAGTGTCGAAGTTCGCACCGACAACGGCCGAGAGCACGTTGTTTGGCGTGGCACAAAACAGCATGTTCCGCATCGACCCGCGCGTGGAAGGCGGCAAGATCAACGAGAGGAGCACCAAACGGTACAGCAAGTCGCCAACGAGCTTCACAAACATCGTGACGACCGCTGCCGGGTACATAGTCAACGGCAACAGCATAGGCGAGATCCGCCTCTACGACACGCTCGGCAACAACGCAAAGACCTTGATTCCGGGCCTTGGCGACCCGCTCATTGGGCTGGACGTCACGGCCGACGGCCGGTTCGTGCTGGCAACCTGCGCGCGGTACCTCTTGCTCATTGAGACCGGCACCCAAACAACCAATGGGTTCGTGCAGCAGTGGTCGAAGGACACGCGGCCGCGGCCGCGCAAGCTGCAGATCTCGCCCGAGAACATCATGTTCATGCGCCAGCAAAGCGGCGCGAACATCCAGTTCACGCCGGCGCGGTTCAACACGGGCGTGAACGCCAAGGAGGCGACCATCGTCACGTCAACGGGGCCGTACCTCGTGACGTGGAGTTTGTCCCAGGTCCTGCGCGGCGAGAAGGACAGCTACAAGATCAAGAAGTACACGTCGAACATCACGGCCGAGAACTTCAAGTTCGGCACCGACCAGCGCGTCATCCTCACCCTCGAGGACGACGTCAACATGGTCGCGAAGTCGGCGCTGCGGTCACCGGACGCCGTGCTCCGGCAAGACTAGCCAAGCCAAGCCAAGCCGTAGTTAATACCATATATAATTTATTTTTTATGCTTTTTTGGGAACACCTCAAAGGACATCTCCTCCTTGAAGAACGCCCAGAACAGTTTCCGCTTTAGCCGGCGGATGTCCTGCCGCGAGCTGCCCGGGAGCGGTGCGCCCTTGTGCGTGCCGTTGAGCTGGCGCACCATTCTATGAAACTGCGGCGAGCGCAGGAACAGACTCACGAGGTACTCGTGCGCGGCCTGCCGCCAGGGCATCATGGCCGGTTTTTACTCGCGCCGCTACGCTACGCGCACCAGTCTTGGGGCCAGTCTTGGGGCCAGTCTTGGTTGGGAGTCTTCACTCCTTGAGCAGATCGTTACGAGTAAGCGCGTGGAAAACAAGAATCAGGACCGCGGCCGCTACACCCAGAGTCACCACAACGTTGGACAGCTGGCTATCCGAGATCATATGTGTGAGGTGTGTGCCAGGGCGAGGGCGCTGGTGGCTATGAAGTAGGGAACTCGATTTGGAAATACGGGACGAAGCTCGCCGGCGAGCGGGGTCTGGCAGCTGACCAGGTGCGGTAATTAAATGGCGTCACAATGCAGGGGCAGAAGCGGGTTATTTTTTTTTTTTTTAGCATGGGCGGGCTGCCAAGATGGGCGGGTTACGTGATGGCCCTCAATTCACACACCATTGTAAATACCGATGCACACACGGAGCGAGTCTGACTCAAATAAACTGCTGCACGTGTAGATCATACCATTTTATTGAGCTCTGGCACTGGGGCTGCGCCTCTATCCCCTCACCGGTAATCACTCAGCAACTGCCCAGCTTAGGAAACCCGCCGCAAGGGCAGAGAGACCCTTGCCGCTCTCCACACGGCCAAGCTCGAGGAAATTAGTCCGTACCGCACCCACCTGGAAACCCAAGGAACCAAGGAATCATCCCAGGCCCCGAGGAACCCAAGGCGTTATCCCCCGAGTGATCCGCGCCAGTACCAAGGACTCTAAACGAACCAGTACTGTCCACGGACAAAGAGAGAGACACCGGGACTCCCAGGCCCTCAAACCACGACTAACCTTTAAGGAGCAAAAAAAATTACCCACCCACACCCGCCACCATGGTCACGAAAGCGGCGGGATCCGGCCATTTCAGGCCCATAAAGCTGCCCGCAGACGCGAGCACGCTTGCGCTGGGCCCCGATCCGTGCCACTGCGTGGCGGACACGGAGCTCGACAACCGGTACAACATATTGCGCGCTGAGGAGCACGCCCGGTTCGAGGGCAAGTGCGGGCCCGAGTGGTCCACCGATGTCGCGCGCCGCCCGGAGAACGCCGAGCGGAACCGGTACCCCAGCGTCGTGCCGTGGGACCACTCCCGCGTGAAGCTGCCCGTCAAGGACGGCGAGAACGACTACATCAACGCTAGCTGGATCGAGCTCGGCAGCCGGACGTACATCGCGTCGCAGGGCCCTCTGCAGAGCACAGTGCCCGATTTCTGGCAGATGGTGTACGCATACGGCGGCGAGCCTGCCGTCGTGATCATGCTCACGCCCTTGCACGAGCACGCCGTCGAGAAGTGCGCCAAGTACTGGCCCGACTCGAAGTCGGTCCCCGTGGAGATCCCGGCCGGCGGCAGGTTCAAATTCGGGCTCACTACCCATCTCGAGTCTGTGCACAAGAGCGACAAGTACCACATCTCAACTTTTAAGCTGCAACCAACCGACACGAGTATGCCGGCCCGCACCGTCCAGCACGTGTACTACCACTCGTGGCTGGACTACTCAAAACCGGACATGGACGCCGATCTGCGCGAGATCGTCCACATAGTGAACAACCGTTTGCGGAACCGCGCCTCGCCGCTCATCGTGCACTGCAGCGCCGGCATCGGCCGCACCGGTACGTTCATCGCCATGGACGCGCTCCTATCGAGGATAGACACCGACATCGTGCCGGCAATCATGCCGCGGATCGTGCCGCTGTGGCGCGCCGATCAAAGAGTGCTGCAATTCCGTGACTCGCTCTTCACGGGCATGGCCGACCACCACAGCGACACCGAAGAAACGGCGCCGCGGCTCTCGAAATTCGACGTGAAGGCCCAGTCCACAGCCGCGTCCCTAGCAACTTTGCAAACATCAACAGCGGAGCCGTCCCAGCGACCTGGGCCCCGCGAGTCCAGGCTGTCCCAGGCCCTGGCTCGCGAAGCCCCGGCAGCAGCAATGAACGGCAACGCCAACACCATTAGCGAAGACGCCGACGAGGAAGACAATCTCGAGCCGGAAGCGCCGGCTTCTAGTGCGAAAACGGGCCCGCCTATCAAGAAGGTGGCCCCTACCGTCACGTCGGTCTCGCCAGAGGTGTTCTCGCAAACGCCAAACACCATCGACGTCGTCGACTGGTATAAGATCGAGGACCCCGTCATGAGCGCCATCAGAACCATCCGCATGCAGCGGCCAAAAATGGTGCAGGGCAAGCAACAGCTTGGGTACATATACGACCAGTTCGAGGTGGGGCAGCAGCTCGCGCGCGCAACTTTCCAAGATAATCAGCTGCGCAGCCGCTCGTCCACTTTCAACTCCGTCAACAGCACATCCTCTGCCCAGGCAGCAACGCCATCGTCGTCGAGCTCGTCGCGGTCTAGGCAGCATCGATTCCTCTCCCTCATCGGTGTGCGCCGGTCCTCCAACAGCAGCAAAAGCGATCAGGAGACCTCGCCATCGTCCCATCATCGCAAACTATTCAGCCTCCACCGATGACCACAGTGGTGGCACTAATTTGCATCTAATATATATATACCCAGCCTAATATTCTCTAATTTCCTTGTGTAGTCGGTGCTCTACTCGTCGATATTGGCGTGGTGTCGACATCCTGACCTGCCCGACATCCAGACCAGTCTGGCGGTTTGTGACGTAAGGGTGCCCGTCCTGACACCGTCCACATGCGTCCCAGTTCCGTTGATATTCACGTCATTATATATGTTATTTCTAATTAAGCTTGTCATCTCGTCGTTAACCAGAGCACATTTCGCACGCCTCTGGGTTGTTAATAGAGCACATCAGGACCTCGTCGCTGAAGATGTCGGCCGAGCCCTTCTTGGGATCCGTCGACTTGAACTCGCCGTCGCTGGTCTCCACGGCGGTGGTGTCGGCCGACTCCGGGGTCGCCGACTTCTCAATGGGCTTCTCAGCAGTGACCGTCTCCACGGCAACGGGCTTCATAGTCTCCATCTGCTTGACCGGGGCACGCACGGGCTCGGCCTCGGCAAGGCGGACCTGCTCCACGCGGGAAGCCATCTTGGCCGCTGACGGATCGTAGCGGATGTACGGCTTGCGCTTGAGCTCGCGCTTGGCCACATTGTGGTCCGCGGTGGCCAAGGACTCCTGGTCGACCGTGAACTGGATCGGGGCCGAGGCGGCCTGCGTGCGCAGGTAGTACATACCAGTCTTAAGACCCTTCGACCAGCCGTAGAAGTGCATGCTTGTGAGCTTGCCCATGGTCGGCGACTGCATGTAGATGTTCAAACTCTGCGACTGGTCAATGAACGGGGCACGGCCCGCGGCCATGTCGATAACGACCTTCTGGCTGATCTCCCAAACGGTCTTGTACAGGTCCTTGAGGTCCTCGGGGATCGACGGAATGTCCTTGATCGAGCCACCAGAGGCCACAAGACGGTTCTTCATCTCCTCGTTCCACAGGCCCATGTCGACGAGATCCTTCAACAGGTACGGATTGACGACCTGGAACTCGCCAGCCAGCACACGGCGCGAGTAGAAGTTCGACGTGTACGGCTCGAAGCACTCGTTGTAGCCAAGGATCTGCGAGGTGGACGCCGTGGGCATCGGGGCCACGAGCAACGAGTTGCGCAGACCGTACGTCTTGAGGTCGGCCTTAAGCGCGTCCCAGTCCCACAGATCGGTGGGGGTTACGCCCCACAGGTCGTAGGACAGCTCGCCCTTGGAGGCCGGCGAGCCCTCGTAAGACTCGTAGGCACCGTTCTCCTTGGCGAGCTCAATGGAGGCCTCCACGGCACCGTGGTACATGGTCTCGAAGATCTGGACGTTGAGCTCCTTGGCCTCCTCGCTGTCGAAGGGCAAGCGCAGCATGAAGAACGTGTCGGCAAGACCCTGGACACCGAGCGCGATCGGCCGGTGGCGCATGTTGGAGCGGCGGGCCTCCTCCACAGGGTAGTAGTTCTTATCAATGATCTTGTTCAGGTTGCGGGTGATGACCTTGCAAACTTCGTGCAGGTGCTTGAAGTCGTAGGCCACACCGTTGTCGTAAGTCTTAACAAAGGCGGGCAGGGCAATCGACGCGAGATTGCACACAGCCGTCTCCTCGGGCGACGAGTACTCGACGATCTCGCAGCAGAGGTTCGACGACTTGATAGTGCCGAGGTTCTGCTGGTTCGACTTGCGATTCGCCGCATCCTTGTAGAGCATGAACGGGTTGCCGGTCTCGGTCTGGGCCTCCAAGATGGCGTACCACAGCTTCTGGGCCTTGATGGTGCGGCGGCCCTTGTTAGCGCGCTCATAGGAGGTGTAGAGCTCCTCGAACTCGTCGCCGTAGACGTCGGCCAGACCGGGGCACTCGTTGGGGCACATGAGGGTCCAGTCAGCGTCGGCCTTCACACGCTTCATAAACAGATCCGGGATCCAGAGAGCCAAGAACAGATCACGGGCACGGATCTCCTCCTTACCGTGGTTCTTGCGCAGCTCAATGAACTCGAACACGTCGTCGTGCCACGGCTCGAGGTAAGTAGCAAACGCGCCGGGGCGCTTGTTGCCGCCCTGGTCGACGTAGCGCGCCGTGTTGTTGAACACACGGAGCATGGGCACAAGACCGTTCGACGTGCCATTTGTGCCGGCAATGTACGAGCCCGTGGCGCGGATGTTGTGGACACTGAGTCCAATACCGCCGGCCGACTTCGAGATGAGCGCGCAGCTCTTCAAAGTGTCGTAGATGCCGTCAATGCTGTCGTCCTTCATGTTCACGAGGAAGCACGAGCTCATCTGCGGGCGCGGGGTGCCGGCGTTAAACAGCGTCGGGGACGCGTGGGTGAACAGCTTGTTCGACATCATGTTGTAGGTCTCCAAAACACTCGGGATGTCGTCGCCGTGGATGCCAATGGCCACACGCATGATCATGTGCTGGGGCCGCTCGTGAACGCAGCCGTTGTACTTGAGCAGGTACGCGCGCTCGAGCGTCTTGAACCCGAAGTAGTTGTAATTGAAGTCACGATCGTACACAATGGCCGAGTTGAGGACCTCTTTGTGGGCGCGAACAACGTCGTACACCTCCTTCGAGATCATCGGCGAGTGGCGGTCGTTGCGCGGGTTCACGTAGTTGTACAGATCCTCAACAACCGAACTGAACACCTTCTTAGTCTGCTTGTGCATGTTCGACACGGCAATGCGGGCAGCCAGGATCGCGTAGTCCGGGTGCACCGTGGTCATCGAAGCAGCCGTCTCGGCAGCCAGGTTATCGAGCTCGATGGTGGTGACGCCTGCGTACACGCCCGAAGCCACGCGCTGCGTGATGGTCTCGCAAACGACATGCTCGCCGTCCAAACCGTACCGAAGACGGTTGAGACGGGAGGTGATTTTGTCGTACTGGACAGTTTCCTTGCGTCCGTCACGCTTTTGAACGAACATCCAGAGATAGGAAAGATGAAGGAAAAGGTCGGGTGGGAAGATAAATTAGTGGAACGCGTCTGAATAAATAACCAATTTAAACAGGGCTAGGAATCGTAGCGTCGCGTCCAGATCACCGCGCATTTACGGGGCGACAACACCCCTCGATTATTCAAAAAAATTGAGATAATTGCGCGAAATAGTCACTATATATAAACTAAACTCAAATTCGCGGCCATTGACTACATTTACTTGTCTTGGAATCCGACACCAGAACGCGGTTTAATCGCGTCAGATTCGGCATTTTGCCCAGGGCTAGGCGGATCGCCGCCACAACACCATGGCCCGGATCAATGATGGATTAGTTAGGAATGACTAAGCACACAAAGCAAGTTTACCTCTTCCATCGGTCCCCTAATAAAAAAAAAACGTATCCCGGATCGCCACATCTGCATTTAACGTTATCACAAGAAACGTTTAATATACACAACATAGTGTCAAGACCCGGCGGGTACAAGGTACGGTCATTTTTCGCGTGATATGGATACGGTGCAGAACATCAGCGATATTATCGTGCAAGGCGGGCCCGGCGCGTCCGGCGCGGACTCGCAGCACCTCCATTCGCAATTGCCCATGGTGCACCCGTCGATCATCGGCAACCCGCAAATGATGCCCGATCAGAGTGATAGCCGTCCCCAGGTGGGCCGGCCGCGCAGCACGCGGCGACCCGCGGACCGCCGCGAGTTCCTGAGCCGGCCGAATTGGCTGTTCACGCACAACGAAAACGTGCTCTTTTGCTCGGCCCTCCAGCATCTCCGGTTCACGGACCAGAACAACGTGCCGCGGAAATTCATTGAGGAGTGGTTCCAGGACCACATGGTCTCGCTCGACACTCTGTGGCCGGCCGGCCAGCGTTACCTCGACGAAAGCGTCAAGGATATGGAAAAATATCCCGAGAAGGCGAAGGACCGGCAAAGCAAAGAGCTGAACACACGCCGCCGGAATATCTACAAGAACCGGCGCAGCGCACTGCAGCTTGCTGAGCAGCGGTACCGCGCCGCAGCGCCGCACGAGCAGCAGGCCGCCCTTGCCGCATTGCAGGCGGCCCAGGCTGACGCGAGCGTTCCCGAGGCCGAGATTCCCGTGCAGGAGCCGGACTACCGCGAGGTTGCTTTGATCGAGCTCGGAATCAAGATTGTGCGGCGGCTGCAAGGCCAAACCGACCGCATGGACATGGCCGAGGACCTGGCCAAAGAGAAGTTCGTTGACGACCCGGATAACTATTTTGGAACTTTACTCGTTGAGGTCGAGAAGGCGATCTACGAAAAGCACAACGAAATCGCCGTGGACCGCGAACGGGTCGAGTCCAAGTCGAAACAGTCGCGCAAGCGGCGGCGGCAGCAGGTGGCGAACGGCGTGACGCTGAGCGGCTCGGCCACGCGCGTGCGGTTCACGAACCGCGAGATGGCGATGCTCATCCACTGGATCTACACATACCCCAAGAACGAATGGACCCAACACATATACGAGTACTACTTGACGCCGCACGTGTCGCGCAGCGCCGAGCACGTCCGCGACAAAATGCGTGACCTCGTGACCAGGTCCCGCGAGACCGAGAAGGGCGGGCTTGCAAGCATGCGCGTGCGGTCCGCCGGCGGGTTCTCCACAAAGCCCCACGAGAGCCCCGAGGCCCAGGACCTTGCGCGCAATGACGTCGTGGACTTCAAGTACCCGGAGGGCCCGCTCGAGCCGGTGCCGAACGGCCGCTACTTCAACGAGGAGCGCTCCGAGTGGGTCGAGGGCCCGCTGCCCATGGAGTACGTCGGGCGGTACCATGAGGAGGTCATGCGGGTCATGCGGGTTGTGCGGTCGAAGGTCGACCGCACGATGTCGCTGCCGCTGCCGACGGTCGACCCCGTGCAGTTCCGCGAGCACCAGTTCGACCAGCAGCAGCTGCAGGCTCAGCAGCAGCTCCACGAGCAGCAGATGCAGGCCCAGCACGCCCAGCATGCGCAGCAGCGGCACCTTGCGCCCACCAGCTCGCTGTTTGACGACGCGTTCGTTGCGCAGACCCAGGCCCAGATTCTGCACCAGCAGCACGGGAACGCGCCACAAACGGCGCCGCCGTTCGGGGCCGAGGACGACTTCAGCCTTGTGTCCATCTGGAACGAAAACAATAAAGATAGCCAGCAGGACGACGCGGCGGCAATGGCGGCAGCCGCTCTCAAGGGCACGCACGACTACTTCTTGGAATCTATGGACGATAAAGACATTAAGCGAGCACGCCACCAGTAATTTATTTAATTTATTTTTGATCACACAAAAATGTGGAAGTGCGGGGGCGGGGGGCCCTTCGTGTGCGACCTCGTACCGCCAACCTAAAATCGAAATTAAAGTTGGCGCCCCTGGGGGGATATATTTGCCGCCGACGGCGGAGGAAACCACACACACACAATGGTCAATTGGGGAGGGATCCTGATGGCGATCACAATGGCGCCCGAGAGTGAAATCGATGCGCGGCAACCGGCACCCACACCTGGACCCGAGATTCTTGCTGAAAACAACGGGCGGCCGTGGTACTTCGACCGGCTTAGTAGCACCATGGTGAAGGAGGCGGCGTCGTACCGCCGCGCGGGCGTGCCCGAGGACTCAGCGGTCAGCATAGCGTCGCGGATTGTTGGCGCGGCGCTGGCCCTTCCGCAGGCGACACACTTGGGCGACACGGCCTCGAGCATTTTTATTAAGGACGGCGAAAATGTGCCCCAGTCCGACATTCTGCTGCTGGTAGACCAGGCGTCCACTGCTTACAACGAGGCGCGCACGAGCCCCGGGTTCAAGAACTACCTTGCGTACATAACTGCGAACGCGGGCAGCTTCGAGATCCCCACCTCGGCCAGCCCAAATCCGCGGTACGAGAGCGAGCTTGCGCGGCTCCGCGCCGGCCCGGCCGGCCGCGAGGCGATCCAGCATGGGCAGAACCTGTTCAGCGAGGTCATGCACGACGTCCAGCCGACCCCTGCGCCGCACCCGCAAACGGTGAGACCGCATCCGGAAACCGTGAGACCGCATCCGGGCAAAGAGGTGGCATCTGCTACTACATCCCAGTAACCAATTCGCCGCAATGACCTTTTGCTGCAGTGGCCTTTCGCACAGACTATAATTTACCTATTTATATATGAGAGTGTTATACCGCCGAGCCCTTTGATCTCCCCAACCCAAATGGAGAGCGTGCGTATTATTCTTGAGGACGTGCGCGCCGGACGGCTTGTGCAGGCCCGCCAGCTCGCCGAGCGCAAGCTCGCGGCGGATCCCAACAACGGCGTGCTGCTCAGCTTGAAGGTGCACGTTGCGCACGCGCAGAAGGACCGCGCGGCTGCCCTCGCCGCGGCCGAGCCGGCCGTGCGCGAGTGCAACAAGCACACGCTGCGCCTATTTCTGATCCCGATTCTGCTCGAGTATAAGGCTGGCCTTCTCCTCAATGCGGCGTTCGAGCGCGTGAACCGGCTGAACCCCCAGGACCACGAGGTTACCGAGGCCTGGATCGAGTGTGCGCTCCAGCTCGGCAGCCTCGAGTCCGCGCAGAAGGCGCTCATGGCGGCGATGCGCAGCGCGCCAAACCCGCGGTCGGCTTGCTACCAGGCGTGCCTCGTGATGGCGCTCAACTTCTTCGAGCAAAATAGCATCGCCGTGCCGACGAACGAGCGCCTGTCCACGGCTCCGGCAAGAGGCAAGGCAGGCTCTCCCAGCAAGGCTGGGCCCGGCACAGCGTTGTTTCCTACGTTGGCTCAGAGAATGCTCGCTAAGTTCCTTCCCGTCGAGTCCGTTCAGGAATGCTATGCGGGCGCTCTTGTGCACCGCATGAGCTCGCCGGCGGCACTCACACAGTTTCTACTGGAGAACCTGCAGTTTGTTAGCGGCAGCCTCGACCTGGAGTTGCTGCTTCTAGGTGCCCTCGAGGAGCAGCAAGACTTCTCCAAGATCCTCGAGCGCGGCGCCGAGGTCATCAAAACTATTGACTCTTTGCAGATCTGGGAGATTCTGAACCGGGCAGCAGCGAACCTCAAGCTTACCGAGTCGGCGGTGCAAATTGTTTATAAGCGGGGCGCCCAAACGCTGAACGAAACGCTTGCCGAGCTGGACTGGGCGTATTCTGACGAAAAATTGGTGGCCTGCTGGCAGCGCCTGCAAACCAAACCAGGGGCTTTCCCGTTGCTGAATAGGCACGTCACGAAAGGTAACATCCATCTCCTGGAGGTGTGCAGCGACATTGGAAGCGCTGTCAACGTGGCGAAGTTCCAGAACGCTTTGGGGCTCCCTGTAGACACCCCTGGTTTGCTAAACCACTACCGTGAGCACGTTGCCCACACCAAGGCCATTGAAAAGGACTATTTGTTCGGCACGGACGCCTTGCTCATTGCGGTCACAAGCACACTGCGGAGCAACGAGCAATTTTGTCGCGAGCGCGCTCTCTGTATGCTTGAGTACGCCGTGGAGCATGACCCGAGCCACTTCCAGGTGAAGCTGTTGCTCATTGCCGTGTACAAATCGCTAGGGCTACATGCACCCGCTGCCAAGCTTTTTAAAGAGCTCGACATCAAGAATATCCAGCTCGAGGGCCTCGCTGGTTTGCTCACAACCCGCATCGCGACGCTAGCTCCTCAGCAGAGCCGCCAGCTAATGGCCGTGCTCGATTTCCACCAAAGAGAAATGCCGAATTTCGGTTTCTATTCCGCGTACGCTCTGTCGAACGACGCGCTCACGCAGTTTTACGGATTGTTTGTCCTCGGCCGCAAACTGCAGTATAGCCTGGGCACCGCATTGCTGGCTGCTGAAAAATTCCAGCTCGCGCGGTTCGTTAGAGGGTCTACTGACATCTCCGAGCTCTTGGCAGTCAACCCGGACCAGCTCGTGGACAACCGCGACTTCACGTCTGGATTCAATGACGGAAAGGGCCCAATTTTCGCGGCAAGACTGCCCAGCATGTCGTTGGGACCGGTTCCCGACGCCGTGTACGCAGAACTGATGCGGAACAAAGAGTTGTTCGTCACTCGGCGGCGCCATGCCCTTTTCAGCCGAGACCCAGCACCTGAAACCTCCTTTGAGCTGCAGCCTTGTGAGTCGCTGACACCTATTGAGGCCTGGAGTCTCAAGGTGGTTGAGGCGATCAGTACCGACGGTAGCGCCGATATCGCCGTGCCCGAGGCCCCAACGAGCTCTCTGGATTGGCAGTTCTTCCACTGGGCGTACACTATTATCGACACGGTCAAGATTGCACAGCTGTTGAAGTTCGATGGCATTGATGGCGCCGCACTGAAGAAGATGGTGCGCGCACACGTCTCAAAACACCAGCAGGCGTCAGCCGCCCGCGAGCAGCAGGTTTTGAAGTTCTTGACTAGCGAGAAAGTGCTGGGAAGCCCTGCCAAACTTGCCCGGGTTGTCAAGCAGCAGCATTTGGATCTGCTGAAGCAGGTGGCGGACGAACTAAAATAATGCACATAACAAAATAAATAATCTAGCGAAGATGGGTCTGATCGAGCATTTGGTCCATTTCTCTTGCCCTTTTCATGCCTTCGCCCACAAGGAACCGGATTTTCTGCGGATTCGCCTCGTCTTTGTGGGAATTGATTTCTGACCGGGCCCACGAAATGAGCTCGACCCGGTCAGTGGGCGGGGCCCGGTAGGCCACGCGGACAATGTACCGGAAAAGCATGCGCGATTTCGCGCTTTCTGTGAACTGTTAGCGGTTAGTACTGCTCTCAAGAAGGTTATTGAGGTCCATACATACGAATCGGAGGCTCTTGAATTCCACCATGCTTTTGTCAACGCTAGGGTTTCGCCATGAGACTTGATCAGCACCAGTCATGCGACGACCTCCACAGGAGTGACATGCCATCCTTTTCACAAAAGAAGTCAAATTCCGTCAATAAGCGAGCTAAAATTTCTCATCTTGCTATGTGTCCACGGAACAAACGTGTATGTGGAAAAACGTGTTTGGTTGCTACCCTGTAGCTGAGTGAGAAGGGTATAGATGAGCTAGATTTGGATATTAACGATCAATGAAAGCGAATTTCGGGCACATGCAGCGACGCTACTTAGTCTGGGCTTGGCGTAAGACCATATTTCATGCATGACCCCAACCCACTGTAAACATAGCACCACACTTTTCAAAAAAGGTGACTGAAGAGATGGAGCAAACCATTCTGAATGCGAGAATTATGAACATTATTGGCCAGCTAAATACTATGAGTGACGAGCGGTTTCTGTGCCGCCTGATCGAGAAGAAGTTCTGGAAGATTTGCGCGATTGAAGATAAATATCGGCGCACAGTGGCAGCATTTGTAGAACAATGCAATGACGTCCACCGCGCGTACATGGAACTAGCAAAAAAGTATGCAGCTGCACCCGGAAAGCACTGTAGTGAGTTTGTAGAATTGTATCGCGCGAATTGCGGCCGCGGGCAGTCTGTAGACGAGTGGGAGATCCCGCCACGGTTCGCTGAGCCTGCAGCCTCGCCGCCTAAACGGAACTATAGCCAGTCGCTTTTGACTCTGGTGTTGTTCAGGAATGCGCACAATCGGTCTTCGCGGTACACTTACGAGGCCTGCACGACCAAAGACGAGGCAATGGACTCATATGGGAAGGTAATCCAACAGTTCCAGCAGCAGAGTTACGAACATGTGAAGTGGCATATCCAGTATAAGCGACTTAATGAGAAAACTGGCGAGGCACTGGCAGAGATCGACCGACTCGGCCGCCAGCTAAACCCACAGTTCGGACGTTCTCTTTGGCAACCCGCCTACGAGAGCTACTGCCACGCCGTTCGCGCTATTCTCAAGACAATTGATGCTATGGAGCAGGTGGACGAGGAGCAATCAGAGGTTCAAGCGACGGCCGTGGAATACGCCAGTTCCAGAGCCAGTTCGGTAGCCGACCTCGGCATACCCTTCTAGTTCAAACCAGTACAATGAAGCAATTAGTGTTTATATATAATTAGAGTAGATCGTCCAGCGACTTCTCACTGTCCTTGCGAATGAGGTCGAGCATCCCATCGGGCAGGATCGGCTCGCCCTGCGCGTTCTTAACGTAGCGGAACGGCATTTCCGTGGACTCGTGCTTGTTGAACTTGAGCTCCGGAAAGTCGATGTACTTGATTTCGTTGAGCTCGAGGTGCTGCGACACGACGAGATCGGTTACGCGGACGGCAGTGTCCGTAGTCATCTGCACCTTGTCGAGGTTGCGTCCGCTGAAGCCGAGCTTGCGCAGTTCGCCCGTGCGGTCGCGCGGCGGGTGGTCGCCGAGAATGCCGCCAAACAAGAAGTACTCATGGCTCGGGGCGTCGGCCGTCGTGAGCGGCTGCGCGGCCGACGGGTCGAGCAGCAGCACGCGCGATGCAGTGAAACCAGGCTCGATCTCGCCAAGATGCGTGACGTCGAGCGACGTGATCACGATGCCGAGGTCCTTGAACTCTTGCGGCACCGGGATCTGCGGCGACACCGAGGTGAGAATAAGGTTCGGGCCGCCGACGTCGCGGGCAATCGCCGCGTACTCGAGCACGACCCAGGGGCTGAACCCCTCCTCCATATGCTCAATGATGTACTTCATTTCGGTGGGCTGGAATTGGCTGCCGGTGCCTATATGTAATTCTTTCTTCGGTGGTGGTGGATACGGCCCAGGAGGATCGGGTGAAATTTCGTGCCCTGCCCTACCTTGAGGTTTTCACACACCACCACTTTGAAAAATGCTGTGGAGGAACCCGCTAGTGGCTGCGCCGCGGCTTGCGCGGGCGTTCAGTGGTGCGCGGGCGTTCAGCTGCAGTGCAGGGGTGCGGCAGCACGCGCCTCCCTCGAAGGCGGCGACGCTGCTGCTCAACGACAAGATCGCTGACCTCATGACGCAGCTCGAGAAGGAGGATGCCTACTTCGGCCCGATCTCGGAGTCGCAGCGGTCGGCAGACGTGAACTACGGCGACGCGAGCCACATCCGACCCGACCTCGACCGGCTGCGGGTCGTGCCGGCCATGATGTCGTTCTACATGGCGAACCCGCGCATGGAGGAGGCTTTTAGGTCGCTACGCACGCTCGTTAACAAGTACGAAGACCTGCCGCAGATTGCTGAGTCTGAGTTTGAGGAGCCCGCGTGGATCGACCCCACGGTGCTCTACGGCCAGACTCAGGACAGTTTGAGCGCCGAGTACAAGCAGACCTACTACGACCTTCTGAACCGGTTGGCGAGAATAGAGCCGCAGTTGCAGGCCCCGCAGCTCCAGGCACTGCTGTACGAGTTGCGCGACAAGGCGAGCACGTCGGACTCGCCGGCGCGCGGCCTCATGAGCAGCCAGGCCGGCACCGTCAGCTCGTTGCTGCGCCGGTCGCTCGACCAGTTCGGTCGGTCTCTGACTGGCGGTGGCCGCAAAACAGCGTCGGCGAGCGTCTACATGGCGCGCGCGCACGAGAACCAGCCCGGCCAGATCGTCGTGAACGGACGGTCGCTTGAGCAGTACTTCCCGGCCGTTTTGCAGCGCCACGAGCTGCTGTACCCGCTCAGGGTCGTGAACGGCTTCACTAAGTTCAACATCGCCGCCAAGGTCCAGGGCGGCGGCCAGGCGGCCCAGGCGGCCGCCGTGGCCCTCGCGATCGCCAAGGGCCTGTGCATCCACAACCCGCTGCTCGTCAATCGCCTCCAGGAGGCTGGTTGCCTCTACCGCGACCCGCGTAAGAAGGAGCGTAAGAAGCCCGGTTTGGCCAAGGCCCGCAAGGCCTACACCTGGGTCAAGCGTTAGTGTACATAATAGAACATCAATTGCAGTTTTCTGTATATATATGTAGTGGGCCGACATCCTGCGCCGCAGGAAAGGCAACACCGTGCCAATCGTAAAGGGGAGACGCGCCAGCGCGTCTAAACCCGGCTCTGGTACCGGCCGTATCTGAATTGCCGCTGGTGCTCCAACTGGATCTCTTCGACCGTGTAGAGGTCGCCGCTGGGATGCGCCACGGGCGCGTCCTCCTGCACGAGCAGCTCGTACAGGAGTTGGATGGCCAGCGCGCGGTACGCGGTCCGGACCTCGTTCAGGGTCGAGGCGTAGCCGCCGCTGTGCAGAAGCCGCTTCTTTTCAGCAATTTCCCGCATGACAGCCGTGATCTCCGGGCGCAGCTGCGCGATCTCGGCAGTGAGCTGCGCCTGAGTGCGGAACCGCTTGGTCCGCCCGAGCCCGCGCTCGGATGATGGCCTTGAGGGCTGCTTGTAGAAATTGCCGACTAGCCGGCTCACATGCGACACCTTCGACGCCGCCCGGTGCGACATGGTGCTGGCCCGCAGCTCCTGCTTCGATGCATCGCGGTGGAACGGGAGCGTGATCTCCCACTTCCAGGGCGGCACGTTCTCCCAGGTCTTGCGCAGCTCGAAGTACGACTTCTCGAAGTACAGCCGCGCGATCTCTGGCGAGTCGAGCAAACGCTGGTAGTCGTGGATCTCCTCAGTCTGCCGCACCAGCATGTTCCGCAGCTTCAGCTCGAGGATGCCCAGCCGCTCCTGGTCGTGCGCCAGCTCGTCGCTGAGGGCATTGTAGTCAGCCACTAAATTGGCAAATGCGTCCATCCTAACAGATTCGAAAAGAGGTGGGAGGTTGGCTAGAAAGTCGGATCACCGGGCAGGGGCAGCAAAAGGGACGGACAGACGGACGGCGGCGGCGGCGGCGGCGGCAGCGGAGGTGAAGGAAAGAGGGTGCGCGCACGGGAAGGCACAGTACCCTTGTCCACGCGCGACTAAAATGCACGCGACCACATCCGGTAAACAAAAATTGCTGTACATACTACATTGGTTCCTTTTGTATTTCCCGTAAAATAAACGCGATCACGTCCGCATTGTCGAGGTACATAAGGTGTCCTGCGAGACCCAGCACGAGGCTGATGTCGAGCGTTTCCTTAACGCTGAAGTCGAGGCGGCCGTGCCGGTTAAACTGCGCGAGCTCCGGTAGCTTCGGATCAGCCTTCGGCGGCTTGAGCTTCAGCGGCTCGGGCCGCTTGGTGACCAATTGGAACCAGCTTGAGGCCTTGCTGGCCAGGAATTCGCTCTGCGTGACCAGCCCTCCAGTGAGCTCGCGGGCCTGGCTGAGCAGGTCCGTGGCCTTCCCCGGCACCGGCTCGGGCAAGAATTCCAGCGATTTCGGATTGACCAGGGGCTCGAGCCGCGTGGCCACCGGATCAGAAAGCCGCATGATGTTATAAAGTGATTTAGGCCGTTTAAGCCCCTCCGTGCCGGTGCCATCAATGAGCTTGAGCACGCCGAGCGGCGAGCCCAGCGTGAACAGGTTCTCGACGGTGAACCCGAGCTCGGCCTCTGCAACGAGATCGAACGAGATTACGGCGCCCAGCGAGTGGCCGATCACGCTGACCCGAGGGTTCGCGGCGAACTCCGGGTGCAGCTCGCAGAACTTCTGGAACGCACAGCGCATCTGGTTGGCGGCCGTGTCCAGAATCCGCCCGCGCTGGTTCTTGCTGCCGTACATCACAAAGTCGAGGACTGCCTCCGCGGCCAGGTTCGAGCTGCCGAAAAACTGCGCCGGCTGGAGCCCGTCTATTTCGTTTTCGAGATTGTGCCGCCACAAAACGGGCAGAACCTGGACGTGCGACTCGCCAGCCAGCGGGCCGTCGTCGCCCATGCGCGCTGCGGCTGTCCTGTGCATGAGCTGCCGGAGCTCGTCCACGTCCTTGATAAAGTTTACCTGCTCGAACTTCACGCTCAACAGCTGGCCGATGCCGTGCACGCAGAAAACGAGGTGGTCGATCTTCCGCGGACGGTACTCGGGCCGCACCTTCACCTGACGTTTGGAAAACTCGCCCTTTGATGAGGATTGTGGACTGGCATCGCTGGCGTCGCTGGCGTCTGCCTTGGCGTCTGCCTTGGCGTCTGCCTGCTCAACGCTTGCGGGCACCGGTCCCTCGTGCGTTTCGTTCGTGCGGGCGCCTTGCATCTCGTCTTCTTTCGGGATCCCACGGAAAAAGTACCGCCGCCGGAAAGCCGAGAGCCAGCTCTGCTTTTCCCGGAGCACCAGCCGATCGCCGCTGAATTCGGCAACAAGCATCTGGGTCTCGTCCGAGTTTTTCGCTTCGGGCAGCTCGACTTCGAAGCTGCGCACTTTCTGTGCCCAATTGCGCTCTACCATTGCGTCTATCTCCGGATCGAGCGGCGTGACGCGGTTGTTGCCGAGCATCTCGAACCACAAAGCCCGCTGGACCTTGAACGCGGGGCCGTCCCAGTAAGTCGGGGAGCACAACAAAGAGCCAACGTCAACACTAACAAGCCCGTCTTCCTCCACGGGCACTGCCTGCACCGCCTGGGAGGCCCCACCTGTTCTTTGTTGCCACGCCCGCTCGATGCGGTCCGAATCCCGGCTGGAAAACGCCTCGAACTCGCGCGGGGCCCGTGGCGGCTTGTAGCCGAAGATCTGGGGCTTCACAGAGGGGACGTCCATCGCGCGGAACCATCGTATCGAGGCACGAAGCGCCGTCACCCGCATCCAAACGCTAGCGCTGGTTGTTGGTCCGGTGTTGGCCCGACCTGCATACAGGTTAGGTGTTACCCAAGTGGGATCCCCAAATGAGATAACCCCCATAAAACCAGTGGTGGTCGAGGGTGGTGACTTTCCCAGGAGTGTGGTTCAAGAATCGGCAGGTGTACAGAAATGTTATACTATTTTTTGTAAGCGAAATATCCTCATATATAAAATGTGCGTCAATAAGTTCACTCGTGATCTATGCTATTCGGTTGCTTCCGTTTTGAGGGCACCTATGTGCTATGCTTCAGCTCTTTGCTGGGGATCCGGCGGTGGTGGCCCGGGGTGATTTCGAGCGTTGGGCTCGGCGGCACCTCGTCCGTAAGGACGAACCGGAGCCTGTGCGACGCCGGCAGCTTCGGCAGCACCGAGAGTACGCAAAAAAACAAGTTCACAATGAATAAAGTGAGGTCGTAGTGGGCGAAGTGGGTGCTCAGCAAAAACAAGCCAATCGGCACGCCGAGCAAGAACTTCTTCGTGGGCGTGTACTGGTCGCCGTCGTCGATCTGCTCCCACATCGTGAGCGAGTCGTAGGCGCCCGCGTTGAAATCGAATGGCACGCCCGTGACGTAGTGGAACATGACGTATGACCCGAGCACGTAGGTGATGTTCGTGAGCGTCCACGAGATCTCTGCGCTCACAAATGGAATGCCTTCGAACAGCAAAAACAGCGCCATTATGATGACGATATGTATGAGCCACGCGCCCTTATGATTCACCCACTCCGCGTTCACGTTCGACGCGGAGACCTGGTCGTTTTGATCCGTGATCGACTCGCGCCGCAGGTGCTGCAAAATCGACGACGACCGGCGGCGCGTCTCAGGCTTGTTTGGGGACGTCAGCAGCGAGCTTGGCGGCGTGTCCACGGGCGGGAACGCAATCGGCGCCTCCGCAGACTCTCTTCGTGATGGCCGGACATTCGGCGACATTCTCTGAGGAATCAACGGTAGAGACACCTGTAGTCTTTCTTTTTTTTTAGCAGTACTCTACTCACAAGACGACTAGCAAGAACTGTGGCTCTTCACAGAAGTAGTCACCGTCTCTAACCCGGTGAAGGAGTGTGTGGTCGATGGGTCCAACCCTGCTATTTCACGTCACACCATAACGGTTACGTTTAGGGGGCTGCGGAGATATCCCCCAACCCTGTGAGGCGTCTAGCAAAGCGCGTTAAACGAGGTATCAAGATATGGAGATAAACACCTGCGGCACTAGGTAGGCAAGAAAATACAGTCCATAGTTTTTGGCTTGTCAATGCACACGTAGTAAGCCCACCACCACCCAAAGTACCCATCGGGCGACAATCAGCGGCCAGGCCTGGTTAGCCAATACATATTTAGGTTAAATAGATAATAAAACGCGCCTCTGCACGGCCAAGAATCGTAACAAAATTAGCATTACAAAATAAATAGATTAGTTCAATTTGCGGTCGAGATCCTTCACTTCGTCTTGCAAAACAAACTCCTCCACCGACTTCACGAGCTCTTTCGTGCATTTGGCCATGTCGAAGTTCACGCCGGCGAGCCGCTGTTTCAAATGCCGGTTCGGCCTCGAGTCATCCCGGATCGCCTCAAGCTCGTCCACCCGGATCATATCCATGCGCGTCAAGCAATCCTTCATGTTCTGCACAATGAACGAGCCCTTCTCTTTGAGAACGTGGCTTCTTGTCTCGCCCAGGGACTTGGCAGTTGTGTCGATCATCTCGTCGACCAGCGTCTGAATCGACACGATTAGCGGTTTCAGCTCCCCGGCAACCGCATTCACCTTGATCGCCGCGAGCAGGGCACTGATCGCGTCCACGGTATAGCTCGTTTGGTCCTCGAGGTAGTTCTGTAGATCGTGGGCCGCTTGGTCAAGCGGCATACGCTGACGAGGCCGGAACCGAGACGACTGTGGCGACGACGACGAGGCTGGCGTAATAGACTCTCGCACGGGACTGGTCTGTCTCACAGGACTGGCGGGGACCGCCAGCTCGCGAGGCAGCGTCTTCATGTATTCTGCTTCAGAAGAGGGCTCCTGATGAGCAGAGGACGAAGCCTCAACGGGAGTAGCAGCAGTGGGGGATCTCGTTTCAGGAGCTCTTTGCTGAGGGACAGGCTGCTGAGAGACAGGCTGCTGAGAGACAGGCTGCTGAGAGACAGGCTGCTGAGAGACAGGCTGCTGAGAGACAGGCTGCTGAGAGACAGGCTGCTGAGAGACAGGCTGCTGAGGCACAGGTTGCTGAGGCACAGATTGCTGAGGGACAGGCTGCTGAGGGACAGGCTGCTGAGAGATAGGCTGCTGGAGAACAGTCTGTTGGGGCACAGTCTGTTGGGGACCTCTGCTTTGAGGGACTGTGTTTTGAGAAGCCAATTTGCGAAGACTGCCCTGCCGGAGGCTGGCCTGGCGCCGTTCGGCAAATTCGGGGATTTCTACCTGGGGACTGGTCACAGGACTGCTTTCTTGCGGCTGCGAATTAGCATCACTCTTGCGCTCAGAAGATTCAACGGCAGTGTAGAACGACGACGTGGAGGCTGCTTCCTCAGACTTTAGCACATCAAGACTCGCGGCCGTGTCGGGCTCAACTCGGGGCGACATTGCCGGAGAGGAGGTTGTGGGCGAGTCGTAAATCGGCTGCGGGACCACCTCGGCTGAATCCTTAAAAGAAACACCGGGTTTTGTTCGCTCGAGAATTGCATCTTTATTGGAAGACTTTAAAGTGATGGGGGGCACCTTGGCACTCCTGGATGAGTCGGGCAGGATCGTCGATGGCGAGTACGGCGACGGCGCACGCTCGGGCACTTCTTTGACAACAGATTGAGGAGCCGCCAATGGCTCGTCGTCCCGCACCTTGTGGGCTTTAACAAACTCAACTACTGCCATCGTCAGATCGGAAGTCGCCGAGTCTACCATCACGCGAGGAAAGAGCCCCACGGATACAGTGTAATTGCGCACCACCGAGATGAGTTGGTTTGCACACCTCGAAATCAGCCGGTCTTCCGTGCTGATCTTTCGCGACGACGTAATCACACCATGCAACAGATCCAAAAGATCCTGACTGCGGTACTTGTCGTGCACTGCAGCAACCAGCGCACTCGCAGACCTAACAAACGAATTGAAAGCAGTCGCGTCCACCTTGCCACGGGCACTCAAGTACTGAGGCGGCAGGGGAGACTCTATCTCCGGCTGCTCGACGGCGAGTGCAAGCCGCGATTTACGTGCACTTTCGAGCTCCCGCGAGAGCTTTTCATGGCGGTGCTTCCACATCGAAATTTCGCTGTTGGCGCTGTCAGCTCGCGAGACCTGTTTTTCATGCAGGGCCGTGAGCTCGCGCATTTCAGCCAAAAATTGGGACGCCTCTTCGCGGATCTTAGAGGTAGTGTCCATCTGTCGTTCGATAGTCGAGCGCAGCTCGGCGATCTCTCGCTGCATTTCGCCAGTGTTTTCCGGTGTCTTGGCACCTTTTGTGGCATGGCCGTTAGGCACAACTGAGTCATTTTCCAAAGAGCGACTGCCTTCTTGATTCTTGAGATCGGAGCCTGCCGATTCGCGGTCAGAAAGCAGTTGAGAGGGAGCTAGCGACTTGCTATCGCGGGCGGTAACATCAGCCGATCTGGGTGGGCTTATGAGGTATCCAGCTGACGCGCCATCCTCACGGTCATCCTCACGGTCATCCTCGCGGTCATCCTCGCGGTCATCCTCGCGGTCATCCTCGTGGTCTCCGCCATCGTTGAATTCGTCATCGTCGTCGCCACCACTCTCCTCGAGCTCGACCTCTTTCGGCTCGATGTCCCTAAGCTCGACCTCCTTGGGTCGCACGCTATTCTGATCCTCATTTGCGCCCTTTCCTTCACCGAGATCGAGTTCCACAGGTTTGCCTGGTAGCACAGTTTTATAAGGCTCGTGCAGGAGCTCGTCTGTCGCGACATCATCAACATCTATATCGCCTTCAGACTCAGTGTCGGATTCGATAATCTGTACTTTCGTGGGAGTGATGTTCGACTCGCTCACAGACTGGATCTGCAAATCCGAAGCAGATTGATTAACTCTTCGGGAAGCGCCACTCTCACCACTCACGACACTGAATTTACTGTCATTGGAGCCCCGCTCCTTCTTTTCTTCGAGCTCGTGCTGGTTCTTTTCACTCTCAGTGCTGCTGCGGCTAATCCAGGAAGGCGTGGTCGGACGCACAGCCATGGGCACCGCATCCTGAAGCGGGTATGTAGCGCCGGTTTTAAGTTCAGGAAACCGACGCTCCTGTTCGGTAACAAGATCGCGGCAGATCTCCTTGAACCGATGTTCGGGAAGAGAGCCGACATGGCGACGAGCATCATTACGCTTCCAGTGAATGTCTTTCCGGGGCTCGAGCGGGCCTTGAGCTCGCGTCGCGGGCTGTATGCGACGCTGAAGCTCGTCGTACATATCGGACGACAACTCGATTAGATGCTTCTCGGAAAACCCAGCAAGCTTCTTGAGCGATGGCGTCTCACGAGTCTGCGACTGCGGCTGAAGAGGACCCTCAGGCGCTATGTGGTGGACAAACGCACCATGATAAAAAATGATCTCCGTTGGGACCGATTTCACATCCATCGTAAAAATATGGAAAAAGAAAGACGAGAGTGGACAAAAACGGCAGCAAACGGGCTCTAGTTATACAAGCTAAGCAGCAACCTTTAAACGAGCTCGTGCTTCCTCTTCTCACTTGTCGGAAAGATCAGGGGTTGGTTGTGGTAGGACGGGGGACGCGTGGGGTGAAACATTTAATTAAACCCTTACCCCAAGTACGCGTCGCAGGTCCCGCCTAAGCGCCTGCACGCGTTCAAAAACTACCCGTTTGGGTTATTCATGGCGAGATCATGCAAAGATACCCTTGTACACACGGCAAAGTAGATAAGATTAAATAAAAAAACTAAGTGCATGTAATAAATACTAAGACTTGACTCGCTTGCTCTTGCGCTTACGGCCAATCGCGGCATTGCCGCGTTTTTTGGGCTCTTCCGGCTCAGCTTCTTCTTCCTCGCGCTTCTTCTCGGCTTCGATTTCGTGCATCTTGCGTTTCAGACCCTTTTCCTTCGCACGGTACTGGCGCTCACGCTGGCGTTTTACAACTTGAGCGTTCTCAATGGCGAACTCCACAACAAGTCGGCGAGGCTTCTCGGCCTCTACATTGTCTTCGTTGCCCTGAGCGATCTCTTCTTTTGTCACCTTATGCGCATTCAGCCACCGCAGGGCCATCAACGCAGCCTTGTGATTCTTCATTTCCAAGAAGCCATAGCCGCGGCTGCGGCCAGCCGATCCGCTGCCCTTCACTTCCTGGATGATCTTTGCCTGCTTGACAACACCATGCTTTTTGCTATTTGCCGAGTCTCCCAATGAGTCCTGGTACGTCACACTGCGCATGATTTCCTCCTTGCTCAGTGGCTGACGCTGCTGAGCTTGGACTTCTGTGGCAAAACTGACCACAGCCTTGCGCCCCAGGGCCTTCAGAGCCTTTTCATCCATAGACCGTGGTAGGTTCCGGATCGCAAGACGAGTCATACTAAGATGAAGAGAAGGGTTCTTGGCCAACTGCTGACGTCGAAGTTTGAAACTCTTGTCACGGATCTCCATTTCCGCCTTCGGGATGAGCTCGGCAAGTTTCGAGTCCGGGTTGATCCGGCCCTCGTTGAGCAAGAAGGTACGGCGCTTATCCTGAACTTTAGGAGCCTTTCCAAGAGCGGCGCGGCGCTCGTCAGCACGCTTGGATGCAAGTCGGTCCGCTGTGTCACGTTGCACAGCCCGTGTGACGTTGAGTACACGGCCCTCGTAGACGTAGCGCGAGTCTACGTCATCCGGCAAAAGAAGCGAGGATGTGCTGACCTCTGGAGCATTATCAGCGCAGTTCTCGAGGTCCGAATAAAATCGGAACGCAACAAACGCGGTGCCCTTCGGGTAGTTCTTCTCCTTGTCCATTACAGGAAGAGCATAGAATACTGGACCAAAGTGTGTCTCGAAATGCTTGCGAAGGCTATCACTCGTGGCGTCGTATGGCACGTTCCGTACGAACACAGTGTTCTTGTTGCTCGACTTCTTGGGTGTCGACTTCTCTCCTGCGTCTTCACCATTATCATCGTCTTCCTGATTTTCCAGATCATTCTCTTCCGCATCCTCATCCTCACTGTTTTCGTCATCATTAGCCTCCTCGTCATCTTCATCGCTCAAAGGGATCTCGTCCTGATCGAGCTCTTCATCGTTCTCACCATCGCTTTCACTCTCGAGATCGTCCTGATTAATTCTGATACCCCCAAACTCGTCGTCTTCCTTCTCGCTCTCACTTTCGCTATCGCTTGAGTCGTCGAGGTTAATTTGGGTGCTTTCATCCCTGTTAACCCATTTCGACTTTTCCAGGGCCAGGCTCACATTGACGGCCCGGCCGTGGATTTTGAGGTCTTTGCTCTCCTCAATTGCCCGTTTCGCATGCTTCTTGCGGCGCATGGTGACGAAAGCAAACCCCGACATTTTGTTATTAGCGCCGCGGGGGATGTAAGCATTTTCGACTTTCCCGTAGCGTGAGAACAATTTGACCAGCTCTTGAGGGTCTCTCAGAGACCACGGGCAGTTGCGAATCAAAAGACGAGGCCGGCGCTTTTCCCGCTCGGCCTCGGCCTCGACATTCACGGGGCCCTTATCGTTTCGCTGACGAGGTTTGGCAATGTCAATGATTAATTTGCGCCCACCAGACATTGTTCGGCCACTTCCCTCCTTTTTGGCGAGCTCAGCATCCTCCGGTGTCGCGAAGGATACAAATCCAAAGCCTTTGGACTGGGCCGTCTCCTTATCCATGACAACCACAGCATGTTTTACGGGTGCGAAATCCGAGAAAAACTCAGTCAGTTTCTCAGATGTCACATCTAAAGGGATTGAGCGTACGAACAGCTCATTCCTATTGACATTCCCCGTCGGATTGGACATCGTTGGTGAAATTCCAAGTCAGGGTTCTACGAAAAAAATTATTTTAAGGCTTGGGTTAACCACCCCACATACACAAACAGTGTGTATACACAAGCAACGTTGGCACCAAAAGAAAAAAAACAAGCATTAAATATACAGCTATAAATATCAAAGAGCATTAAGCATAGCAATCAACTGCGCATCCTTGTACTTTGTAGCAAGATTACGCGCAGCATCAAGGTGTTTTATTCTCACGAGCATCTTGACCTTGTCTTCCAGAGATGCTTCCGCAATGAGTTCTACGAACCTCGCTGCGATATCGTGGTTTCCGGCCTCATAGCAAGCGTCGAAAAACGGCTGATAGCCTATCGGCGACTTTTTGGACTGACCAAGTTCCCAGATCTGATCGAACTCGCGCCGATCAACCAGTGCGCGCAGACGCAGCCACCAGAATTGCCGCTCGCTAATCCCTAATTTAGTGCGTAACTTTTGGGCCTGAGCGAGCTGAGGCAGCTTGAGCAAAATGCTAATAGTCTCGGCAGCTGAGACCCCGACGAATTTTGTTTGGTAATCCGTCTCGAGCTGGGTTTGCAAGGCCAGCAAATCGGCCCACTCAGCAGACGCACGCGCATCGGGAAGCAATTTCTTGGTGAGCGTGCCAAACTTCTTCTCAAGAGCTCGTAGAGCGTGTATTTGCTGATCGACTTCCGCGACTGTGGCTGCATCACCAACTTTGACCGCAATTTCGTCATACTCTTTCTGCAGGCTCAGGCTGCGCAGATCCATGTGATACAGAAACTCGTGGAGATGCTGTTCAGGATTGTCCCGCAGTTGCACCAGAATTTGTTGCCGGTCAATAGCCATTTTGTTGGTACCAATCACTCGCATAAGCTGTGGTATCGAGAGTTGCTCCGTGAGTATCAGTAGAACATAATCGACAAGATACGGATTCCCGGACCAACCAGCCTGCTCGAGTGCCATTTGAGTCATCCCCATTTCCAGAAGCAGCCTCACTCTATCGGAAGATACGGGTTCACTTTCCAGCAGCGTCGATGCAAGGGTCTGGCGTCCCTGTTCGATTGCTCTGAGTGCCATCTTGGCGTGCGAGAATGCGCCGAGTTTGCCCATTTTGGCGTCCAGCACCGCAAAAAGCTCCTCGTCACTCATGCTTTCGTTTGTAAGTATCAGGTCGCATGCCCACTCGATGTAGACGCCCTCTGGCGGAATCTTCTCTATCTCCGCCACAGACACAGCCTCCGCCCACAGCTTGCGGTGCTCCAGCCGCTTCAAAATACCAGATGCTCCTAACGCTTTGAGCTGAGGTTCGGTAATGAATAGAAGGTGCTTGGCCAGGCTTCTCAGCGCGTTGCCGATTCGCAGTGTGGGCAACGCATCAATATAGTGAGAACTGTCGTACACATCGGCAATGGACTTGCCAAAGGCCGCCGCCTTCAGAAGGCGTTTCTGAGTCTTGGGTTCCACCTCGTAAAGAGCGGCCTGGACGCATGTGTCGACGGCCAAAACCAGCTGGTTGGGCTTGAGCAGCTTTACTGTTTGGTCTGATCGCGGCGAGCCGGAATCCATCTGATCGATGCAGCTGTAAAGAATTGCTGACGGCGCCACTGATCCGAGTTTGAATGTGTCAATGGTCGGCTGGAATACTGGCGTGTAGAGAGTGTGATTGTGCTGGCTAAGAATTCGCAGCCCATCGATTTCCGAGACCAATGCAACCTCATCTTCCTCGAAAAACGTGGTCAGCGTAGTCACTGAGGTGTTATGAAGGCCAAGAATCTCGGCCTCACCATCTTGTGAGATAAATGCCAGGGCCTCATCGCCAACCCACCTAACGGCACGGGTGTGGGCAACAGACCCCTCGAATACTGTTTTGTGGAAATCGGCACTCAAAACTTTGAAGTCCTTACCAGCGCTGAAAAGCACAAGTTTGCCCGAGGGACTGATTACTACATGCCTGAAGCCAACCTGCTGAGCAACTTCGCGCCGAGAAAGCGGCGACAACTCCATGTCGAGCGTATAAGCAGTGCCCTCTTCGGAGACCACAAGCACAGAATTCAGCCGGCCAATTGACGAGTCTTCAGGCAGGAAGGTGCAATTTTTGATTTTATCGTCAGTGTCAAGTGACACGCGATGGTACCGCGGCTCTGCAGAATCACTGATTGTGACCGATGCTAGCTCGAGTTTCTCTGCCTCCGACACTGCTATATATCCAGAAGTTGTTAAGAAACACGAAGCAACGTCGAATGGGAGCCGCAGCTGCACGAAATTGCGGCCAAAATCCGTGTAATGACGAACCAGCCCTGCGGCGGTAACAACCACGACAGTCTCGTCCACAGTCACGAGAACATCTAAAACTGCACCGAAATCGAGCACAATGCTTCCCATGAGTACGCCCTCGCAGTCAAAAAGCTGCAACAACGGTTTAGAAGCCGCATCGGGTCGCTGTGGCTTCACAATGTCATCGCGGTCCCAAACTGCGAGAATCCCGCCACAGGCACCCATGCGCACGTTTGAATGCGCGATTCGCACGCCCCACCGCATCGGCGGACCGTCAACATTCCGGAAAAACTGGCCTCCCACGCGCTCCCAGGCCAGCGTTCCTGCCATTGTCAGGTTAGGTCCTTCCCTGCCAGGTGCTTAAGCGCGGGGGATAAGCGACACAGCCGATTGTAAACAGTATCCGGCATAAATAGAAACCGTCGTATATGGTATCCGTTGTACACATAAATAAATAAATAACTACTGCAGCTCGAACTCAAAGAGGCCACCAAGAACGCCATTTGACGGGCCCTGCATCACCACTGGTACTTCTTGGGTCGAGTTCCGTGGGCTATCGAATGTCATATCGCCGCGCTGCCGCCGTTCATGTATATCTACGGCTCGGTTTATCAGATCATAGAGCTGGGGATTTCTTCTTTGGAGCTGGGTCTCGACAGCGGCGATCTCGGTGCTGCGTGCTGCAGCGCCTTCCGGTGGAGGCCGGTTGAGAACTTCAATGTGATCGTTTTGGTTCGGTAGATGTGCCTCTACGGCATCCACAAACACCGGCTCAGGCTCCTCCTCGCGAGTCTCCGTCTCTCGACGCAATTCGACGGGTTTTCGCACGTTCTGGCGGCACGTAGGACAGGTTGCCGACTGCGAGATCCACGCTGTGAGACACTTTGCATGCATAGTGTGTCCACAGTGCAGTTTGCGGGGCGCCCGTTTCGCATCTTGCGCCATTGCAAGCTCCATTTCCTCGCGGCAAATGACACATGTGTTATCGCGATCGAGGTCGGCTGCCTCCGCAAGCGCCGTGAACTCGAGAATCTCTGATTTAGCGGTAAGAATTTTGGTGGCGCCTCGAATGTGCTCGCTGAGCCGCGATGCTCTGCCAACGACTGAGCCGATGTCACTGATGCGGAAGCCAAACACATAAACAAACAACGCATGACCCATCACCGCCACCGTTGAACTGAACAGCCGGCATACACTCGAGAGCATCTTTGCTGGTTCCCAGTCATCTTCGTCGGGGTTATAATGAAGATAAACCAGACTGGCGACGTTGACAGCGAACTCACCGCAGAAGGTGATACTCATCTCGAGTTGATCAACAATGAATAAACCGCACAAGAGCAGTGCGTATTTGTGCTGTTTGAAAGATTGCACGGTAGTGTAACATAGCAGGACGTCTGATGCGAAAAGCAAGAGGCAAAGCGAGCCCAGCCGAGTAATGTTCATGATTTTTGGCCAGGTCAATTGAGTATCCACAACCGCCTGCAGTCCTTTCACACGCATTCGGCAGACCCAGTGCAGCACGAAGATCACCAGAATAGACAGCAAGCACACACCCAAATTAAACGGGTTCATGTAGAGATCTCCATTCACAGTGCCCCAATACAGCAGGCTGTTACAAAAGAAGATCCACCCGCGCTGGTACACCGACTGCATCTCGCCCGTTGTTAATTTGTTCAAGAACAGCGCGATCACCATCTTTGTCCACAGCAGAGTAAGACTCAGGGCGAAGTTTATCACGATCCCCACTCCTAACGCGGTGTCAGATAATCCTACGAGCGCGCTGAAGTAATTGGGGTATGTGGTGACAGTGCAAGCCACCGCACTGAAGAAAATTGCGGTAGACACCGCAAAGTACACCCAGAAACGCATGATCAAGGCGCTCCTATGGGATGACTCTGATATAGTTGTCGCCTCTGGGGTCATTATACCCAGGTGGCATACGAGTCATGTGATACAAATTGCTTTTTGTGACGATCTCAAAACGGTTCATTATAAAATATAAAGATTACCTTGAGCTTCTATGATAAATTGAAGGAGATGCAACGTGAAAATGGGGGAAGAAGGAAAGGTGCTTTGTCGTAACAAAGGCTTAATATGTCAGAGAGAGATGTAATGTGTGATTATAAATACATTACATATAGGTCACTTATCGGTGGTATACAGCTCTGTCACCTCTAAGCTTTATATGGTTACGAAGAGGAGAGATTATCTACCAAAGTCTAGGCTTCAATTAATAGACAGGCCCGTTGATATTATCGAGGCATATTCAAGAGAGTCACAGGGTGCTATAATAACTTCTGTACGCTGTGATCAACGAATATCCAGAATTTGCTTCCATGATGAACACTTCTTGAAACAATCAGATGGTCCATTTCTACTATCCAAGATACACTATGATATCTTGCTGTTCTCGTTTCGCTCTTTGAAACTCACAATAGATTTATCATACAGTTCATTCCTGCAGAAGTTACATCAAGCATATGAATCTGTGAAAGAAAAAGAGAATGTTATCATACAACTGAAAATCACATTTACAGGCAAAATCGAGGCGAAAGTCACGCTTGATAATGCTAAAACAGGATATTTCGATGGTCTATTAGACCAGATGGTTGCTAAGATGGCAAGTGATGGTAAGATTAGAAAAGAAGACCGCGACAGTTTGAAACCAACTTGTGTTAAATTTGATACAGATGCAACCCTTCCTTCACAGACAACTTCATTCAACCTAGAAAATCAGGTACCATATGAATTAGCGTTGTCGCGCACGTCTGCTAAAGTGCAGAAGAACTTCTCTGAAGAGAGTGATGTGAGTGCACCCAACAAACATTTTAAAGCAGACTATATCCCACTAATGTTTAATCCTCTTCAGTTGACCTTGAGCGCTGGGGAGTGGATCCCCGCCTTGTTTCGCGACAATCGATGGCTTGTACCACACATATGTAATGGTGGTCATAATGACGCTTTGAGGGTATTCCTACTTGAATGCGGTTTAGTTCATGAGTGTCAGATCAAAGTTCAAGGTTTCAATGAGGGTGAAGATATATTACTTATATCGGCATCGCGAGGTATCAGAAGAGGCATAATTAGTGGGAAAGCACCTGATGCGTCTTATAAGTACACTCGCGTTCGCAGAAATGGAGCCAAGTTGGCCGCTGAAAAAAAATATGAGCAAGCTGTAAATGCTCAGCAGGCACAACGCATCTCGATTGAGGTCACACAAGGGGCACAATCAAAAGGCATACCTAATACCCACAAATTTAGAATTATCTAGATATCGCTATATGCCGATTAACATTTCAATTGCTAGCTCAATTTTCTGTAAAATGAAACAGTGGACGAACTAAAACGAACACATACATACAAAAAAAAGATGGTGACGAGGGAGGGATTCGAACCCTCGCCCCCGAAGAGACAGGAGCCTTAATCCTGCGCCTTAGACCACTCGGCCACCTCGCCTTCAGTTGTTACTTCTCTACAATCACATAATCTATACTACTCGGAAGACACTCCGCAGTGTGCATATGTTGATATTTACTGTAAATGGAAAGTACTTAGGCTAATGGCAGCTCATGCTCTTTTGGGCTCTGTCACCGCCCCAGATCCAGAATCCAAGTCCGGCGCCGACCGCAACGGACAGCATGGCCCACCCATTGTAGGACATGAATATGAGCATGAGAAGATAGGAGTATCCGACCTGCAGGGCGTAGCCGATGGACTGGCGCAGGCGGATGCCGCTGTTGTCGTTCGAGGTATTGCCCAGCGTCGCTTGGTTCTGCGCGTCGATGTCAATTAGCCTGATGCGATAGCGGAGGTACTCGTACCCGGCTGAGAGCGCGATGATCGTCAGAAGGGTGAGCACAAGCCCCGGATTCGTGCGCACATGCCACCACCGGAACACGACACAGAGATCGGTCGTGTCCCAAGTAAAGAGCATGTTCATGCTGCATTTGCTGAGCTCACCGCTGCCGCCATGGCCTCCGTGACCCGAATGCGGACTGTGATCCATTGTGGGTGGCACTGCTAGGGCTGGGGAGGTGAGGTCGCGCCAAACGCGCCCGGACCAAGTGGGATATGAGCGCAAGGAAGCGCCATTCAAAATGCGCAGAGGTTGCACACTGAGGTGTTCTGCAGCCAATCCAGCCGTTTGTTTTATCTAAAATGGGGAGCACTTCTTTATTTGTCAATATGCGGACTATAGATATGATTGAAAACGCACCTCAACGGACATCAATTGAGACCGGCGTCTCGGCAGCCCGCAAACTTGCAGCACCAGTACCTAAATGCCGGCACATGCCTCGCGAGCCCAACGTATTTGCCAAATCAGGAACGATGAATTAGGGCAAGGCGGTGCTCAACGCATGTGTCGTCTTGCTCGCACCCAGCGTTGAGGGACTTTCCGTACCACAGCACAATTTCCGTACCACAGCGTGTATGCACAATAAATAAACCGCGCTCTCCTTGATCTAGACACCCATCATGTCGGCAGACGTTTTGTACGATTTCGTGATTGTCGGTGCCGGTGTCGTTGGCCCCGCGCTCGCCAAGGCGCTGGCCGACCACGGCAAGTCGGTGCTTATCCTTGAGCGCGACCTGCGGCAGCCGGACCGCATTGTTGGCGAATTGCTGCAGCCCGGCGGCGTGCAGACTCTCAAAAAACTCGGGATGGCGCAGGCGCTCGAGGGCATCGACGCCGCGCCGATCTACGGCTACGAGGTGATATATAACGGGGACTGCGTCGACATTCCGTATCCGCGGGCGAGCCCCGACGAGAAGCCCGCGCAGGGCCGCGGGTTCCACCACGGACGGTTTGTGCAGAACCTGCGCCAAATAGCGCGCGAAACTAAGGGCGTGACGCTCGTTCAAGGGTCCGTGATTGACATTGTGCAAACGGACGGCCGCGTCACGGGCGTCGAGACGCGCGAACACGGCGTCTTTTCTGGCCGCATTGTTTGCGTGTGCGACGGCACGAGCTCGAAGTTCCGCAAGAACTTCGTGGACACGCAGCCGATTGTCGAGTCCTTTTTTGTTGGCGCGATCCTGCAGCACCCAAAGCTGCTCGTGCCCAACCACGGCCACGTTATTATTGGGTCGACATTCAGCCCCATACTAGTGTACCAGACGTCGCAGACGGAGGCCCGCATTCTCTGCAACGTGCCGCTGAAAAAGCTGCCATCAGTGGCCAACGGCGATCTTCGCCGGTGGCTGGAGACAAACTGCTTGCCGAACGTGCCCGCTGGCATCAAGCCGTCGTTCGCCAAGGCGCTCGAAGAGGGCAAGCTGCGCAGCATGCCGAACCAGTACCTGCCGGCTGTGAAGTACGACGTCCCCGGGCTCGTGCTTCTTGGTGATGCCATGAATATGCGCCACCCGCTGACCGGTGGCGGCATGACGGTCGGCCTGGGTGACGCCTATCTGCTGTCGGGAGACCTGGGTCGCCTGTCGTCCGAGGAGCTGAGCGATCATACCAAGGTGAAGCCGATCCTCAAGCACTTCCGTCAGGAGCGGAAACGGTCCTCGGTCGTGGTGAACGTGCTCTCAATTGCCTTGTACCAGCTTTTCGCTGCCCAGAGCCCCGAGCTGCGCATTCTGCAGCGCGGGTGCTTCGGGTATTTCGAAATGGGCGGCGAGTGTGTGACCGGCCCCGTGAGCCTGCTGAGCGGGATCGCGAAGCAGCCGAGCACGCTGTTCTATCACTTCTTCGCTGTTGCCTTCTACGCGATCAAGCTGAACTACGTCGAGAAGTGGCGCACAATGGGTGCGCTTGGCGTGCCCGTGGCACTGTACCAGACGATCTCCACGCTTTACGTGGCGTCAATGGTCTTTTTGCCATTCCTAATCAAAGAGCTCGTGCTGTAGCCGGCCTAATTTGTACATCTATTTATCCTCAGTAATTATTTCGAAGTTTCGTCGTTGTTCGGTTTGTCACATGCATGCTGGGAACCCTTGCCATGTGCTGCACCCCATAGATATATAGAGAGGGCGGGCGGGTCCGCAAGCTACCGTCGCAGCAAAACGATCACGATTACAAGCATAACCAAGTATGGCATTCACACTTCCCAAAATTGGCTTCGGCGTCTACGCCATTCCGCGTTCGCAAACGGCTTCGTGCGTGGTCAATGCGCTTGAGGCCGGCTACCGCCTGATCGACTCCGCTGCTTGCTACTACAACGAGAAGGAAACGATGCAAGGTGTAAGAGACTTCCTCAAAAAGCACCCGCAGGTGCCGCGTTCGGACATCATTTACACTTCGAAGCTCTGGGACGACTCATTCGGCACGGGTCCCGCACGCGAAGGTGTCACGGACTCGCTCGAACAGGCTGGCGAGCCCATTGACCTGTACTTGCTGCACTCTTCGGGTAGCGGTCTGCAGGAGCGCCGTGAGTCGTGGCTTGTGCTCGAAGAGTTCGTGAAAGCTGGCAAAATCAAGCATATTGGCGTGTCGAACTGGGGAATCAAGCACTTGAAGGAGCTCGAGGGCTACGCATCGATCTTCCCGGTTGTCAACCAGATCGAGGTCAACCCTTGGAAGCGTATGGACGAACTGGTGGCATACTGCCAGTCGAAGAACATCATTGTGGAGTGCTACTCGCCGCTTACGCTGGGCAAGAAGCTCAAGGACCCCGAACTCATTGCGCTTGGAGAGAAGTACGGCAAGAGCACCGCCCAGGTCCAGCTGCGCTACCTCATTGAGCGCGGAATTGTACCGATCCCGAAGACGGTGTCGCGTAAGCGCATGGAGGAGAACCTCGAAGTCTTTGACTTTGAGCTCACCAAGGACGAAATGGCCAACCTCGGCGACCCGTCGCAGTACGTCATGGCCATCCCCGGCTGGGATCCTACGAAGTGGGCATGAAGTAGTTCTTTCTTTTTTTTTTGGTATACCTGTCCCATGTTCGTAAAATGAAGTGTATGTACAAGATAAATAAAAAATATAAGCTCAGGCCTTTCCCTCCTTAGAAGCCAACTCCTTCAGCTGTTCATGCTGTGACTTCATGGCTTTCTGCTGTTGTTCAAGGTTGTACTCCTTCAAAGCCTCCTCCGCAATTTCTCGGTCCAGCTGGCGCATGGCGCCCGATCCCTGGAGCCACGCGGGCTTATCGACGTTCTCCTTGATTTTCCGCTGCATTATGTGGCCCATTTTCTCGCGGATCTCCTTCTCCCGGTAGTAGCGCGCTCTCAACTCCGGCGACATACTCTGGATGAATTGCTCATCGTCAGGCGTGCCGTACTTCACGAACAAGTAGCCGGACCCGACAAAACCGCCTGCCATCGTCAGGAACTGCACCCATCTTCGCAGCGGTGGCATTACGGGCTTCGGAAATTTTTCACCTTTCAGCGCCAGATAGTGTTGCCTTACCCAGCATCGCAATATCTAGCTCGGCCGTAACGCCTATCACCACAAAGGCGATTGGCTAGTATGCAATTGTCAAGGTGAGTAAACGATCCTATAAATTTATGCTCATAAATCAATATATATACGTTAAATTGTCATTGGTGTTAAAAAAACACTTCTTAGAGGTGGCCCTCAATGCGCGAGTCCGATTTGACCAGCGGGTAGAGCAGAGTCGTAAGGAACTCAGAGAAGCGCTTGTTCGTGATCTCGGGAGCAAGCGCCTTGGCAGCATCGTCGAAGCGACCAGCACCACTCTTCTCCTTGATCTTCGCGACCTCCTCGTCAAGAACCTGCAAGAGGTAGTCGTCGGTGACCTTCTTGCCCTCGGCGGTGGTGATACCGTGCTTCACCCAGGTGTTCAGGAGTGCACGAGACACCTCGGCCGTGGCAGCGTCCTCCATCAAATAGTTGATGGCAACAGATCCAAGACCGCGGAGCCAGGCCTCCATGTAGGCCAGGGCAATGAACAGACTCTTGCGAATGCCGGCCTCGGTAACGCGGCCACCGGGAATGTAGGGGTTGATGAGGTCGCTAGCCCGAACGATGACATCCTCGTTGCGCTTGAAGATCTGGTTCGGACCGGGCATGTGCTCGTTGAACACCTCCAAAGCAATGCTGGCCAGCGCCGGGTGGGCAACCCAGGTACCGTCGTGGCCGGCAACCGCCTCACGAAGCTTGTCGGCATAAACACCCTTCATGGCAACCTCGTTGGCCTTGGGATCATTCTTGATCGGGATCTGAGCAGCCATACCACCCATGGCGTGAACGCCACGCTTGTGGCAGGTCTGGATCAGGAGACGCACGTAGGCAGCCATGAACGGAACCTTCATCGTGACATCATCGCGATCCGGCAGCACAAACTGCGGGTGCGCGCGGAATTTCTTGGCAAACGAGAAAATGTAGTCCCAGCGACCGCAGTTGAGACCGGCCGAGTGGTCACGCAACTCGTAGATAATTTCGTCCATCTCAAACACGGCCAGGATAGTCTCAATGAGAACAGTAGCACGGATGGTGCCGCGCGGGATTCCAATCCAGTCCTGGGAGAGGTTGAAAATGTCGTTCCAAAGGCGGGCCTCCAAGTGCGACTCCATCTTGGGCAGGTAGAAGTAAGGGCCACGGCCGCGAGCAATCAACTCCTTCGCGTTGTGGAAGAAGAAGAGACCGAAGTCAAAGATGGCGCCGGAAATGGGCTCACCATCGACGAGGAAGTGCTCCTCGTCGAGGTGCCAGCCGCGAGCACGGACAATCAGCGTCGGCAGATCCTTCTTGTCAAATTTGCTGCGGTCGTTGTTCAGCGCATAGAACTTCTCTCCTTGCTGAAGGGTGATATCGTGACGCACAGCGTCGTACAAATTGACCTGACCGTCGGTCATGTTGGCCCAGTTGGGGGTGCTAGAGTCCTCGAAATCCGACATGTAGGTATAGACATTCGAGTTCAAGGCATTGATCACCATTTTACGGTCGGTAGGACCGGTGATCTCCACACGGCGATCCTCCAATCCAGGGGCCAGTGTCGGACCCTGCCAGGTGGGATCGTCGCGCACATGCTTAGTTTCAGGCAAGAAATCAGGCAACTCACCAGCATCGATACGTGCCTGGCGCTCTTCACGAGCCTCAAGAAGCTGGAGGCGGCGCTTGTTAAAGATGCGGTGCAAGCTAGCAATAAACGACACAGCTTCGGGAGTCAAGATCTTAGAGCTGACGGCACTAGACACCGAAGCGAAAGTGACGCCCTTAACGTTCTGCGCAGTAGGAGAAACCATTTTTGTGTTATTCAGAAATAGAGTCGGCGATCACCATTTATATATTATATAGCGCCAATGCACTGATACCCCACCTCACCTTGCCCTAGCATCGTGCCAATCCTTGCCCATGTCAACGGCCGAGCTTGACTTCCGCGGAAGAGCCTGAGCTGAAAAAGAGCTTTAAAAATTGTTGAAATTGACAAAAAATAATCATAATACATGGGGATATATCATAGGTAAATACTATTTTCTTTTCGCGCACCATTTGCATTTCTCAATTGAGAACACGTCATTCTCCGCAATAACGGTTAGCCGAAAATCGGGCTCCCCGGAGCTATGCGCACTTATCTCTATGACTGTGTTCTTGACACGGGGTCGCGGGGCACCGAGTCAGAAGGCTCGTGGGAGCAAGTGTGCCTGGAGGGAATACATGGGTACGGGTTATCGGAGGCCGTCCCTCGGCCGATAGGCTCAGCGTGAGGTTCAGCGTGAGGTGAGAAATTGGATAGCTTAAATTCATCCAAACTAAAGTCAATGTAGCATATATTATGAATTCAATACCGCTTGCCGTTAAATACTTTTTTTTTTTCGATGTTCAGCTCAATTGAGTTCTAGACATCAAGATATTGTCTATAAAAGCTAGTGTCATGAGAATGAGTAAAATTGACACAATCCTGAATAATTTCTCGCTTTTTTATTTCTTATGGACTAGAGGAAAGCATAATGTGTGGCCTGGCCACTATCAAATAAACTGAAGTAATCACGGTAGGGTTCCAAGGTGGTTTATTCTACTTTTCGTTCTGTGTAATACACCAAGACAGAGGATAATCGACACTGCTTATGTCTTAGGTGTTATTTCACTTTATGAAGAAAGCGGGCACTTCGATTATGGAGGCATACTATCGTTTCTTAAATTAATGGAAGAGCATAATGGTATTCAAAGCACCAAAAAAGAAGAAAGCCTTCCTTTCTAATTCTCAAAATCCCCAAATATTTCTACATTCTTCTCCAAAATTCTAGTGTCATTCGAAAAATACCATGTCTCCGAGCGACCATACCCGTATCTCACTAACCCTCTCTGACTGCGCGACACACGTTGATACAGCACACAGTAGTTTAAATAACTGCCTGGGCTCGTCAGCGGGGGATCAAATGATACATTGTGTGCTTATCCTCAACAATTTTGGTAACCCACGACTTGTTAAGTTCTACTCGCCGCTGGATATTCAGTCGCAGCAGTCCTTGATTAAGCAAGTTAATGAGCTGCTTGCCAATCGATCGCCAACACAATCCAATTTTCTGACCCTTCCTGAGCTCTTGAAAGGCGGGTCTGAAGATGAACTGCGCGTTATTTATCGCCTTTATGCCACCCTCAACTTCATTTTTGTTGTTGATAAGCAGGAAAGTGATCTAGGAATTCTTGACTTGATCCAGGTATTCGTAGAAGCACTAGATAAGTGCTTTGCCAATGTTTGTGAGCTCGATATCGTTTTTGGTTGGGAAGTTCTGCAGGCTGTCCTGGAGGAAATAGTCCAGGGAGGCATGGTTCTTGAAACCAACGTCAATGCCATCGTAGAAGCTGTCGACCGCAATAATAATCAGCAGACTAGCGGCCCAGGTGGCGCTGGTATGATTTCTGGGGTCTCTACCCGATTCGGTGAGCTGTTAAATGAGGGTTCATTGAGTTATGCGGGCCGGGCTTTAGCAGATGCCACATCGTCGATCCGATCATTCCTACCTTACGGGTGAATAATAAGGTCGATTTTATTTATTTATTTAACTAATACGATGCACATGTCAAACAGACCATGTATCATGTTTTCAAAAGTTTGGAAAACATATTACTACTCAAGAGCTGAACACTGCAGTATCTTGTTTCATACCAATTTGTGACCTTGCATATCACTGCATACGCATTGGTTAAAATACCGCAAGATGTAAATAAGCTCACATCAGATGTAATTAAATACCTCAGTGGCAAGATATATACCATCAATATATGACTTGTTGCGTCGATTAAATGTGCGGCCTGAACCAAGTTTCATATACAATTAATCAAAATCCTTCTTTAATTGGAAAATTGGTACTCTGAGTCCTCTTCTTCTGATTGGAATATCGCAATGGCAACAGATAACTATACAATCGACACAATACTCTGCATCGCAATTCCCCTAGGAGTCGTGTCTTTGTTGTGTATTCTGATTTTACTCGTCCTAGGACTACGATTTTCTTGTTTGACAGAACGCATACAGAGGGTACACAATGCGGAACGATTGGCACGTATGAGTGATTTTCGACGCTTATCTGCTTCACATATCTCGTCTGACAGGCAACCGAAGGGTGATCGAAATTGCTCGGATGTGATTTGTTGTATTCCTCCTGAAATCTATAACTTGCCTCTCTCTGACGCTCGCGAAAGTCAATTGATGCCAATCGAACAGCGTGTGGAGAGGAACCAAATAGCGAACGAAAAATTGAAACCCAAAGCAGGAGCCGTTAAACAAAGTCCGCTGCTGGGAACTGGATTAATGAGGGATGAAAATGGAAAACCGCATGAGAATCTTGCCTCTTCCAATGAGGCGAATAAATATAGCGCGGTGAATTACGAAACAGATAACCAAAGAATATTAGCGGAAATGGGAATAGATGGTACAAATGGGAAGCCACGTTCCAATCAGGAGACCGCACCCGGATCTGTATCATCCTACCCAGCCTTACCAAGTCTTAGAAGTTGGGGTGGAAATGACAACGCTCGTCATTTCTATGATGGTGTGGTCAATTTGCCATATCCGGACCGCAGTCACATCAAAGGCCTAGATAGTCCCAGTTCTCGTACAAGCATTCATGAGTTTGCGACACCCGATGAGCATGTGCTCAATCCACCGGTTTCAGCATTTCAAAGCCCCAGTAGAAGTCGTAACCCCCAACAACTTCGCGGCTCGGCAGACTTATCATCAGCTGTATATCGCAATGACGCCATGCTTGACTCACCTATCACACAACCACAAGGGATAATGTCTCAAGATTTGAGAGCGCCAATATTAGGAGACAACGCACATTCTCATATGAAAGCTGGCGTTGAGAGCGAGTCACTTGCGGGAAGTGCGTCGCATTTAAAGGATTCTAAAAGTTCATACACAGAAAAATCCAAATTTAATAATCGCACCAAGATCGAGCCCCAAAGCCACTTTTCCAACAGACTCCTAGACACAAACTCAGGGAAATTTGGCAGCATAGTAGCAAGGGCTCCAGGGAGAGGATCAAATGAGGCGTATGATGTCGCAGCGCCTTCTCGACCCAGGGCCACCGATCGTTATCTATCTATGACGCCGAGCCCGTTGGCATTCCCAGCAAAAAGAAGGTCTTTCTCTCAACAAGTTGAAGGGTCACCGCACTCTCAGAAAAGTAGTATAACAGGCTTTTCAGGGCTGAAACCAGAACTACCAAGTAGTCCTAGCAGAGAATTTGCTCCAAGTGCACAGCGTGCCGATAAACTGGGACTAGTCTGGAACTCTCCAAGCCCGAATCAACCAAATTCTCGCTCATTGAGACAGCTCTCCTCCGATTCCCAGATGCGTGGCACCAATCAGAGAACTCCACCTCTATATGGCTTAGCGGAGGCCGAGAGTTATGATCCCGGGAATAATTTTGAAAGCATTGAGGAGGAGGCGAATGAGCTAAGTCCACACACTCAATTTTCTACAAGCAAAGGTATTCAGAAGGAGAAGAAAATTCCTCCTCAGATAGATACTGCACAGGCCATGAAAATTTTACCAAAGCGAGGAGAATCGGGATCCTCTGATTTTAGAAGAAATAAAATTTTGGGCATGCTGCAACCTAGCGAGAATATACATGATACAACACGTGTTGGACAGGCGCGAATTATTCCAGGGCATTCCACAACAAATTCATTCACTGGTTCAGTCATAACATCTGGCTATGGTGATTGGGGAGGCATTACTCCTGCAGTACATTCAAATCGGGAGAGGAACAATTATCGAGAGTCTTACAGCCAAACACCTCCCGATAAGACTTATGAGGCAATCATCAAGGACAGCATCGGGAAGTCAGGATCAAGCATAGATTCAGTCAAGTCATCAGGTTTTGATACAAGTCAGCATGCTTTTGATCCGATTAGAAACCCAGAAACTTCGGCACAGCAGTATGTCGGAGAAGGATCAAGTGTTCAGCCTGGGCCAAGTGAGCAGCATAGTAGTGGCCGTCATTCAGTTCAGCTCAGGTCGCCACTGGGGGACCTAGACACTGATGTCAAATCCTCTTTGAACTCCTCGAAAGATAGCGATGCACACCAATTCGAAACTCAGGAACCTAGTCGCTCAATTGCACCAAGTACACACCAATCTGACCATTCAAGAACACCATCTATTGTTAGGCGCCCAGATCCTTCAAAAACAACGGGGTTTATTCGTGAAATAGCCAGTCTACAGTCTCCTACAAGTCCTCGAGGACCGGGGTATCAGCCTAACGTGAATGCTATTTCCAACCCAGAAACCCATGTCAGGGTGGTGGACTCGCCGCCGACAAAGAAGAGCAGCACAGCAGTAACATCAACAGAGCCTGACTCCATCAAATCTAAAGAGGGCAAAAAGCGACAAAGCACAATCGCCTACGGAAACCAGGCAGCCGCGGGACCTCCTATTGATTCGCAAAATAAAGCGAAGAGCCATAAATCAAAGAGGATCAATAAACCTCTCCCCTCAACACCTTTTCTACTGGAAGAAGGTGTCGTTGCAAATCTCGGTGGGGCCAGATATAAAGCCGTATACTCATATTCGGCTAAACTTAGTGACGAGCTTGACCTCGATCCAGGAGATCTGTTGAAAGTCTTTGAGCTTTTCGACGACGGGTGGTGTTTGGCACGTATAGCGAGATTTGCTAAACAAAGTGCTGGGCGAAACCAGAGCGGCGTATGTCCTAGGTCTTGTCTCTCAAAGGATGAATGGGCAGGAGAATGAATTTCAACAAATTATGTATCATAGCTAACTCACTAAAAAAACATAATACAGTGTTTAAAAAAAAAAATTGTAATAAATGATTATAGATTAAGCCTTAGGCGCTTAGAGAGCAGCCGACTTGCGGAACTTGAGACCAGCGTAGACAGCCTTGTCACCAAGCTCCTCCTCGATACGGAGGATCTGGTTGTACTTGCTAAGACGCTCAGTACGGGCCGGAGCGCCAGACTTGATCTGAGCACTGCGAATACCGACAGAGAGGTCAGCAATGAAGGTGTCCTCAGTCTCACCAGAGCGGTGAGAAACCATGACACCCCAGCCAGCGCCATAAGCAAGGTTAGCAGCATCAATCGACTCGGTAACACTGCCGATCTGGTTGACCTTAAGAAGAAGAGCGTTGCAAGCCTTGGCGTCGATAGCCTTCTGAACAAGCTTCTTGTTGGTCACGGTCAAGTCATCACCGACAATCTGAAGCTTATCGCCCTCAGTCTGGAAGAAGTGCTTCCACGCCGACCAGTCGTCCTCGGCGAAGGGGTCCTCCAGGGACACAATAGGGTACTTCTGAATGAGCTCACCGTAGTAGGCAGCGAACTTCTCGAAGCCGATCTTGCCCTTGCCACCGCTGTTGGGGTTCTTGAACTCGAGGTCGTAAAGACCATCGCCGTAGAACTCACTCGAGGCAGCATCAATGGCGATCTTGACCTTGCCCTCGTAGCCGGCCTTGTTGATAGCATCAGTGATAAGGTCAAGGGCCTCCTCAGCAGTGTTCAAATCAGGGGCAATACCACCCTCGTCACCGACGTTGCCGGCGCTGGAACCGTACTTCTTCTGGGCATCCTTCTTGAGGATGTGGTAGATCTCGCTACCGGCACGAAGGGCCTCAGAGAACGAGGGGAAGTCGAGGGGAGCGATCATGAACTCCTGGATGGCCAAGTGGCCGCCAGCGTGGCTACCACCGTTCAAGACGTTCTGGAAAGGCACAGGGAGGACATAGGGCTCCTTGGTACCAGAGATCTTACGGATGTGCTCGTAGAGAGGGAGGCCCAACTCAGCGGCACCAGCGCGAGCAGCGGCCAAACTCACACCAAGAATGGCGTTAGCACCGAGCTTGTTCTTGTTCTCGGTGCCATCGAGCTTGAGAAGGAAGTCGTCAAGGGCACGCTGATCGGTGATGTCAAGGTTGGCCTTAACAAGAGCAGGCGCAATGACGTTGTTAACGTTGGCGACAGCAGTCACAACACCCTTGCCGCCCCACTTGGAGGCATCCTTGTCACGGAGCTCGTTAGCCTCCAGAGCACCGGTGGAGGCACCCGAAGGAACGGCAGCACGGAAGAGACCCTTCTCAGTGTGGAGATCAACCTCAACAGTGGGGTTGCCACGAGAGTCGTAAATGGTGCGTGCGAAAACCTTGTTGATTGCCATTGTTAGTTGTTCTGTAATATGCTAAGTCTGCGATAGCTGGTGCTGCGATTAGCGAGACGTGGTATTATATATAATGTGCCGCGCGGCCAGCCCCAACCACGGTGTACTTTACGTCACATGGGATGCGATGACGCTCCCAGCCATTGGCGTTCTTCGAGAAACGGTCGATGTCACGTGTTGGGGTCTGCGAAAGAGGGGCAACACGAGACATCGTACCTGTTGGGGTGGAATGTGAGGGGGGTACAAACTTCTTGCGGGGCTTGCTAATTAAATAAAAGGCGAAACTGGACTTAACTTAGTATATAGCTTCTTATGTGGCTACTAACACGTTTCAATTTTATTGGAAGTATTTTTTCAGCTTGGCGACGCTTGTTATGGGAATTTGGTGCACGAGTCGTATTTTGTCCTCGGATTAGTTCCCCTGGGTAAGAACCCTTCGCCCAGTAACTGCATGCGCCGCCTCCACCGTTCGTCGGCTGAGCCCTTGCCTTCGGAATAAGTACGTCGTAGGTAGCGAGGTTACGCACCTGAATATTGCTAGTGTATCCGTGATCGGCGCACGCAAGATAAGATAAGAATTGCAGATGAGTAACTATTTTCGACAATAATGTATACAGGAAGAAAGATAAAAAAAAATAAAAATAAGATTTATTGCCATACGTACTTGAAAGTTATTTTCATTATTTGAAGAATCGCTGTCATTGAGGCATTTCACTTACATTTTTCGAATTTGAGAGATCTGGCGACAATTGGCGCAGCGAAGACAATCGTTGGAGTGCTTGCGACACATTATTATTAGGTTGCTGTCGCTGTTGCTGCTGCTGCTGCTGCTGTGGATGTTGTTGCTGAGGCTGTGAGCCCTCAAGAGATTGCCCGCTGTCCTCGTCGTTGTATACTACTAGCTGAGCAGCGTGGCCATTTTCTTCCAACTGAAGTCTGAAAGAAGACTGGCGGGAACGGGCTGCTGGCTGGGCAGAGTTACGTCGATTACTCGATCTCAGAGCAGCAGCTGCTGCTGAGGAAGCCACGGAGTTCGCAGGGGGCATAGCCGAAGGAGAAGACCTGGCAGATACAGAACTTTCAGTTTCCAGACTCCGCAAAGTCGGAACAGCGTTTCCGTAGAGAGAACGACGGCGCTTCATATCACCTGGGTATGGCTGATTTGAGACATTTGGCATACTGATTGAAGCAGCCGACTGGCTGCGACTCAATGCGGCATAGGGAGGCCAGCGCATAGGGGCTCGAGATTCTGGCGAACCTTGGCGGCTCTCCATACCATCTGGCGGAAACATTGACATAGAGCTCACAGACGCAATCGAGTTTGACCGCGAAAGAGGCCCGAAGGGCATACTGCCAGTGGTATATGCCGAGTTGAATCTAACATCGTCGGGTGTGTCTTGAATTGACGTAGACCTTTGTCGTGATGCTGGATAAAATCCGTTAGTAGAGGCTCCACTGCTGTTGCTGTAGTCTGACGCTACACTACCGAAATGTCTCTGTCCATCCATGCTCGTGGCTGAGATAGTACTGTTGTTTCTCGCATGACCACTCCGCCTCTTGCTACGATTCTTAGACGTAGGGCTTACCCCGCCACTTCGTTCAGGATCTAGAGGAAATCCTTGTCCATTAAGAGGCTGGTTACCAGGATAACCCCCCATTGGTCCATTCAGCATCACATCACTGTTCATCGCGGCATTCATATCACCATTCGGCAGATGAGCTCCCATGGGAACGCCCATCTGATGACCAATAGGAGGACCCATGGGGGCTCCCATAGGGGCGCCCATAGGAGGACCCATTCCAGGAGCCATGGGGTTATAGCCACCAAATGATTCGCCATAATGATCATTATCCGGGGGGAATGGCATATTGTATGGACTAAGCTGCTGATGATAGCCATATGAGGATGATCTCATCATACCTGGGCGTGCCCGCTGACCCCTTGGATCCGGAATAGGATTCGTACCCATAAATTGTCCCATGTGAGAGGCATTTCCCAATGACATGTGTCGTGAGACGCCCCCTTGGCGACCGACATCATACGGGTGCCGGTTAACATTATCATCTCCCATATGAGGGAAAGGAATGAAACCATCACCACCACGAGCACCATCTTGACCCACTCTTGACGCTGGAGAAGCCAGATCATTGTTGCTATTGCGTGCACTTCTAGGTTGTTTAATGTTCGAGGAACTTGGGGATGAAATTGCCGATGCTGCTGCCGAAGTCGCCAGCGAAGGTCTAGAATTGGCAGATTGCGGTCTATTGGACTTTTCGCCTTTCTGTTTGCCAGGTTTCAAGGGGCCCTCAGTCGCTGACGCCTGCGCCCGATCCTTCAGACGCCTTTTATGAAACCATGACGTGACTTCGCGAATATCCAAATTTATCGACTGAGCCAGCCGTTCACGATCCGCCACTTCTGGGCGCGTGTTTTCTTCGAAAGCCTTTTCAAGCAGATTTATCTGTTCTTGGGTTACTCTTCGACGACTCTCCCGCTTTGCTCGCGAAGGGCTGACAGATGTACCACCCGAGACTGCACCCGAGGAAGTAGACGGCGAGCCGAAATCGCGTGTGGGCGTGTGGCTCATTGAGGCAGCTGCAGCCGCCGCAGATGCAGAGGCAGATGCTGGCCCGATATATGGCCCATTTACAGAGGTCCCTGCTGAGCTAGACGCCATCGCCGACGCAGCTGCCGATTTAGGCGTTGTTTCACTTAATGATGAAGCTAATCTTTCGTGCTCGATTCTTCCATTCTGCTTCTTTGGAGTTTGCGGGGAAGTCTCACCCGGCGCCTCGGCAATATCTCCAAGAGAAGGGCTATTCATTTGCGACGCCGAAGACATTCCACGCTGCATTCTTGGACTCGTCATCATCCGCCGCATTCCGGGACGAACCGGGGTAGGCTGCTGGTTTGGTAAGTATGTCTGCGTGTAACTTGGAAATGCGACGTTCGGGCTTTGAAGAGCTGGAGACTCCACAGGACTTTGCAGTTCATGCATGAAAAAAGATGGCGATCCCTGCATTCCATGCTGATCGACATATGGTGTCGCTCTATGCACGTCAGGGAAACCACCCCGGACAGGAGTCTGGATGTTGCCCATATCGGTGACATAGTTCGAGTCATAATCGTCATTATGCTTTGAATTGACGAGCGGGGTATTCATAGTCAACGTTTCGCTGAATTCACGCTTGTGTATACGGCCTCTTGACGAATTACCTGGGTTGACAGAGGCACCAGAGGAGGCGGAAGCAGGAGCACCATTGTTTTCCAAAAATATACTGTTGTCACCATTTCCTGAAGAGTAAGATGAGTTGTCTGCAGGGCTCTCCATGTAAAGCGACTCGACAAACTCCATAGATGGACCAGTGACTCCACCCATGAAGGAATTTTCGTTGTTTGAACCTCCCATTTCGCCAGTAAATGACTCTGCACCAAAAATTGGTGGCTGCAGCTGGATATTTGGTGGTGGATTTTGCTGTCTATTTGACCCAGTCGGCAACTGACCCATCATTTCACTTTGGGGTGGGTACCAGTCGGGCATCGACTTCTCTGCCAACAGCATGTCAGCCGGTGCTTGCGGGTTGAATGCCGAAAAATCATCACCCCAGAGTAGTTGGTCCTGGTCAAACGGAGAATTGCCCTGTGTCATATCAAATAGGTCACTCGGGGCCAGATAATGAGATGGTGGTGCATTATCTTTGCCAGAAGTATCATGTTTTGACTTGCTGTGGTCGCCACCAGAGAGAGCATTAACAGTCTTTCCTTGCTTCTGCTCACTATTTGGTGGCATTACATGAGAATCGGCTGGCGTCCAGTCATTTGTATCCATCTTTGATGCGGATGCCTGCTGTTTTGTCGTATGCAATGGTCTGAATGACCAATTTTTATTTGTAAATTCTAGAAAAAACCAAGGCCAGCCTTGTTTACTAGATTGCAATATTCAATATGCGGTCCCAGAGATCAGATACACAGCCCGACGTTTACCCCTCTCTCTCAAATTCGCTTTTCCTTCGGACTCGATGAATCAAGACCGTGAAAAAGCCGAAAAAAGAACTTGATCCCGACGACTCTCGCTTCGACTTGAGGCGCTAGAAAAAGCTTAGATTAAAAAATCCCACAGGATGTCTGTCTTTTCGTCCTCTACTCAGGCGCCACAAGAGGAGAAAGGAGATTCAGCTAAAGCAGTCGCCCAACCTGCAGATGCTGTCACGTGTACACCTAACCTGACAAAATTCGAGAAGGAAAGAGCCCCAGTCCTGTCATTCATCATGGCCTGAGAGTGGCCTCGATAGGTGCCTACTGCCCTACCCTACGGGAGCCGGGCCGAGCCTGATTGAGCCATCTGATCTGGGTGTCTATATATGGGCATAAATGGCACTTAAAATTCTATATCAACACTTGTAGTTATATCTATAAAACCAGGCAACTGAAGCGCTAATCCTCTCGCTCATAGTATGCGTTTCTCCGTGGCTTTATCTCTGCGGCTCTATTGTGGGTCTGGGTTAGGCCTTAATATGATATGAGGGACATCCCGATTTGGGGACCCGCAATTGCAGTGATGGCTCTGTACTAATGATCGAATCTTTACGCTGCAAAAGTTGCAGAAGTTGAATTTGACAAGCTAATCTATAAGATCTCCTATGTATGTGAAAATTACTTATGCTTCTGCGGGGTTTTATGGCTTGGTACTATCATTCGCTGACAAATAGGCACTACATCAGTGGCCCACTTGAACCGTCTCCGCCACGTTTCCCTCCCTCCCTGGTAAGCAGTAGCAGCAGCAGCAGCCCAACTCCCTCTCTTCCACCTCAGGCCATTCACCCCTGCTGATGCGCTTATGTATACATAAAATTTCATACCACAAAAAAATTAGGTTTGAGACAAAAAAAAAGTTGGACCAGAATAGTTCGGACATTGCTTAATTCTCACTAGAAGGAATAAATTTTCAATAATAATTAAGCAATGGCTCGTTCAGGTAAGTCAGATAGCCGCTTTTCGTCCATTCAGACCGATCCGCGCTTCCAGCTTCCCCGGAAGAAGTCGATCAGGGGCGAGGTAGATTCGCGGTTCAAAGACGCTCTCGAGAATGATGAGAGATTTGCGAGAAAAACCCGTATTGATAAGTATGGTCGGAAGGTGAAGGACAAGGATGTGAAGCAAGAATTGAGCCGTTATTATAATTTCGAAGAAGACGAAGAGGCAAACCCGTCGAAGCACAAGCAGGATAGAGAAGTCTCGGCGTCCGAAGAATCACTCTCTGATGAAGAATCATCCGAAGAAGAGTTTTCGGACGATGCGGGGGAAGATAAGGCTAAGCCACCAACAAAGCCCAAAATAAAGCCTAACATGCGAGAGCTGATGCGTGGCGGTGGTGTCGACGGATCCAGTTCTGAGTCTGAGGACCTAAGCTCTGATGAGTCTGATTCTGATTCTGAAGAAGAGCTTGAGGCACAAGAGGACGAATATGAGCAAGTGCGAGCTGCTGCTGGTGAAGTGCCTCAGGGCAATGAAACTCACAGATTGGCTGTTGTCAATCTGGACTGGGATAATGTCAGTTCTGTTGACCTTATGGCCACTTTGTCCAGTTTTGTTCCTAAAACGAGACGCATCAATTCGGTGAGCGTGTATCCCAGTGAGTTTGGTAAAAAACAAATGGCCCTTGAGGAAGTAAATGGCCCCGCCCAAGATCTGTTCCCCGCTGAAAGCAAAGTCGAAAAGAAAGAGAAGAAACAGAAACAGGATGCTGAAGATGATAATGATTACAGCAGTTCAAAACTCCGCAAGTATCAGTTACAACGCTTGCAGTATTATTATGCCGTGATTGATTGCGACAGCGTAGCTACTGCCTCAGAAATCTATTCGGCTGTGGATGGAACTGAATACGAGAGTACAGCCAACTTCTTCGATTTGCGGTTCATTCCTGACGAAGTCGATTTCAGCAAGGACAAGCCGCGTGATGAATGTACGAAGTTGCCCCTTAATTATCAGCCTTCAACTTTTACGACCGATGCATTGCAACATTCTAAGGTGAAGCTTACTTGGGATGAGACCCCCAAAGAGCGCGCTAAGGTTGCACAAAAGGCCTTTAACCGTCATGATATGGAGGATGAGGACATCAAAGCGTATTTAGCTAGCGACAGCGACAGCGAAGAAGATGAGCAAAGCATCGCTGCAAGATATCGGGCACTTATTGGTGGTGAGATCAAGGATAAGGAAAGTGGCACTGGTGCCGACGGTAGCGATGACGAGGATGCGGTTGAAATCACTTTCAATCCCGTGCTTGAAGGGAAAGAAGCTAAACTGGAAATCGTTGGTGATAAGGACGGAGATGAATCACGGCCCGAAGAGAATCTGTCCACCATTGAGCAGTACCGCCTCAAGGAGAAGCAGCGTCGTTTGCGCCGCATGGAGAATTACAAGGCTCGTAAGGCAGCCGAAGCCGCTGACCAGGATAAACAAGATGCTTCTAATAAGGCAGAGCTTGAACTGGTAGCGATGGATGACGAGTATAATGAGCCTGAGCCCAAGCCCGCCAAGAAGTCCGAGAAGAAGTTGACCAAGCGCGCAGCAAAGAAGAAGGCTCAAGAGGAAGCAGAGACTGACTTCGACACGGCAGACTCTCGATTCCAAGCCTTGTACGAAGATCCGGACTTTGCCATTGACTCCACTCTGCCGCAGTTCAAGAAAACTAAAGGTATGGAGCGGATCATCGATGAGCGCCGGAAGCGTCAGGAAAACACGGACATCCAGAACGAGAACACCCGTTTTGGAAAATTTAAGCGAAAGCAGCTTGACTCCGCCCCCCAGCAGTCTGGTGAGTCTCTCGAGCTCCTGGCATCTAAGTTGCGTCGTAAGAATCGCGATTAATTTATATTGTATATTAGCATAAGAAGAACAAGACGTGACACCAATTTCAAGTGAACGATTCCGTTTGATGAAGCTTCCTCGAGCTTAAATTGAAATTTGGCACGTGCCGAAGCGGCTGCAACGGACCAACAGAAGCTTGTCAACGTGATGAATTTGATAGCGCTGACTTATCACTTAGATCACCGATACCCTCACCCTTTTTCTAATTCTCACACACACATAAGAAAAAACCTGATTTCGCCCCCGCGCTCGAGGAAGGACCACTAAAACCCACGTAGCCATGAATTTCGCCGATGTGTTCAATGTGCAAGTGTTTTTCCTTGTGTTCCGTGAGTTTCTAGAGTCGGCAATCATCATTAGTGTCTTGCTCTCTTTTCTGAAACGTGCCTTTGTGGACTCGCCAGATGCCTCCGAGGAGAACCAGCAGATTTTCCGTAAACTCCGCGTCCAGGTGTGGGCCGGTGCACTTTCGGGTGTCCTTTTCTGTTTCATTATCGGTGGATTGTTCATTGCCGTGTTCCGGCTGCTCGGCACTAATCTCTGGAACAGCACAGAAAAGCTGTGGGAAGCGTTTTTCTGCATTCTGGCATCTCTCATGATCACTTTCATGGGCCGTTCGATGCTGCGTATGAACAAGATGCAGGAGAAGTGGCGTGTTAAGCTCGCGCGACTCATTGTGGCCCAGAATGAAACCGAACAAGACGGTAAGTCTTTCTTCAAGGTATTCACTCGCAAGTACGCAATGGCGCTTTTGCCCTTTGTCACCACTTTGCGCGAGGGTCTTGAGGCTGTCGCATTCCTGGGTGGGCTCGGTATTTCCGTGCCGGCATCCAGCATTCCTCTCTCGGTGATATGTGCCGGCGGACTTGGTATCCTCGTGGGCGTGTTCATGTACCGCTACGGAACCGGTCATGTGTCTGTCCGCCGATTTGTATTGGGATCCACCTGTTTCCTCTACCTCGTGGCTGCTGGCCTCATGTCGCGCGGAGTATGGTTTTACGAAATGCACCGCTTCATCCAGAAGGTCGGACAGGATGTTTCTGAGAATGGATCTGGACCTGGATCGTACGATATCACCAACACTGTGTGGCACGTCGACTGCTGTAACCCGGAGAGCGATGGTCCCTACATGATTTTTAGCGCCCTCTTGGGCTGGCAAAACACAGCCACTTATGGTTCTGTCATTTCTTATAACCTCTACTGGGTTTTTGTGATGCTCATGGTGCTCAAGAGTATGATTAAAGAACAGCGAGCCGTAAAGGCTGCCAATGGCGTCGAGAACGAGTCCACATCTCTCATTGACCAAGCTACTTCGGCTCTAGCTAGCCGCTCGCTTTAAAAATGATGCATTATTCTTATGATGAACAACGAAATAAATGAGTTACGATCCTATTTTATTCACCGATGTATTAAACAACTAGTATTACCGAGGGCTGTTGCTTTGATTCTAACTTAGTTGGGAAACAACCACCCGGTTTATTCTAAGGTGACCACTGCAGTCAGACAGGTGAGAAGCTCCTCTTCCGGTGTGTACGCCTTTGCCTCCACCGAGTACGTACCCGGTGGTGCTTCCTCCGGGATTTCGACCGAACGGGTCAAACTGAGATAACCAGCGTTCAGCGGGCACTCCAGATCAACTTCTGGCATCAGTTCACAGAGGTCATAGCGGCGGCTGACGAGCGTGATGAACCCGTACCGAACTAAAACATCGACGTATGAGCCGTCCACGAGATCTTTCTTGAGTGTGCCCTTAGCGGTCACTGTGAGGTTCTCGCCCGGAATTGGTGGGTTTGGCTCAAGACTCACGAGCTCAATGTCGACCAATTGAGGCTCGTCGTCTAAGCACGTCTCTATGGGCGAATTACCAGGAATCTCCGCCAATGCCTTTTGAGGGGGCGCATTTGAGATGCCATTGAATGCAAAATCGTCGTGTTTGACGACGGCCGCACATGCAAACGCCAAGAAGCTCACGACTCCCAATCTCATAAGAAGACTTTTGTGACGCAGATGGAAGGGAGGAGGTGGTTTGGCCGCCTTGGCCTGGGTGGTGATAAGCGGGGTCTTCATCACGTGGGCTGATGATGGACCGCAAGGCGTATGCGGTAGGGGCGCGTGTGCTACCTAAACGGGATGCTGCGTAAGTGAAATGACGAAGGGACTTGATCCCGCGAACTTATTGCTACGGTAGAAATGTTCACACCCGCGTCGATCTCTGCTAGTGCTATAGAGTCGATTAAAATTAATTATGCGTCTGGTTCAATTTATTCCATTTTAGAGTCTAACTCAAAAAGCTGCATGGATGTCAAAATATGGAATATTGCTGCCATTGATGTTTTACGTATATACAATGGTAGTCTTTTATTATTGTTCTAATTGTTTGCTCATTGGCAAGAGTCATCACTTAGCATGTGGTTTTCTTTCCGAGCGCGGGTTGCACGGGCTGATCAACAGTCACAAGTTAGGGATCCAGCGTTATGACTGGCGATCCACAAAAGCTTCTAGGTAAACAACAATCGATAATTCTGATACATAGAATTATTTTAGAAATGAAAGGCGTGGCGAATAGGTCAAACGCGGATCTTGCATTGTCCAAAGCTAAGAAAACTCATATTAATCCTCGGTGATTTAACTTAATATCAATATACATATATACATTGCTATATACGGCAGAAGTATAGGAGAAGTAGTAAAAATACCTGCACAATGATTTCTTCTTCCAGCTTTATCTTGGCATGCTGTGCAAGCCTCGCCATGGGCACACCGGGCATCATCAATGCACCCGTAAAAAAGCTGTCCCACAGTGGAATCGGCAATATCCACATGCCGAATTTGAACATCGAGAAGCGCGGTACCAGTAACCGCCCTGGATTCCTTGATGCCATTTCAAACCAGCGTTACTACTATCTAACTGAAGTCGATATTGGAACGCCAGCGCAGAAACTCGACCTTCTGCTCGACACAGGATCTAGTGATACTTGGGTTTTCACCGCTAACACCAAGGTCAGAGGAAATAGTGGCCAAACTTCGAGTTTTGATCAGAGTCACTCGTCGACATTTAAAAGTAACAATACACAGTGGGACATCCAGTACGGCAAAGGTGATGCCTCGGGCACCTGGGGCACGGATAAATTCAAGATTGGCACGGCAACACTTAAACATCTTTCGATTGGTTTGGCCGACAGCGTGAATTCTATCAGCCAAGGCCTGGTCGGCATTGGTCGTCCCCAGGCAGAGATCACGTTCTCGAAAACTGGTGAGTATCTGAACTTGCCTCTGGAGATGAAGGCTGAGGGACTGATCAATTCCGCAGCCTACTCATTGGCTCTTGATGATATTGATGACTCGCAAGGTAACATCATATTCGGCGGCGTGGATCACGACCAGTACGATGGAAATCTGGTGGAGATGCCGATCGTTCACCCGAAACACATGGGTGTCAACGTGCAAGGTATACGTGCCGACCAGCGGGCCACCTATCAGCTGTTGAGCAAGCCGCAGGTCGCGATTCTTGACTCGGGAACGTCGCTTACTTACGTTGATGGCGATACGCTTGGCTCATTACGCACTGCTCTTAACTCTAACCCATCGTTTGCTTTGGGTGAACGCTACTACACCGACTGTAACATCACCACGGACCTGCACATCGACTTCGGGAACATCAACATCCCAGTTCCGTCATACAATTGGATGTGGCCCATCGACATGTTTGTCGACGGTGTCACCGCCAGCCTGGACTTTCCCCAAAATTCATGCTATATCGGCATTGAGCAGGCCTCAAGTGACGAAAACTTCTTACTCTTTGGCGACAATCTGCTGCGCGCTATGTATGTTGTGTATGACATCACTGATAATCGCATTGCTATTGCGCGCTCAAAGGCGAGCTCGGGCAAGCCTAACGTCGAGGCTATCGAACCTGGAAAGCCGATCCCAGGAGCAACGGATCCAAATCAGGGATGAGCGCGAAACAGCTAAATGGAAAAGGAAATCTCGAATCTCTGCAGTGGATTCGAGTTGGACTTTACAGATGAAATGATATCGTCGTTCAGCTTTAGATTTTATATACAAATAGAGTCATTCAGCCCTATTTTTAGGCGCTCGGGGTAGCAGCAAAGCCCTGCTCCGCACCGCCGCCGCCAGCGAGCACATCGTTGGAGTCAGTAATGCCCATTCCCTTCTCCATCTCGCTAAGCTGCTGCTCAGAGAGGATGCAGAGCGAGAGGGGAACGCCCAACAACAGGGTGGACGAAGAGACAACCCAGAGGGCCTTGCCGCCAAGGCCGAAGACGGAGCGGAAAGTAGAGGCAGCCGAGCCGAAGGAGGTGGCGATGCTGTCGCGGTACTTGGGCGGGACCACGTCCTTAAGGGCAACGATGCGGTCCGTCAAGCTCTCGTTGATGTCGAAGTCATCCTCTTCGGCGTCGAAGTTCTCGCCATCAGAGTAGTCGCTCTCCTCAGTGATCTTGGGCTCCTGAGCGTAGGTAGGCTCGCCGCTGTCTCTAACCACTTCAACCTGAACCATTTTCTCTAGTGTTTCGGTCTTGTTGATATACCGGCTCGATGAAAAAAAGGGTAGTGCTGACCGGAGATAGCCGTATGTAGTAGATCATGTTCACGCAGGGGATTTGAGGCGCGAACGCACTATTGTATACATGAAAACAGTATAACAGTATTTTGAGTACGACCAAAATTGCGATAATAAAAATTTCTGTGAGTTACGAGGTCTTCTATATAGTGTAGTCGTGCCATCAGTACACACTCTGCATCAATTAGTAATCGCTTAAACTCAGGTCCATCCATCAGCTCGCCGCCGCCGTCGGTGCTTTGCATTAGTTTATGCATATATAACTATGTATTGGCAGCGTTAATCTTCGTGCTCCAAATAGCTGATTTTTGATGTAGGTGAGCAAGCATACTCAATAGTTCCCGAGTTACATACCCGGTTTTAGTTAAACCGGTAGAAAGCCGCTCCCGCAATTCGTGCGTCTCGTTAGAAAAGTCTACTGGTACGAAGGTTTTTGAATGCAGGGTATCTGCTATCAGCATTCGTAGTGAGACTGTATTATCGGCAATGAGCTGTTGGTGGACTGCCTGGAGTTCGCTGTAAACCTGTTCGAGAGACCTGTTTGCGGTCTTTTTAAGACTTGGTTTCAAATCCAAAGGTTGCTGCATGTTGAAAAGCATACTATGCAAATTGAACGGATCACTAAGTAGCTGCATCCTGTATTGAGAAAGAATGTTGAGAGCCCATTGTAATTGGGGATCGCGGTCGGACTTACGTGTGGCTTTGGAAATGCGGTAGGACAAATTCCAAATAAGTAGCTGTACAAACTTCCGATCTTTGGGCCAGAAGCAAGTTCTCTTGTTATGCAACAAATCGGAATAGCGGACAGGACTCAAGCTGTCGGGAGCGTAGCGCGTGTAAAAATCGGTGGCGTTAGACTTTTGCACTGATTCTGCATTGAAACCAATCCTTTGTGGCGTCATGACGCTGTCAGTCATGGAGCCATTTTGGTCTAAGCTAGCATGAAGGCGATCTAATTGAGGATGGGCCTGAGTCTCTCTGTTACCGAGAACATCATCCAAAGAGCTGAACCGCTCAATTCTTGAATTTCCGCGTGGTGTTTGCAGGCTTTCTACACTCATGTGAGCTAATTGTGGGTCGTGCTACTTGTGGTTCGTGAGGCAGGCTTTGTTTACCCAGGGTTGAAACCAATACGGAGGATGGCAAATATATAATAGGGGTTCAATGGAAATCATTTTTTCCACTGCGCGCAGCTTGTAGACGTATATGAGCGTTGCGCTAAATAGTAGTATTTATGAGCCCTCTAGTTTAGCCAAAATTACCAGCCCGCTCGGTAACAGTGTGGTTAATTCTTTCACGATCAGCTTCTGATGTATTGTTCTTCCACGTTTGATAATGAGAATTGAATCCCTACTCAGCAGCAATTGCCAGGATGAACTCTTCCCGTCGCTTGGCTTCATTACAGTCATTTTCCAAACCCATCAGTTTATGAAGCTGCGTCAATGACATTCTAAAAGGACGTCATTTGTTGTCATGCTCAACTACATCATCCTCACCTGGTACTGGCGGCTCAGATAGTATCTGTGCTTGAATTTCAGCATGTTCGCTTGATGGAAGTGACGGCGGCGAACTTTTGGGTAGAGTTTCAGGTGGAATATCCCACAGATAATCGTCAATGGCAGTGCATTCTGGTTTATCTGGGGGAAATTCACTTTCGTCTGTGAATAGAATATGGTTGAATGCTTCCGCAGACTCAGCTCCTGGAAATAAACTGATGGAGGGATTATTCTCAAGATACAAAGGGGAGTCAATGGAGAAGCCGTCACCATATCCAAAGTGCATTGCCAGAACTTTCTCGCTGAATTCGTTTCCAAAGCTTAGGTCACTGAGATTGACCGGGTCATCTAAAAAGCTAGAATCACCCCGACGCTCCATTCAATGGCCCTAAAGAGTATCACGGAGGATTGGAATTTAACTGCTTTGGCAAAGAGCAGTATCTTTTTATGAAAGACAATTCCCTTGGAAACGTGTAGTCTGTAGAGTCAGAGTGGTCTGAAAAACCTATCCCCGTAAACATACCGATAGATAGTTTGCCAATAAATTTACATACCATTATAGACAGATTGTCCGTATTAAAAGTAAATTTTTACCTGGAGTTTCTGCCCATCTGCTCGATGTGGGAGCCACCGTACTCTCTTTCATCGAGGCCGACCTGGTCCATGAAAAACTCACGCAAGAAGTCGGTACCTGCGAACCCGCCACACTCGCGGAACTCTTTGAGCATCTGAAGCTTTTCGTCGTCAGTGGCTTCCGTATCCTTCAAAAAGTTGGTCAAAGGTTTCGCGAGCTCCAAGAAGTAAGGCTCCGACACGACAAACTTACCCTCATCATCAAGCAAATCCTTCTGTACCTTGACCTCACTAAGTTTATGGTCCTTGAGAACATTCCAGCCCTCGTCTTCGCGGAGGTGCAGGCCAATAGGCTTCGTGAGAAGACCCTGGCGGTGCGCCTCGAGGACACCTCCTGCCTGGTCGGTACGGACCTTCGTGTAGCGCTCGCTCCAGTCCATCCACGAGCAGCGGCGCGCACCCGTCCACCCAATCGAGGCGAGCTGCTCGGCCGTGGGCATAGGACGGCTCCGGTCCAACCGGGCGGACGGATCCCAGAACCCGTTCCACAGAATGAGATAGATCAAAGCAACCTTCGCAATGTGGAACACGAAAAACAGGATCTGGAATCGGTAGTCGTCGAGGAAGGACCTGCCCTTCGTGCGCGGCACATCGATGAACTGGTCTAGGACCCAAAGCAGGAAGTACGACGGCGCAGTACCAGGCGTCGGGCTGATGAACTCCGGGAGATCCAGGTACAGCCACACCAGCAGCAGGGCGCGGACTGCGTGCTCGCGCAGCAGATTGTGGTGCCAGATGGGAACAATTAGCTGACCCTCAGTGAGCACGTCCCCGATGAGCGCATCTAAAGGTACTATTTTGAGCCATTCGCTGAAGTGCGCTTCGTTTTCAAACAAGATGCCGCCCTCGGCCGTCATGTAGCCCGGTTGGGTGCTAATGGCGAACGCGTCCGGTCTCGAGTCAAAAAAGAAGCTTGGCGTTAGTCTCACGGGGACGATCTCGAAAATGTCATACAGCGACGACACGGGCTTGTCCGTCGAGACATTAAAGCAGTAGTCCTTGCTGGGCGACTCGTTCATGCGAATGAAGATGTCAATAAACTCGGGCTCCACAGCTTTCTTCGCCGTCTTTTTGCGGCTCACCTGCGTTTTTGTCGACTCTCGCTTACTCGGCTTCACCGCCTCCTCGGCAGCAACGGCTTTTGTTGGCTTTCTTTGCTTTGGCGGCATATTTGGAAAGTGGAGAAAAACAGTGTGGGGCAAAAAAGTAGGGTTGGGTGCGGGGGACAGGGGGATGAAAGAGACAGCCTGTGCCTCTTTCTTGAAAGAAGTCTTACTAGATAGAAAACGTCTATATTCTGAAATGAAAGATAAAAAACATGTACAATAAATAAACATAAATGCAAACTCGATGAGTCGTCTTGGCTATCCGAGCTTGGCTACCTGGGCATGGCTGAGCTCAGCCGCCAAGTCCGTCTAAATTGTTTCTTCGTTACGTTAGGTCGTGGCTCCTTTAGTCTTCTGAAGTTCACGGTCCCGCCACCTCGTTCGCAGAGGGGACCGCTTCGTTTGGCGGGAGCGTGTTCCGCTTGCCGATGTCTTTGGGAATAACTTGGAGGTAGGTCGCCGGCGCGTAGCCCGTGCGCCCGTCACGGGTCCGGATTCGCCACCACTGCGACGGGTTCCCGGCTGGGTCTGTGTTCGAGAGCACGGCCACGAGGTCGCCGCGTTTAAGCTCGACCTCGATCTGCGGGTTTTCCGGCACAAAGTCGTACGTCGCGCGACAGAACTCGAGCTTTGATGGGTCGATATTCTCGGTCTCGCCCATCGAGTCAGAATGCTGCTCGGCCATGTTGCGGATCAGCTTGCCGAGCAGGTACGGGAGCCCGAAAACAGCAGTCAGAAATATCAGCAAAGGCTTGAAGCTCGGCCGCGGCGGCTTGGCGATGCCGTTGCGGGACTGGAATTTGGCGAACTGCGAGGAGGTCAGCCCCAAGGCCTGGGAGGTCTCCTGGGTCGTTGGCCGGCGGCCTGACAGCCTAGCGAGCAGTGACCGGCCCCATCGAAGCACGGCGAAGATGCCCAGCACGGACCCAAGACTCTGCTTCAGGCGCCCGAACTGGTCGGCAACGCTCATCATGGCGAAGAATGAGGAGTGCGTCGCCATGTAGGTGGACTCGAGCATCTGCGCGAACCCGCCAAACGCACCGACCATGCTCTCGATGAGCTGGAACGTGGCCATCGTTGAGTTCTGCAGCGGGCCGAGCTGCCCGTTGTTCATGCCGCCGCCGTAGCCCAGCCCGGATCCGTACCCGCCGAAACCACCCATGCTGCCGTAGCCACCCATGCTGCCGTAGCCACCCATGCCGCCGTAGCCACCCATGCTGCCGTAGCCGCCGTAGCCACCGCCGAAACCGCCTAAGCCCGATCCGTAGCCACCGCCGTAGCTGCCATAGCCGCTGTAGCCTCCCATTCCGCCGTAGGGACTCGCCTGATACCCGCCGGGACGCGCCGATGTAAATGAGCTCGTTGCCGGCTCGCTGAGCACAACGGGGTCCGATGGTCGGGGTGGCGGCGCATCGGCCTCAGGGGCGTGCGACGAGAGCTCGGTGGCACCGCCAGTCTCAGCGGGGCCCACGCTCCCGCCGGCCTCCCACGGTTTTGGCCGAGTCGTCGACATGTATTGGTAGGTAAACTGCTGATCAATGTTAAGTTAAGCGCTGGAGAGGAACGAGGGTGCGGCCTCACATGCGCGTGATCACGTGAACAGTATCTTCTCCCACCCAGTAGCAGGGGCAGAGTCCGGCAACCGTTCCTTGCGGCCGTGCTGGCGCCAGCGAGCCAGCTTGAGAGGTGAGAATTTAAAGTTGTTCTTGCAGCCTGGTTCAGGCCTCGATATCAGCCGGTATGCCCGGCTTACCGCCGGGGGCGCCGGCCTGGCGACCCCAACCTCGAAGCCTAATCTGCCAACTTCGCCCCTTCCCTTCCCAGATCTGGTGATAACTCTTCAGCGGGCGTGACATCAAAGAGCTACAGAAGAAGAAAATATGTCATTCAAATCGCTCGCCACCGGCGTTCTTCTTGTGACTGCCGGGTTTGTTCTCGGTGCTGTTTACTCTAATTGGACGTACGACTACTACATGCTGTGGGTCTCTCCCACGCCTGTGGAAAAGCTCGATCTCGCCCTCCAGCACTACACGACGAAGGCGCAGCAGCCGCAGTTTTTGCACCATGTGCTGCACAGCGTGTTCTTGCTTGGCGGTCTTTCGGCGTGTCTCAAGCTGTTCCGGGCCACCGAGAGCAACACGCTGTTCGACGGCGGCTCGCTGTTCCTGATCTTTATCTGCGTCGTGTTCTACATCACGAACCTGTTCCCGGCCCGCCACTCGCTGCTCACCGGCGACTGGGGCGACATTGACAGCGAGACCGGCGTCAAGTTCATCAGCGCTAGCCAGATCCTCATGGTGTTCTGCATCGTTGGCGTGCTCATGCTCCAGTTCGGCCAGTGGTGGGCCGGCGACGAGCAGCAGCAGTACGCCGCGGCGCTCGAGCAGCATAAGGCTGCCGAGAAGAAGGCTGCCGAGCAGGAGGCTAATGAGGCGGCAGCTGCCGCGCCGGACGTCGCCGAGGGCACCTCGTCGCAGGTTCGCAAGTGAAGCCATGTTAATCATTTGAAATAAATAGATCTCCTATGGTGGTGTTGAAAAATTAAATAATAAAAAAAAAAGTAGATGTAATAAATTCACGACACAGCAAGACCCTGGATATTCGGCGGCTGCCGGCTGAAATCGGGCGAATCCACTGCTTGAGGCTCGTTCGGGGCGGGCTCTTTTGGCGCCGCGGTGGGCCCCTCTTCGGGCGCGTCGGGCGGCGTTTGGGCTCGGGGCGGCGTTTCGGTTGAGGTCCTAGTGGGTGTTTCGGTCCCGGCCCTTGGGCTATCTATGTGCGGGGGCGCCTGCACCTCCGGAGGAGTGGGTGTGGCCAGCGGCTTCCGTACTGGTGGTCGGCGCCGCCACGCGTCCGGGTCGTTCATGTCACTGTCAGCGCGGCCGAACGCCCCGGCCCACCACCGCGGTCGCCACGACTGGGGCACAACGAGCACGGCCTGGCTCGTTTGGTGTTTCGGATTCACAAACTGGGCGCGCCGGGCTAAGAAGTAGTCCCAAACGCTGCGCGTGCGCTGAGGCGCCTCATTCGCCAGCAACTCGCGCTCGCTGTTGAACAAAAATGTGCCGTACTGGCCCGCGTAGGTGTGGTACATGAGTCGCCGCAAAAACCGCTCGTTGAACTCGAACTCGTCGGGCCAAACCACGAGCAGTTGGTGTACGCAGTCCAAGAATTGCTGGAAAATCGGGCCGGCCTGGCTGCCCTTCGCCGTTTCTGTCAAGAAGTTCGTGACGTTTGTGAACAAGTCAGCCTCGTCGAGCTCGGAGTCCGTGTGGGCTTTGTTGTTCACCATGCTGGCCCGCAGCGCGAACTGGTGTCCGAAGGAGACCCACTCTTTTTCAACCAGAACCATGAACCCTTCGAGCGTGCGGTAGTACGGATCGAGGCACAGCATGGCCAAACTCGTTATTTGCGGGGTGCGGTCCCAGCCATCAGAGCAGTGCACAACGACGTGCGAGCACTTATAATACACTTGCTCAACAACCGCACGGCTGCTCTCGACAAGAATACCGACGTGCTTGAGCCACTGGCTGCGTTCGAGCGCGTTCGGGTTCGGCGGCTCGTCGCCCACATCCGAGTGCCGGAGCGCATCGGTTACTTTTAGGAGCGAGTCGCGCATCATATGCAGATTGTCTACGCCCATGTATACTTTGCGCGCCGGCTTGTACCGGTCCATGTTTTCGGTGCCGCCGCCAAGCGCCACTTGCGCAATGGCATTTGTGCTCGGCCGCAAATCGACAATCAAGTGGTCGTGCTGCGCGCCGTGCCGGTCGCGCGGGCCCTCGTTGCTCTGCCACATAGCGGCAATCACCGCCTCGTCCTGCATATTGCGACTCTGCTTTAGACCCACGAGCGGCTGGCTGCACCGCGAAATTGTGCACTGGTTCAGCCGCAGATAGTAGCTGAGCACGGGCAGCCGGCGCTTAGACCGGAACTTCGCCGCGTACGCCAGCACGTTGTCGCTGATGTTGCTGGGAACCGCGAGCGTCCGCGGGTACGTGCTGCACAGCGCATGATTGGCGTTCGCCGCCGATAGCCGCCACTTGGGCTCGGCGCCCTCGAGCGCACCCATGCGTGCGTACTCGCGCTCGGCGTCGTAGATGGTCCAGCCATTGAACGTCCGTTCGAGGGAGGCCGGCGAATACACAAACGCGTAGAGCTCGTCCACGCACGAGACCTGGCGTAGCTGGTCAATTGTTTCGAGGGCAAGGCGGCAGTCGCTCTCCGCATCGAAGTCAAATGCAAGAAACATGAAGTCTTTGCAGACCACGCGGATAGTCGACTGCGTCCGCGAGAGCTCAGCAATGATCGGGTAACAAATCCAGATTTCCCGGTTCTCCGCCTTGAACACCATGTGGTGCTTCATGAGATGCAGCGTGCCCCTCAGCTGATGGCCAAGGCGCCTCAAAGTGGCCGGGGCTTGTGTCAGCTTGATCCCTTCCATACTCAATTGCCACTCTCCAGAGTCAGGCCGGGTGTCTTGATTGCGTCTCGGGGCTGGCTGCGTGTGCGGCAGATTTTTATACGATGTCCTCACGCTCCAACTAGTTCTCGGCAACTGGCCTCAGACTACCGCTACTGGGACAGCGAATGTGTGTGGTGGGGTCGCTGGGTCTCTTAACTATGGGGGTGTGTAATGGGCCGCCTACACGCCCGGCTTATCACACATTACGGCAAGAGCCACCAGGAGGAATAGGGTAACATGGCCAAACAGGAGTCGGTGGGGCATTTGAGCGCTACATGCGCGCTTATTAACTGATACTCGTTGCTGGCAGCCAAATAGCCAAGAGTTTTGGCAAAGCTCGTATGTGGTGGGCTTTTAACCAATTCCGTTTGCAGACTCGTCCTAGTCTGACCTAGACCCACACGACACTAGGCACTACGAGTATTTCAAATTGGCGAGTGAAAAGACTAGTATAATCAGACTAGTATCATCAGTTTGATAGTACCAACTTTGGTGGTCTTGCTATTGGGCACTAGCAACAGATGATCTGAGTCGCGCAATGCGCCGCGACTATAACCAAACGCATGGTACTCAATGCTCCCTGAAAATTTCAGTTTAGCAGTGCACTTTTTTTGTCTTCTCAAGCCCAAATGACCATAACACTTTTACATGGGCTGCTGCATTCACTGATATCTAACCCCACACAAACAACACACACACAACAAGCTGATTAGGCTCGTACCAGCCGATAGTACTAAGAACGAGGGCTGTTCGACCCTGCAAACAACGGCCCTTGCCCATGACCGTGCCCATCTACACTATGAAATTTTTGGGCAGCGGTGGTGTGGTGGTAGATAGCCGAGTCGACTGCCCAGGGTTAGTCCGTATTTTTGTTCTGCGGTTTGATCCACTACACAAACTAGTTTGGGTCCTGCGACATCCCACTTCGGATCGGCCCTTCTATACACACTAGTGTGACGAGATGTATCCAGCGGAGATTGCTAAAGACTTTGTTCGCGAGTACTATTCAACTCTTCTCCAGAACAGCGCAAACCTCCCAGCGCTGTACACTGAGAATGCCCGAGTTGATCACAGCGTCGAGGGCCAGGCTTCAGAGCTGAGCGCTGCTCGCGGCGTCAAAGCGGTCAGCGAGGTCATGGAGCGGTACACGAACGCCAAGGTTATGCTCACTGACGTCACGGGTGTCCAAGGCGGGGCAAACCAGGTGCTTGTCGTCGTTTTTGGCGACATCGCCAGCTCCGGAGAGACAAAGCCGCGCACATTCACTCAGACGCTGCTCCTTACAAAGGCCAAGGGTGGCAAGCACCAGGTTTTGGCTGACGTGTTCAAGATCCTCCAGTCGGAGTCCCCGCGGCTCGTGGCCAAGCCGGCGCACCGCGCGAAACCGAGCGTCGAGCGTATTGAGGTGCCGAAACCACAGCGTCAGCAACGGCCCGTTGCCAAGAAAAAGAGTCCTCCGGTGGAGGCGAAAAATGGCGAGGCTAAACAGTCCCCTCCACTGAACGGCGACGCGAAAAAGCCAAATAAGAAGGAAAACGGCCGTCGGAAGGGGTCTGTTGGCAAAAACGATAGTCCTGAGAATTCTGAGGACCGAGCTGCGAGCGGCGGGCCCGCTGGCAGAGGTAAGGAGACCAAAGACAAGGAGCAAAACAAGGAAAAGGACCTGAAAACTAAGGACTCCAAGGACAAGGACTCCAAGGATAAGGAGATCAAGGATAAGGAGTCGAAGGACAAGGAGGCCAAGGATGCTAAGGATGTCAAAGATAAGGACGTTAAGGATAAGGACGTTAAGGAAAAAGACGTTAAGGACAAGGACGTTAAAGAGAAGGACGTTAAAGAGAAGGACGTTAAGGAGAAGGACGTTAAGGAGAAGGACGCTAAGGAGAAGGACGCTAAGGAGAAGGATGCCAAGGAGAAGGACGCCAAGGATTCTAAAACTAAGGAGAAGTCTGGAAAGGCTCCCCGAGACCGCAGCCGTCCCCGCGGCAAGTCTGATGCCGAAGCTGATAAGAAGCCGGAAAATATGCCGCCACCGGAGAATACGGAAAGCAAGAAATCGCCCGAGCCGAAGTTCAAGTTCACGTCGGACTCGTTCGCGAAAGCCTCAAAGTTCCAGCCTACGGCCCAGCGGTTCAAGCTTCCTCAATCTCCTCAAATGCCTGTGCCCGTGCCACACCCGGCTTATCCGTTTGGTTATCAAATGCCATTCCCATCTCACATGATGGGCTACCACCCGGATGTGATGGCACCGCCCATGAGCGCCTCGCCGCAAATCCCGTCGCCGCACATGGCTTCACCGCACATGGCCTCACCGCACATGGCCTCGCCGCACATGCAACCCCAAAACATGCGCTTCCCTCAGCGCTTTTCTAATAGCCCACAACCTCCTCATCAGCCTCCTCAGTAGTAGTAATCCAGGTGACAATATAGATACATAATTGTTTAATGACCTAATTTATTCCGAGAGCTAGGTGGAAGCTGACGTTGTGGAAGCGCTGTGACCGTATTTGCAAGCATGGTTGCAAAGGTCAAGGTCAACTTTATTCTAGATTTCGACTTTGGTAAAAACAATCACTGCACAAAAATGGTCACAGACTTCGCATTAGTCTATAATATAGATGAGTTGCTGCCCACGGCAATCCTCTTAGGTGGTTTTGTGGGAATTGTTTTGGGACTATTATCTGGCATACTTTCACTTAGGTCCTCAATCCGCCCGGCTACTGGCGCGCGACAAGTGGAAAAACGAGAACCGGCCTTTGGTGGGGCACAATTGTACTGCAAAGGCTTGATTGTATGCGTTCAGAAATATCAAACTGTTTTACAATCGGAACACACTTTTATTGATCACATTACAAATATGCTGCCAGACTACAGAAAACAATTCGGCCCCAAAAAAATCACTAAGAACGACATCATCCTTCCGTATTTGCCGGAGGAAGTGCAGCTGGCATCACCAGTCACCCCGGAGCCTCTTCCACATAAACGGTCATTCATGAGACTGGAACCAGCGATAGCGCAGCCAATAGGCTCAAATATGATGGGCGAGAATTTGTCAGGTGTTTTGCAACTGTTCAATACATTAACAGAGGAGTATCGCTCTCGCGCCTTTGAGGCTCTCTGTGAAATGAGCGCTCAAGAAATGCAGATACTAGCTACCCCAGATTCGTTACCAAAAAACACCGAATTCTTTGAGCCCATACAGTTGACAGAATTCGAGTTTTGTATTGCCGAACACATGCTATCGAATCATATCCTACCTTTTCGAACCGGCAGTGCCGGTAATGAATTCTTTGCTCCGTTCAGCATGTAATCCAAAAGAAAGCCTATTTACTGCTAAATAAAAGATTTATTTAAATTCACTGCAAACATAGTCACTACTTTTGGAGATCTTTCTCAACCATGCCCCGGCAAATGGCATGGTAGAATGATTTGTGCTCCTCGAACGTCGCCATTGCCAAATCCCGGTCAACGCTCTTGAGCAGCTGGTACCCGGGACGCACGTATTTCATACGCCCCACCGTGCCGAGCCAGTCGGCAAGTACCTGGTTTTGAGACGTGACACCAGCACCTACGGCGAGTTGGAGCCAGCGGAATTTGATCTCGCAGTTATTGGACTTACCGAGTCCGTAAATACTGCCAAGATCAGCTGCAGCATCGCTGCTCAGCGGAGGTGCATCGAGCAATATGTTCAAAAACACGACGAGCTGCAGGGTGTTCCAGCCCTTGATATCGTCAGGCGACGCCCATTCGCGCCAGGTCCTGGTAGAGAGCCAGCGCTCAGCAAGATCTTTGCAGGGAACAGCCTGCTCGTCGTTGAACTCGGGCTTGGGCGGCAAACCGGGCGTGTCCAGCCAGAGGTTCCAATCAACAGTGTCGAGTTTAGCGTTATCCAGATACTCGTACAAGGTGTTCTTGAAGTCGTCTGTGGTCAGTGACTTATACTTGAACTTCGTGAAGTACTGAGGAATGAACTTGTCCCAGGCATCCCGGCCCACAAGCTCTTCGAGGTACCACAAGAACGTGGAGCCCTTTTCGTAGGGAATAGTTGAGAAAGTGTCATCCGGATCAACATCGGCCGTGACGTTCAAGCGCAGCTTCGTGTACTCGGCCGGCATTTGATTAACAGTGGAGACGAGATCACTCCATCCTTCAATAGCTGCGAAATGGCGGTACGCCTCGCCATGAAGAGCACCGAGGATTCGACGCTCGATATAGACCGTCCACCCCTCGTTAAGCCAGAAATGCGACCAACTCGCGTTGCTCACCAAATTGCCCGACCACGAGTGTGCCAGCTCGTGCGCGATCACATTCACGAGCGTGCGGTCGCCAGCGATCAGCGTTGGTGTCGCGAAGGTCATGTTGGGGTTCTCCATGCCACCGAATGGGAAGCTCGGCGGCAGAATGAGCACGTCGTACGTGCCCCACTCGTATGGGAACACGAGCTTTTCGGCAGCAGCGAGCTGCTTCTCGGTATCGGCCTCGAACTCCCATTGGCACGCCTTCACAAACTCAGGCTCGGCCCAGACCGTGGATCGCTTGCCAATAGGCAGGCCCTCGAGGTTGCCGGATGCAATCGCGAAAAGGTAGGACGGGATCGGCACCTTCTGTTCGAATACCCAAACGGGGCCAGTGGAATTGCCGGCTGGGGTTCCCGACACAAGCACGCGGTGCGCGCTCTCGATCTCGAATCGGTACGAGGACTTGATCGCGGGTGTGTCGAAGCACGGGAAAATAGAGCGCGCGTGAATCGGCTCGCACTGCGAAAAGAGGAACGGCGCTTTCTTACCAATGGTCTGCTCGGGCGAGAGAAACTGGAGCCCAGTGCATTCCTTAGTCGTGGAGAATGTGATGTTCAGCTGGCCCTCGCTGTTGGTTGGCACGTTGTTGACGACCAAAGCCTGGCCGCGGAAAGACTCCCGCGCATCCAAATGAAAAGATAAATTCTCCCCACACCATTTGACCGCCTCGATGTCCAAGTACGACGTGTCGAGGCGAATCGTGGCCAACGCCGTGCTGAGCGTGTACGTCACCGTGCCGGCAAATTTTTGTTGGGCCCAGTCGATTTTAGCAGCTATGTGCGTGCGATTCACGTTCACAGACTCGTAGCTGGAAAGAGTACTCTGATCTGAGGCTGGCGACATGACGGTAGGATTTCCGACTGAGCTTTTTTGGGGATGACGTCCTTCGGGTGCATAAGGGCTATGCATGCGAGAATAAACCCTTGACCACGCTTTGGTGCCTATTCCGGTGCCAATAAATTTGAAATAAAAAAAAAGGAATAAACTAGTTATACATAACTACGTATACTTGCAAACTATGCTTTCTCGGAGCTCGAGGCTGAAGACTCGACATCACAGTCAACATCTGGCGCGCTGCACCCTGCGTGATAAAAGGATGTTACCAAGAGGTACAGCGATATGGCCGCAATGAGAAACGCCAAGCCCGTAATCGTTTCGACTTCAAAGTAAGTACTTCGCGCAATAAAGCCTAATTCCGCAACTTCGTGGCTGAACCAGAGCTCGAGGGCACCCAGAATGCCCATAGCGAGAGAAAGTCCGAAAATGAACGGCTCGTAGTAAACAACAAAGACGCGAACGGGGTGCATACCGACATCGGCGAGCAAACCGAGGGGTACGGATGTCAAAGTTGCCGCCAAACAAGCGAGACCGATGCTGGTTGCCGCAATGAGCCGGTTTGTTGTGATTACTTGGATAGCAGATTCGCCGACGCCAACAAAACATATGGCGGCGAGCGCGCGGAGTATGCGCAGCCAGAAATTCAGTGTGAAGCAGTCCATCAGACTTCAAATAAATAAATAATGGGCTCGGTAAGAAGTATAAACATAAATTATGCGGGTTATATGCAATAGGTTAGGGGCGCTGCAGCACTAGGATGGCGCGGCCTTTATTTCTTTACTGGCGAACGACGTAAGCAGGAGAACCGTGATGGCAAGGGCCGCATGGATCACTGCCCCGGCAGCAAGCACAATAGCCATACGCGTCTTGTTGATGGCCACGCTCTGCGAGGCCTGGGAGGACATCACCTTGTACAAGTTTCCGTACACGAAGTGGACGCTCAGTAAGAATGCCAGTAATATAGAGACGCCCCTCACAAGATTAGCAACTACACTTCCAACAATCGCGGACGCGCCGAGCGGCGAGCCGGCCAAAATAACTGCCGGGATCCAGCTCGTGCACGAGTAGCCGTACAGACACACAGTCTGCAGTAGCGTGAGCGTCGGCACCAAATCGAGGTACTGGATGGCTAGCCAAGCGCCGAGCGGTACCACAAAAGTGAATGCAAACAGCGTGCCGGCCGTGCCCGTGAGCAGACCGGCGTTATAGGATCCCTGGAATCCGTTGAGCAGACCCGAGGTGGTTGCCGAGAAAAATACGGCAAACACCATCGTCAGAAAGATCCACACAGGACCCCACAGGTCAGGTTGCTTGCCGTTGACGATGCTGTCCGGTGCCGTGGCGTGCTCGGCATCCAGCAGGCCGTTGGTGAGGAACGGTGTGCGAAGCATTGGGTTGAGCGCCAGCTTGCATCGGCTAAGTACGTCCTCGGTATCCACATCCCACATACGGTACATCGTGCTCAGCAGCACGCCTGACTTACTGTGGTCGGGTGCCGCGGGCGGCGGCGCACCGTCCATCTGGCCGCGGGGTTCCGCAGGCGGGTCGTAAGGCACCGATCCCATGTCAGGCCCCTTGCTTGGCACGTCTGGCTCGATGGACATAGGTCGCGGTGCGTGCAGATAGGGTGCGTACGGAAAGGGTGGTGGTGGTGGTACGTTGTGTGTGTGTGTGTGTGTGTGTGTGTGTGGTGATGGACCCTCCCCAGAAACCGGTGTCAGGGCGGATCGACCCAACCCATTTAGCGAAACGCGTCGGGAATGAACCGCGCCATTGTGAAAGAACCGCCGGGTGCAAACTCGTTTGTGGCCAATCTCAAGCGAGTGCACGAAAACCGAAATACCTCGGAGTCGCGGCAAAGTCAACAAGCGGCATCCTTCACAATAAACCCGGCACAGTCCTCAGCGTCGCGGAACGAGGATCAGTCTGATTTCGACGAGAGTGATCTTGCCGAGTCCGAGCCGCTGTGTCCAAGAATACGTCTTGTGAAGCGGTACCTCTCGCACGACCAATTAGTAGCCGGGATCCCGGATAATACCGACGTTCTGACCCTGACGTCCTTGTTCAAGCAGGTGACGCCGCCCGATTTCAAGCGGCCGGCGCAGTCGGCGGTCAATTTCGTTGTGCTCGGGATTGTTGCCACGCGGTCTGAGTCGAGAACGAGTGTGCACGGAAACAAGTACGTGACAATGACGTTGAGTGATCTGAAGTACGACATTTCTTTGGCGCTCCACGGCAAGGCGCTTGAGAAGTACTGGAAAGTCCGACCTGGAACGCTGATTGCAGTTTTCAACCCGAACTTCTACGTGCAGAAAGCGGAGAATGTTGCGCGGAACCTCGCGCTCAGCGTTTCCAAAGACGCGTGCATTCTCGAGATTGGCCAGGCCAAAGATCTTGGCCAATGCCAGTCGATGACGGCGAGCAGCAAGCAGTCGCGGAGGTGTCGGAACTGGGTGGATGTGCGCCGGTCGCACTACTGCGAGTTCCACCTCGAGCAGAAGTTCACCACGAGCCAGCGGCCCGAATTCAACTCGGCCACGGGGAAACTCTGGGACCCGCGCAACCGTGCAAACGGCAAGAAACTCACAGTAATCCAGGGCGGCGAAGTCAAATGGAAACGCGGGTTGCAGTTCGACACCCAGGCAAACCAGGGGCGGTTCAGTGCCGACGTCGACCGCTCGAAATTCACGCCCTTCAAGGGTGGCATGCCCGATGCGCCGGTCGGTCGGGTGTTCCAATCCTCTGGCAAGCGGAAAACAGATACCAATAAGTACGAGGAGGCACTGGGCGATAAAAGAAAACGGCAGGAGCGGGAAAAATGGCTGCTGCAGCGGATCAGCGACGATAACAAGATCACACAGACTTTGTCCCAAGCCACTAGATCTGATAGGCGTCGCGAGCCAAGTATGGTGACCAAGGAAGAGCCGAGGTCGCAGTTCGGAGTCTCGCAAATGCGCAAGCTCGGCTTCGTTCCAAAGCTCCGGTCGCGGGTCGGCAGTGCACCGCTGGTGCCCCGAGTACCGGGTACGCGGGCGCCGGGTCCGCCGCTCGGCCAAGGTGACAGTGATAGTGACTTAGAAATCGTTTAAAGATATAGCATAATCTACTCATTTTTTTTCTCTGCCTCCAAACGGTCGGCATTAGCACTCCACCAGTAATGGAACGTACCCGTCGTGTCATCATAATTCTCGTCCACTTCCCACGGCTTAGGTGTGATGATATAGTGGATGTTTTTGACCTCTTCGTCTTTCCAAACCGGCGCGTGCACCCATTTAAGCGACTTGAGCGCATTATACTTGTACGAGAGCGGGACCCAGCTGTCAGCAAAGACATCAGAGAGCAGCGACTGGTCCGAGAACTCGTAGTCCACTGTGGCGTCCGAGTCCAATGCGGCAAGTATTTTTTTGTAGTTCGCCTCGTCCGGCAGCACGACCTGCAGCCCGCCATTACACATCCCCAAACCGGCCTTGCAAGGAGGGCCCTGCCATGGCTGATCGTACTCGTATTCGAAGTAGTGCGTGTACGCGCAATTCTCCGGGACCCAGTTCGCCGGGTAACTTGGCTTTTTAAAAGGGTTGCACACGCAGGCATGCGACGCGGCAAACACCCGCTTCTCCTTGTCGAGCGGGATGTCCATGAGCTCGTCCATGTTTTGGATGACGACCATGTCGCTGTCGAGCTGCACGACGCGCTCGAACTGGGTCAGCGAAAACGGCTGCAATTTACTCCAGCAATCGTAGAACCGAGGATCAGCCGTGTAGTCCTTGTGGGTCGTCGGCAGCAGGTACCCAATGCGCTGTTTGTAGATGTGGCGTTCGTCCAGGGCCCGGTGGCCGTCCTCGTCGAATGTGTCGGTGTAGAGAACAACTAGAGGGTATTTGCTGCCAACTTTCTTGAGCATATGATTGAGTGTGAGGACACCGGGCATGTACTTCGAGTTCGTCACCAAAGTAGTCCAAACTTTTTTCGCATCCTCCGGCACCGTGTCAGTAGTCATTGTGGTAAGCCTGTAAGAGGCCAAGGGTTGGGCAGATAGTCCTGCATGCTTGTTGATTGCTGCAGTCAGCCGCACCGATCTCATGCATATGGGATATGCTTATTTGTACATAAAAAACTAGTAATCTCCAGAAGTGGATGTGGTTTGCATAGAATAGACGGACTGTCTTGAAGAGAGTTTTTCACGTCGCAACCGGGCTCGGCGCTCGGCAAGAGTTTCCTGCACGGCCGGTTGGCTCAGTTCCTCAATGGCGTGCTGCTGCTTCTCAGCCTTCAGCCGGGCCCGGCGCTGGGCCAGTGTTTCATCGGCATGCTCGTGGATATAATTTTTGTTTGTTTCTCGCTTGTGCCACTGGACTCGGTTCTGGTAGTCGATGTCCGCCATATACTGCATCTGCAGCAGCGTGGGCTGGACGTCGCGCGGATCAGCTCCGGCCGGGTGCGCCCAGTTCGTATTCGCGGCGTCTTCCTGGCGTTGGCGCTCGATTTCACTCACTTCGCGCAGCAATATTTGGCGCTGCATTTTCCGGCCGGCCTTGCGGATCTCGAGCTCCTCAATTAGGGACGTGGTGCCTCCCTTTTGGGGCGCAATACTGCTATACATTCCGCCGGTATTAAACATCTGGACGTGGCGCTCAATCGTCTCTGGGTCGAGCCGTGAGAATGCAAAATCGTCGTCGATAACAGCCATCTGTTGTCGAACGACATTGTGCTCCTTCTCGTCGAAGGTGTCACCCATTTCATCCTCGCCTTCGTCCTCGTTTTTGCGCTTGGACTTGAAAGGATTGTACCATTTGCCCTTCTTTTTCTTCTTCTTAGGACTCTCCTCCACTTTGGTTGGTGTTTTCTCAATATCCTCTAAATCGTCGCGGTCGTCGCTCATTATGGTTGCCCGGTCTGAGTCGACATCGGATTCCTCAGCATAGTCAGAAGGATTATAGGGAATGACCGTTGAGTTTGCCGCATCTGTGGTGACAAACTCGTACTCAGTTTCCAGCCCCTCGGGGTTTTGGCCCCAGTCGGGAGGCGGCGGCATTTCAATGGACGCCGAATGCGAGTGTTTCCGCGAACTCAGTCTTGGCGGACGCATGAGCCTTTGCGGGAGCGGTGCCGGGTAATTTGGATGCATCCGGCCGGACGGCGACCGGATAATTTCGGGTACCGTTTCATGCAAATCAACTTCGTCCAGATATTCAGGATCCCACTCGAAGCTTGTTGCATCTCCGTTGAGGTCGCGGTACGAAATCTCGTCCGTTGGCACTTCGCTGGCCCGCAGGTCGTCCGTGGACAAATATCCGTAATCGTGTTCAAATTGATCATCTAGGCGACTCGACGGGCCCTCAGGAGACGAGATGGCTAGAATATCCGCTTCAGTAGCGGGAAGATGGCTCGGCGAGTCTTCAGGCGGCGGAAGGCGAGTATCCTTGTCGTCGAAAATAAGCCCAGGGTCGAAACTCGGGGCTGTCGCTTGGTTGTTGAATCCATTTAAACCGTCTTCAGGTGTTGGTATAGACTTCTCAAGATAAAAGCTCTTCCGCGGGCTTATTTTAGGTGCTTGGCCGTGGCCCGCGGGGCTAGAGAATTTACTGGGGCTCGAGAATTTGCCGGGGCTCATCGACCGGTTTGGGCTCGGCGATCGCGAAATCACCGCTTTAGAGGGACTCTTCGACCGTCTCAACCGGGGAGTTTCCTCATTTTCACTTGGAGCAGACCGAATCGGAAGGCTCACAGGCGACATTAACCGCGACGAGGACCGCCGGTGATGGCCCCTGCTTGATGGGCTATGCGAAAGGCTCACAGGAGAGAGACGTGAATGGGCTGATTGGGGGCGTTGAACGGGTGATTTGCGAATGGACGATTCGTATGACTTGTCAAGCGGCGATTCGTGGACGCTCGTGTCGACCTCAGGTAGCTCGGCTTCTTCAAGGCTGTCATCGTTCAAAGGAGGGGGCAGTGCGGGTTCGAATGGCGGCATGAGAGCCTGAGGCGGCGCAGCATCGTCAGAAGAGGGGAACTTGAAAGAATTCGATGCTTCCTCGCGCTCCATCTTGCGGTTGCCACGCTTAAGCTCCTGCTCTCAACACTATGGTTCCGCCCTAACCTGCAAAATAATACGGTAAATAAAGATCCCTAAACCGCACTTTAAGCGGTTATCATCGCTGCATGTTATGATGTTTCCTTGCCCAAAGAAGGAGGAACAAGTGATGGAAGTGAAGCGATCAATGCATCCGTGTAATTAAGTAAATATAAATGCTGGAACCTGTGCTGTAAGGTGCGCAGAAAGATATATACATTATAGACGTGGTGATCTTCAGGCGATTCACTGCATTCGACGCGCAAGCTCCTGTCTTCGCGCTCGCACATTGAAAATATAAAAGTCAATCTGCTCTGGCGGGATATCCTCGGGTACAGAGATGTCGTCTTCGTTATCATCATTGTCGTTCCCTGAGCTCGAGTCGCTGTAGATGCTGCTGTTCTGCACGAAACTCCCGTCTTCCGTCCACCGTGGGAGCCGCCTCGACTCGCTACGCACAAGCCTCCGGAAGCGAAACATTAGCGCAAACAATGCCAAATTAGAGGCTATTGAGAGCACGACAAGCCACCAGCCGCCCACTAGTCTCCAGCCGCCCATGGTCATCACGTCGTCCAGATCAATTCTAGCAAGAACAAGGAAGACGATTCCTAAAATTGAGGACGTAGCTGCTGCTGCCAATAGATACTTTGCGGTCCACACCGTCTTTTTGCGATGGTGCGTTGTCCAGCTGAATATGATAGCAAGAAGCACCAGGGATTCTGGCAGCAATGCCAGCGTGAAAAGGAAAGTAGCAGTTCGCCAGCACGTACAGAAATTCGAGTATACGTAGCAGATCGGCTTCGAGGGGAACTCGGTCTCGTAGCCGTTGCTGGTGAATTTCCACAAGCCGATTGTTTGGCCGCCATCAGTGCTCAGCCATGGGACCTGCGTGGCTCTAAAGTCGGCCACAATTGATGTCACCGCCAAAAGCGACGCCAATGCATACGCTGCAACCGCTTTGGTCATGAGCATTTGGGGCCCCTTGCGCCGCTCCTACCCTTTCTCTCCACGGACGTGGGGAAGGGTGGTCATGGGTGTGGAGAAGTAGCACACAGCTCAAACGCACTCATCATTTGACAATTCGATATGCTAAGTATATGTAGTTTCTAGTCCTCACCAATATCTTCTAAAGTGACGTGGTGAACCGGTCTTCCTGACTCGTCGGTCGTGCTGTCCTTCAAGGGCGCAGATTCCTTCAAAAGGTCAGTGTCCTTGATAGGTCCACTTTCCTTTGAGGTGGCATCTGTGGGCTTCGCAACAAAGATATCTTCAGGCCCTTGAGGTACTGACGGGGTCTTCGTGGGAAATTTCTCAGTAGCAGTAACGGAAGCAGAAGCATTCTCAGAAGGCACAGGCGCCGCATCGATCGGGCCTTTGCCAGCCTCGCGGGTTTCGGAGATCTTGAAGAAATCCTCTGGCTCCTTAATGGGCTCCACGTTACGAGGAGAAATGAGCGGCGAGATAGGCGCAGTATTGTGGTTCGAGGAGTCTTCAAAGTAACGCCCGCGGCGCCCGCTTGAGGATCGCACGCGGCGCGGTTTGCGCTCCTCCTCGGAAAGCAGGTAGTTGCGCAAGTATTCTTTGCCCTCCGCAAGAACGCGATGGAAAGCCGAGTCGGCGAGGTTGAGAACGTGATCTGCCATTCCAAGGTTGTACACGATGTAAGCGGCACCGCCAATGATTAGCACCAAAAGTATCAGCAACGGGTTGCGCAGCACCATGGTGAACTCGTTCCAGCCAAGAACGGCGATTATCGCGTAAATATATGGAGGAATGTGCGTAGTGAGCTGCATCACCGACCGCTTAGCGTCTACGAATGCGCTATCGGTCATACGCTGGAAACGGCGCTCTACATCCTGTTGCTGCTGAACAGTGAGAAGCGCGTCAAACTCGGGAACATCCTCGTCCACTTCCCGCAGGTGCTGGGCCACCTCAGGAGGCACTGCCAAAGGCACTCCAGAGCTCAGCTCTGCACTGCTGAAAATGGGCAGCAATCTCAGCGCATTTTCGCGAGATCTGCTGGCGGCACCCTCAATATCGTCACCGGGGTTCCAGACGATTGGCAGACCCTCGGGACTGTACTTGAACACGTCCTCGAACCGGTCGCGCATCCGCTGCAAAACCGCGTCAGGCGTGGTTACCGAGCCAATCTTGGAGGCGAGCATCCGCCATGCCTCGGAATTTAGCATCAGGTTTGCTCTGCTGACCTCCTCGGGTGATCCGCCCAGGCCAAGACCCTCCTCGGGGTGCTCGTTTAGAACATCGGTGATGGCCGAGTTCAATGTCTCCTGCACGGCATCCCAGGGCGTGTCCAGCTTATCAGGAAAGTTGTTAAAATGCAAATCCACGGGGTCCAGGCGCGTGACCAACCGCTTAGAGGCCCGTTTGAGGACGCGGCGAAGCTCAGCGTCACGAGCCTCCGAGGCGGCGCGAGCGAGCTGCGCATTGAGTTCATCTTCCTGCGAGTGGAACGAATAGAACGAGGGGTCAATAACGGCCTCACGAGCGCCGGCGCTGAACGCGGATTGGGCGCTCGCAGTGGCAGTGGCAAGTCGGTCCTTAAATGTGAGTCCTGGAGTTTTCATGGTAGAGTCCAGATGCTGTTTGAATGTAGCCAAAGCGTCTGTTGTCAGGGCGTTCAGCTGTGACGTGAAGTAGGCTGTGAGAACACCGTCAATGCGACCGAGTAAGTCGAGGCGCTTCTCATTGTACACAGTATTGTGGTACTTCCCGGCGGTTTCGTCGAATTGGTGAAGCGCTTCAGAACGGGCGACCCGCAAAGACTCTCCGAAATCGGGAATAACTATGGCATCACCAAATGGCTGATTCAGGGCCGCAACGGCGCTCTCAAACTCGGCGAACGTGGTATCGGCAATGTCTTCACACCGGAATCGTGCGACAAGAATTTGGTGAGTTGGCAGGTCGAGGTCCTTGTTCATCTCGATCTGCTCCCAGACCTGCTCCGCGTACATAGGCCATCCGTCGATCGGGACGTTGCGGTGGTACTCGGGGAGGAAGTTCGTCTTAAGCTGGGTCAACATGTTGGCTACCTGCTTGAAGAACTCCTCACGTTGGAGCATCTTGTTCGGCAAACCGACAAAGTCGAGATCGAAAAAGTCTGTGAGCTTCGAGTTCTCAAGGCCTTCAGGCTTGGCTACGGAGTCCCACTGCCTCACGAGGTCTTCAGTAAGGGTCTCAGCCAACGTCTCCAACGGTGTAAGACCAATAAAGTCGCGGATCGCGAACATGAGTCGGGAACGCTGAAGCTTTCCGCGGCCAGCTTGGAACAACGACAAGTTCACTTCAAACACTGTGCGCAGAAGAGCCATATTCGCGCCTACGTAGAGACCCACCTGATGCTCCCACATGTTAATGATAAGCGTCTCACTGGTTGCCATGGCAAACAGCGCAGACTTGCGCTCGAAGTCCTGGTCCTCGCCGCGCTCCCGGCCATCAGTGCCCTCAACATCGAGAACCAGTAACGGTTTCGACCTCGCAGACTCAAGCTGGGGGCCCAATTTTTCCACACCTAGCCAAATGCCCTTGGTTGTTTGGCGCCGCGCCTTCACGTCCATGACACCGAATTCGGTGCCAAACAATGCGTTCAACAGGGTCGACTTGCCAGTGCTTTGGGAACCGAACACAGAAACAACATCGTAGTCAAGTCCTGCTTTACTGATGTTAAGCGATTGGAAGTATTTGGCCACATCCGGCGAGAATTTCTTGTCCTCGTCGATAAGCTGAATGACCGACATGGTGGTGGTTGTGGTGGTGGCAGCTAACTAGGTACTGTGCCAGTGGGCCTGCTGTGTACAGGGCAAGGTCCGGCCGGCGGCACGTGAGCCAGCAACGTCGGCGGCTTTGAGATGTCATGTAAATAGTATTCATGGAAATCCTGAATTGGACGAGGAATCGATGAGCCATGTCAACTCAGAATGGAACAAAACGGATTGTTCACCCCGCGGGTCCTGGTTCAATCTCCTAGGGCAATTACATCAGGTGTAATCAGCCCCAAAAGAGAATCCTTCCGAAGGGAAATGTCAGCGGTTGGGACGCATCTACTGTGAATGCCCCAATTGATGCGTTTTCATCACTTTCTATAGCTCTATCTACATGCTGCGCGGCACTGCACACTGCGTAACCCCGACCCAGATTATATGCCTGGCTTAGTAACGCGACTCGACCTTAACCATTTGGCATCCAACGTAGCACCGACACACTATGGCGAAGGCTTACTCGCGTTACAAGGTAGATGAGCTGAAGGAAATGCTCCGCGAGCGCGGAATTGTTTCCAACAAAACGAAATCAGAACTGATTGCTCTTCTCGAGAAGGACGACGCGAGTAAGGAGAGTGAGGAAGCTCCTGCTGCCGAGGAAGCCGCTGCCCCGGCGGAGCCGGCGGAACCGGAATCTGCTGCTGAGCCAGTGGCTGCCGAGCCTGAGCCGGCTGCTCCGGCCGCTGCTGAGCCCCCGGCAGAGTCTGCGGAGGCTGTCACCGAGGAGGCCCCCGCTGCCGCAGGTGAGGATCACACGGTGAGTGTGCAGTTCTCCGATGAGGAGCTCCTCCAGAATATCACCACCGACCTCGAGAAGCAGATCAAGCGGGCTGAGCGTTTCGGTACCGATCCTAAACCTTTGCAGGACCGGCTCTCGAGGATAAAGAGATTCGGCATTTCGGCTGTCCGCGATGCTGCCGTGAAGGCCCACAGCCCCTTTGAGCGGAAGCGTTTCCGCAAGCCAAATAACAAGAAGCCTAAGCGCCAGGCTTGAGGGACCAAAAAAAAAAAGAAGAGAAACGGACACCATCACAGAGAGTTAATATATTTGTATTTCTAATTATTGGGTATATCTATTAATGACCCACTAGAGGATATGTCTCGGTTCACAACAACAATCGAGCTGTGAGAATTATCGTCATCCACATTCGCGCCAAGATCCTCAGGTCGGGCGTTTCCTCGAAGGGTGTCGAACTGGTCAGTAAGGGCAGGTGGGCCCTGGTGGTTCTGTGGGTCCTGCGGGTCCTGTGGGTCCTGTGGTTCCGGTGGATCTTGCACGTCCTGGGGATCCAGTGGGTCCTGCAGATCATCGAGCATATCATCGTCGTCGAGGTTCTCACCGGGGTTTCGGCGGTAGCCAAGAGCAATGATCTCCTTTGTTTGGTCATCAAGTTTGTGCGGCATATTACGGAGGACCTGGACGTATGCATTCCACTGGCGTTGAGAACTGCACCGCGGCAAACGGAAAAGCAACTTATCGTTGATCTGCTTGATATGCCGCTCGCGCTCCACAAACTTGGATAGAAATTTGACAATGCTAAGCATATCCGTTTCGCTGAGTCCATCATCGGCAATGAGTGTTGAAAGCATGTCCAGGAAGCTGTTGTAGATAGCGTTTTCTTTCGTGGCAAGTTCGCGGAAGAACATCGTTGTCAGCTTCGCAATGTCCCGGTTCGGGTGGGCGATGGCCTTTGCCATTTCGCCGAGCTTGCCCTTCACCTTGATCTGGCCGGCCAAGATCAAGAAAGTCAGGGCCACAATACAAGTGCGCTGCACTTCTGGATCGGGATCCTGGAGGCGGTCGTATAGGTACTCTGTATGTTGGTCGATAAGTCGATTGAATGACACTGCAATGTCGCTCAGTGCCACAACAAGATTTGATCGCACAACACTGTTTGGGTGCTGAGCCAGCAGTTCCATCAAGAGCGACAAGTTCTTTTCGCAGAACTTGGAGCTCACGCACATAAATTTCGCTAGCGACTGCGTGGCGCCGATCATTTGCAGGTACGCGGACGTATCGCTTGGTAAAGAAGTCCGTTGGCTGCGCTGGTCTTCCTCAAGTTGCTGTTGGCAAATATTAACCACAACTTCGCCAAATGTTTTGAGAATGGCACCGTCACTGAAAAGAATAACATCTTCTTTAATGTCACGCAACGCATCCTCAAAGTCATCTTCCCGTGTACCGCCAGCAGCCATTTGCTCTTCCTCCTCCGCTGTTGTGCGCTGTGCTGCCCCTTTTTGAAGCTCTTCCTGCGACCGCTTCTTGTAGGTGGCATCGCACCACTCGAGGTAAACAAGCAAGTTCAGCGCGATCTCGCCGCTCAAAAACAACATTTGACCAAAGAGCTGCTGACGTTGGGGCTCAGTGTAGTCTGCCGCTTTGTCTTTAAACACTCTCTCGATGTACTCGCGAAGAATGCGTGTGTACAGCTCAGGAGCGCAATCACACAAGCTGTTCATTGCGGCTAAGGATTCCTTAGCCATGTTAATCCATTGCATAGACTGCTTCGGCTCAGCAGGAACAAGCAAAAAGTCGATCATTTTGTCAAAAAGCTCGTACTTCACCGGAAGCCGCTGGTCCGTTCCCTTGTCAATGAATCGCCGCAGAATAGAACACGAGTATTCGGCCAAAACCAAATCAGAGTGGCCGTGGTCGGCCAACCCGATTTTGACCACGGAACTGAGACCGCTTCGGGCAATACTGGAGTCGGCGGAGGATAGCATACTCAGCACAATTGCTGCGCCACGACGCTGCAACTCGCCAACATCTGATTGGGTTTGATAAATTCCCCACAGCCGGCTAATCACTGGAACATCGATGAAGTTCTCTTGTGCACACAGCGATAATAGCCTCTCAAGCGATGTAAGTTCGCCCTCTGTTGCGTTGGTTGTGAGATTGATCAGATTATCGGCAATGAACTTCGCCCCTTGCCGAGCATCCAAGTGGGCCGGTGCCGTCATAAACAGTTCGCGGTAAGTTTTCAACGCGGCGTTCAGCACGGCATTCTCTTCATCATTATCAGCCTTTGCCCACACCAAATGCAGAATTTGACGAATGCCAGGTTTACTTGTTTCAATGCTGTATGAATCGGCATAGTCCAAAAGATCAATAGCATCGAGGATATCTGACTTGGATTTAGACAGAAGCAAAGTTTGAGCAACTTGTAGCGCCTCGTCAACATGGGATAGGAATTCCAAAGTGAAGTTCACGAACGCTTTGGCTGCCACCAGCTGATTGCGGATATCGCTGGGCTCGGTGTCTTCAAGCTGTTCATTGATTTGCACAAGGCTCGACTCCCAGAGTCGGTGGCTGAGATTATCATGCATGAATGGTGGATATGTGTCAATAAGCTCTTTCATTAGTCGCATTGCCTGGCGGCGCACGAGCTGGGTACGATCTTTCATCTTGGTAACGGCAATTTGGGCGAAGATGTTACGCCGGCTAATGAACGCGCGCTCGGGGGCCACGGATGCCAATGCTTGTACAGCCCGAAGACGGCAAAAATGACTGACATCGTTCACCCGCAGCTCCACAAGCTTGATCAAATCAAAGGCGGCCTTGAGCCGATGCGGTCCGGCATCCGAGTCAGCAGGACCGCCGCTCTCTGCATTTTCAGCCGTTAGCGAAAGACCCTCGAGCCCTTCAGCAGCCTGATCCACGGTGCGTTCGCTGTTCTCAGCCAATATTGACTTTACCACTGGTACAGCCAAATCAAGAATAGCCTGGCGCAGTTGCGCTACAGGAGACCCAATCAGGATTGCAATAGAACTGAGATTGGCGACAACCAAGTTAGGCGCAACATCGCCCATTCCAGTAAGAAATGCATTAACGGCCTTCGCACGGTTAGTCATTGCCGAACTTTGTGAGTCTGTCCATCCAGCTGCTTCAACTGCAATATCCTTGAGAATGCCCTCGGCGAGAGACGCGTGGTCGAACTGCACCTGGAGCGTTTCCAAAATTACAACAACTGCGCCAACAGAGTTCTGATAGAAAAGCAGAAGCTGCAAAATCTGGGAACGGGCCATAGCGTCCTGGTGCTGCAGTTTGACACTGAGGCACACAACCCGGGTGATCTCGAGCACAAGACGGGAATCCTTGAGCACGACATCATATTGCAGAAGCTTCAAACTTGGTTCAAGATACAGCATAGCGAGGGCAGACCGCCGCGAAGCCGCCGTTGCTGGGAACATTGCGGAAATTCCACCTTGGATAGTCCGCGAAACAGCGCCCAACAATCCAACAAGCTGATCACCAGGCTTGCCAGTGCTAGTTCTGCGGCTATTAGACATACGGCTATTTAACCGATTGAAGAGCGTGTCAAGACGGGCAAGGTGCAGTCGTACAAGAAATATCAGCTTCTCAAGTGCTTCCTGGCACTGGTCCTGGGCTGCACCGGGCTTGCTGGCGAGCTGGCTCCATTCACGGAGTGAATTGATGAGCGTACCAAGCCATTCGTTGGCAAGCATGTCAAACTCATCATCCTCGTCCGCGGGCGGGCACGCGCTTACTAGTACTTGGCCCCAAACGTCGTCATCGAGCAAAGACTCAGGGCTCATAGTGAGCAATTCCTGTAAACTCTGCGGGGTAGCGTCAACGGGCTGCCAGAACGATTCTGGGTCCTCTGTCCAGGACGAATACAGCTCCGTCACGTCAAACATCTGTTTGATCGCGTGTGTGTGTGTTTGTTTGTCTCGTCAACAAAGGCTTCCTGACCCAACCCTAAATCAGACCATGATCTCTTTCCATTGTCATTCTTGATCAGTGGTTTTTTTTTTTGTTTTTCAAGCAGTAAAACCATAAAAGGAAAAATCCACAAACAGGCCATAACAGATTTATTTTATACAGTAGTCATTAAAGTCATATAAATAAGGTGGTCATTTTCAGTTGCGCAGCTTGGCGTATCCACGGATAAGAGCCTTTTTGACACCAACATGCTTTCTCTCTAATGCAGGGATCAAGTCGCGCATAACAATGCCGTTTTCTTCTTTGATTTCACGGAACCGTGTCGGATCAGCATTCTGTCGTCGAGTAGACCCCCGGGCAGCCGAGCTTCCCGCGTTGGAAGCGCCGTCGGCCATCCAGCTAAACTTCTTCTTGCGACCAATTGTGCCCGTGAGTAACCGAGCTGTATCATTCACTGTCTTTTGCGCGTTCTCATCCTTATCTTTCCCTTCATCCGGTTGGCCTGTGAGGCCCAACTTGGCCTTCAGCGCGTCGTGCTTAGCCTCCGCTTCCTTGTCCTTCCGGACCAGAGCTTTGAGGGCCACTGAGACCTCACTTTGCTCTTGATTTGATGTTGGGTTTAGTGCCAACCGCCTGTGGCGCGAGTATGCCGCGGCCTCCTCCAGCAGTGTGCTGAGCCACTCCTCGCAGGATGTGGAGATCAGGCCGAGCGGATCATTGCTAAGACCGCCGGCGCTGGGACCCGGATCAATACCAAGCTTCAGGCCCTGCTCCGAAGCAATACTTGACATTTTGTCTCGCAGGTAGTCGGCACTGAGGAGCATGCTGCGGAAGTCGTTGTCCTTCGGCGCATGCAACAAACGTGCGCCGGCCAGTCCGCCCGGTTCGTTAACCAGCCCCTTGCTCAGAAGACTCTCCTCTTCACGGAGATCCACGCCGGCGGCGTTCAGCACGTCGCCCATCTGCTCAGGGTCAATGTCCTGTCCGGCTTTGCCACCGTTCGCGCCAGCCCCAGAGTCCTTCACCCGCTTCGCCGGGGGGGGACCTTCAGTGCCAACATCTTCTATGTGATCTTCAGTCTTCACGCCCCTCTGGGGAGTCGTTTCCATGGGGGATGTCCGTTTCGACATCGACGGGCTGAAGTTAGCACTGTATTAGATAATGCAACGTGGATCCCTACCCCAGATCTATCGGCGGGCGGCCACCTGAATTAGCGCATACCGAAGGAATCACTAATTCTCAATTGAGAATTTAGCACAGCGTAAGGTTAGCATAGTCTTGGAAAGCTCTCAATCTCTCATTATTGCATTGCCCTGTACTGAACTAATGCTCTGATTACTGGTTCGTCTCTCGAGACTGAATGTATATCCCGTTGATACAGCTAATTCGGGTATGTATCATTATTATAGTACTATACTATCAAAAGTACATTTACTCAGGTTCTTTCAATGGATACGCCATTACCCCCCTGGTTGTCTGATCTGCTATACTGCCGGCATATGAACCCTCGACCCCGAAATATTTATTTTTTATGATCACTCTAACGGGCCCCCAGGACTTCACGACCCGGCTGGCATTAGCCACGCTTGCCGGCAAGCCCGTGCGAATCATCAACATAAGATCTGATGACCAGAATCCGGGTCTGCGGGATTTCGAGATCACCTTTCTCCGCGTGCTCGAAGGCATCACGAACGGATCGGTTATTGAAATCTCGTACACTGGTACCTCGGTGATCTACAAACCTGGGCTTATTATCGGCGGTTCTCATACCTTCAATTGCCCACTCTCGCGCGGAGTTGGCTACTTTGTGGAGCCGCTCCTCCTCTTAGCCCCGTTCGGCAAGAAGCCGCTGACTGTCACGTTGAACGGCATCACTTCGCCCGTGGACGACCTCGATATCAGCGTGGATGCCATTCGTACGGTTCTGTTCCCTGCGCTGGTCAAATTCGGCATTGAGCGGTCTGAGCTCCGCATTGTGCGCCGCGGGTCGGCGCCCAAGGGAGGCGGCCAGGTCGTTTTGTCGATGCCCAGCCAGATTTTGCAGCCCAAAACTTTGCACGCGACGGACCAGATTAGCATCAATAAAATTCGCGGCATCGCATACTCGACCCGCGTGAGCCCAACGGCTGTGAACCGCGTGGTCGACCGGGCTCGCGAGGTGCTCAAGGCAAGCGATGTCGACACTTATATTTATTCGGACGTCACGAAGGGCGAGGAGAGCGGACTCAGCCCGGGCTTCGGTGTTACCCTGGTGGCCGAAACTAAGACGGGCTGGCCCGTGGGCGCCCAGGCTACGGCTGCGCAGGGCACAATTCCTGAAGATCTGGGCGAGCTCGCGGCCAAGCGGCTATTCCGGGAAATCGCCATGCGCGGGTGCATGGGCCGGTTGGAACTGCCCATGACGGTTGTGCTGATGACGCTGGGCTCAGAGGATCTTGGTCGAGTTCTTGTTGGCACTGAGCAGGTTGACAGCCGCCTGGTTCAGCTCCTGAAAGACATCGCCGAGTTCTGGCCGAACACACACGCTGTCTTCAAAAACGAGCGCGACGAGCACGGAAACATGACTATGCTAATGAAAGGAACCGGCTTCGTCAACGCCAACAAAAAGATCGCTTAAAGTATGTAAATATAATGTAGACCTGTTTTGTATGTATGTGGGTGGGTAGGCCCGATCTCTATTCCGTACCCTAAATAAATTTCATCCTCACGGTGGTTTATGAACTTTTTGGCGCTCAAGATGCAGCCCCATATCACCGTTTTGTCGCATATCTCCACGGATGTGACACAGCCTTCACTATATTTAACGGCGAAAAATGGGCAGAAGTATCTTATAGGCCGCATTGGCGAGGGATTCCAGAGATCGCTTGCCCAGACCAAGACAAAAACGTCGAAACTGAGCGGCGTATTTCTGTCGGGCCAGGTCAAGTGGAAGTCAGTGTCTGGTCTGCCCGGCATGCTGCTGTCATTCGGCGATCGCGATCTGAACCTCAATAAGGTTTACTGTGGCGCTGGCGCGCCGTTCGCCCGGGCTACAAGCATGGTAGAATCCTGGCAAAACTTCAGCTTCCACAAACCGCTGGTTGTGGAGCCAGAGGCGAGTGCTTATTCTGACGAGAATGTCGACATTTTGCCGCTCACTATTTGCGACAGCGGGAGTTACATAGTGAAAATGAAGCCCGTAAGGGGTCGCTTCAATGTCAACAAGGCCCGGGAAAGAGGAGTGCCACCGGGTCCGTTCTATTCTGAGCTTGGTGCCGGCCGGTCTGTGACGCTCCCTGAGTCAGGCCAGGTCGTCCACCCGCATGAAGTGCTCGGTGCGGCGCCCATTCCTGCCACGACTGTAGTGCTCGACCTGCCGACAATGCGTCATGTCGAGGAGGCGATCCGTCATCTAAAGGATTTCCCAGCGAGTTTGCAAGGAGAGTCGGATTTGAAGGCAGTCTACTACTTCTTCGAAGAGGCGGTGGACCTTAACTCGCCGCTGATCCGCGAGCTCATCTCGGCATTGAGCAGCACTAGCATTCCCACGCGGCATTTCATTTCCCACCCAGAAACAGCGCCAGATTTCAACACCTTGACGGCTCTTTCTGAGTTCCAGTCAGTGTTCCGCGCCGAGTTTCCTAATCATTTCTCACCGCTCTATTCCCAGCCGGCCCGCCACAAACTGGACGTTCCCGGAGCCGAAATCATGGAGCGGATGCATGTGTTCAGTGTCGAGCCAAGAGAAACGGACACCGCAGCCAAAGCCAAGAAGCAGAAAGTCAACGAAATACCGGCGCCGCCAGTTTCGCAGGAGCCCTCTAGTGGCTGCCACATTGTGCCGGGTCCCGAGTTGACTGAGCCTGAGGTCATCACCCTCGGCACAGGCGCCTCGGCGCCCTCAAAGTATCGCAATGTCTCGAGCACACTTGTGCGCACGCCAAATGGATCGGTCCTGTTCGACTGCGGCGAGGGAACCAACAACACTTTGGGCCGGCTCTACGGTGTTAATGGTCGCAAACAGATTCTCGCCGAGACCCGGGTGCAATATATTAGCCACATGCATGCAGACCACCATCTAGGCGGGATGCAGGTCCTGGATGCGTGGATCACGAACCGCAAAGAACTCATGGCGGCTGGCGTGACCATCCCAAAACTCTTGCTCGCCACCCCTATTTATTTTCACAAGTTTGCAGAGATCTGGTCAAAAATGGACGGGTTCAACAGCGATTTTAACGAGCACGTCGAACTCCTAGACCTCGAAGCGGTATGCTTCGGGAACCGGTACTCGGCGCCCGAATTCCAGCCAGCAGCGGCAGTGAACAAGGTTAATGAAGAGCTCAAGGCTAAGATCGGGCCGGGCGTCCGCGTCGAGACATGCACAGCTAAACACTGTCCATACAGCTATAACGGTGCCGTGACTTTATCTAACAGCACGTCTTCATGGAAAATGAGCTATTCCGGTGACTCCCGGCCGAACCCATTCTTTGCCGAAAACATCGGTCGTGATAGTGATTTGCTCGTTCATGAGGCCACCCACGAAAACGATCTTCATGAGGAGGCAGTCAAAAAGCGGCATTCCACAATTAATGAGGCCCTCCAAATCGCCCAACTAATGCGGGCAAAGAACACCACACTCACGCATATCAGCCAGCGTTACCCCCGCCTGCCGACTCTGGATAAGGACTTGGTGGCCGGCGACGGGTACGTGTACTTCGGCTTCGACTGCATGCACACCAAGCTGTCCCAAATCAAGGACGTTCAGCAGATGATCCCAAAGATGAGCGCATTGCTTGAGTCCCTCGACCAGGATGAGGAGTAAAATATGTAATATATATATTTTCATAATAGATCGATCACGATGTGCATGCTTCTAGGTGCGCAGCCGCAGCGCCTTCTTTACTGGCTCTCGTGGGCGGCAGTGCGTCAAGGGTTCATTATCCTGATCAGGCGTCATCAGCTTGCATAAACCCTGCCTTCATACTATCTCTCTCTATATCCACAATGACGGGGAAAATTGAGCTTCCGGATCCACAGGCTCCTCGCAGCCACAGCCAATGGCGCAGGTGGCTTATGGGCTTTGTATTTGTAGCCATGTGTTTCCACCTTTTGAACTTTTGCTTGGGTCCTTGCACGCCCAAGAACCCCACGGTCGGCAGTGTCGAGCGTGGTGATTTGGATCTCGGGAAGTGCGAAAACTTAGACGATCCGTACGTTTGCGGCCAGCTTGTGGCACCCCTTGACTACGCTAACCTTTCGGATCCTCGCAATGCGTCGATTGCCGTGGCGGTTTTCCCCGCCGGCGGCGGCACGACGCCCCAATCCGAAATCCTCGGCTCGATTCTGCTCAACCCCGGTGGACCCGGCGGCTCTGGACTCGATTTCATCGCTCGTCGCTCCCCGGTGCGGAACAACCGAACGCTTGGCGAGGCCCTCGATACCCAGCTCAAGGGCAAGTACAATATCGTGTCGTTTGATCCGCGCGGCGTGGGCCACACCTGGCCGAAAGTCTCGTGCTTTGCCGACGATTTGGAGAATCTCTACTACAGCTCGTTTACTGTGGCCAACGGCCTCCCGGGTCATAACGGGGCGCGGACTATGAAGCACGAAATCGGCACGACCATCGCGCGCGAGCAGCTGCTGTCGAATATGTGCCAAAAAAGTGAAGACTCAGAGCTTCTCAAATACGTTGGCACGGCTTTGGTGGTGCAAGACATGCAGCTGATCCATCGTGCTCTCGGCGACGACAAGCTCCACTACTGGGGATTCAGCTACGGCACGGTACTGGGAAGCACATACGCTGACATGTTCCCCGAGGATGTGGGCCGAGTGATCATTGATGGTGTTGTGGACGTGCCGAACTACTACCAAGGGAAGTGGTCGGACAATTTCAAGGATATTGAGGCCGAGTTCGACGGGTTTTTCAGCGAGTGCGTGAAGAGCGGCCCCGAAGCATGCAAACTTGCTGAACTCGCCGAGTCCGGACCCGCTCTCAAGGACCTTGTTCTGGACTGGGGCACGAGGTTGAAGCACCATCCCATCCCGCTTGCTGATGCTAACCCGCCGCAAATCTATTCGTACTTCATGTTCATTTCGGGTCTTTTCCAGTCAATGTACGCGCCCGTGACCTGGCCCACTATTGCTGATGGTCTCTACGAAGCTATCAAGAACGGCAACCTGAGCAGTATGGCTTCGGGACCCGGCCAGGTGCGCGGCGTGGAGATCATGCAGATCGCCTGTGGCGATAACCTTGCCGATTTCACAGAAAATTTGTGGGGTATCAAGGACTACGAGCGGCACATAAGCGAGCTACGTGCCGATTCGCCACACTTCGCCGAGTTCTTTGGCCAGATCGGCTTGATGTGCGACGGCATCTGGCCTGTGCGCGCTTCTGAGAGACACCATGGCAACTTCACTTCCCAAACCAACTTCCCTTTGCTTGTTTTAGGTAACGATTATGACCCAGTGACGCCTGGGCGGTATGCAAAGAAAATGGCCGGGTTGTTCCCGAATGCGGTGCATGTGCAGCGCGAGGGCTACGGCCATTGCTCATCCTCGCAGCCCAGTAAATGTATAGACGACATCGTTGCTGCGTATTTCCTGGATGGCGAGCTGCCGGCGCCCGAGACCGTTTGTGAAGTCGATAAACCGGTATTCGGGGTGAGCGCCGAGTCGTCACGAACTAGCTTTTCTTCGCTTCTCGACGAGGCTGTGCGGGAGGCTAATTATATACTGTAGGAAGAAATTCGTGTATTGCTAGACTTTTTGTATATCTCTGGAAATAACTATTTATGTCAGGCTGCCACAGTGCCTCCATAGGTGTTTTGGGGGTAGGCTGGAGATGATATTGACCTGGGCACGGGGACAATCTACCGCGACGCGTTTCTTAACTATGAGCAAGAAAGAGGACGAGAACGCGCTTCTGTCCTTTTCTAGGGCCCTTGCGGCCAAGGACGAGTCGACAATTCGCGTGTACCAACGCCAGGAACACGAGTGGTCCGCATTGGGCGGAGATGCCGAGGTTGTGGCCCAGATCGTTTACCGGACGTCGTCGGCCCTGCGGCGCATTGGCTCTAACCACACAGCAATGTGCTCTATGAACACAACGTTGTTCCGTAACTTCCTAATCGACGCTCTGCAGCAGCGCGGACTCCGTGTGGAGGTCTACGAGCAAGAGAGCAGTGGCCGGTCGCGATGGAAGAGCCTACCCAAGGAAGCCTCACCCGGTAATCTACAAGCAGTTGAGGACTGGCTGGGCAGCCAGGTCGACCAGGTGCCGATGGTTGTGGCTGTGAAGACCAGTGGCAGTGACACCGGTGAGCGGAGAGTTGGTGTTTGCTTTATTGATGCCGAGTCACGGCGGATTGGGCTCACAGAGTTCGTGGACAACGACCTTTTCAGTAACTTAGAGAGCCTTGTAATCCAGCTCGGTGCTAAAGAAGTGCTGCTTCCCGAAGAGGACCGGTCACCGGACTCCCGCCGGATCCAGGAGATGATGAGCCGGCTCGACATTCTCGTGACGCCGCGCAAGCCGGCCCAGTTCAGCGGCAAGGATGTCGGTGCGGATATCGTGCGTCTTACCGGGAAGTCGGAGGTCGAGATGCAGACCGAGCTTGCCCAAGAAACTAGCCTGGGCGCGGCCAATGCCGCCCTCAAATTTCTGGGCGTCATGTCGCAGAGTGTAAATTTTGGACAGTACAGCCTCGAGCGCCACGATTTGAACCAGTACATGCGGCTCGATAGCTCTGCGCTTCGCGCGCTTAACGTCATGCCCTCGCCAAGGGATGGTGCCAGGACCATGAGTCTGTTTGGGCTTCTGAACCAGTGCAACACCACGGCTGGTGCCCGCTTGCTAGCCCAATGGCTCAAGCAGCCGCTAATGAGTATCGAGGAGATTACAGAGCGACATACGCTTGTTCAGGAGTTCATTGACAATGCTGTTCTGCGGTCCACAGTGCAGGACGACTTGATGCATGCCGTGCCGGATCTGGGCAAAGTGACGCGCCGGTTCCATGCCGGTAAGGCGAAGCTCGAAGACGTTGTCAGGATCTACCACCTAGCAATCAGGCTCCCCGAGTTCACCCAAGAGCTCGAGAGCTGCGGCAACAGTGTTGTAGATCGGTTCTACACGCAGCCTCTTGCGGCAGCCCAAACCGATTTGGGCAAACTCGTGGAGCTTGTGGAAGCCACAATCGATCTTGTTGCGCTTGAACGACATGAGTATGCAGTCAAAGCGGACTTTGACGAGAATCTCGTGGCGCTCAAGGAGCAGCGGGTCCAGGCATATGCGGACATGGAGTCCGAGCTCGAGTCCGTTATTGACGAGCTCGGCACCGACAAAGTCAAGCTCGAGGACAACCCGACCTTAGGCTGGTCGTTCCGGCTCACGCGGACCGATGCCGGGATTCTGCGCGGAAAGCAAGGGTACATAGACCTAAAGACTCAGAAGGCCGGCCAGATCTTTACAACCAAGCGGCTGCGGACTCTGGCCACCATGCACCAGGAGCTGGGTGAGCAGTACAGCAAGGCACAGTCGTCGGTCTCGCGCGAGGTTGTGAACATCGCGTCCACTTATCTTCCTGTGCTCGGTCCCCTTGGCGCAACGCTCGCCCACCTCGACGTCATAATGAGTTTCGCCAGTGTCTCGGCGTTCGCTAAGCTGCCGTACGTGCGCCCCCAGTTTGGCGACTCGTTCGAGCTGAAGCAGGCGCGGCACCCGTGCATGGAGGTCCAGACCGACATGATGTTCATCCCCAACGACGTGTCGCTCGTGCGCAACGAGTCTGAATTTAATCTAATCACCGGTCCCAACATGGGCGGCAAGAGCACCTACATCCGCCAGGTCGGCGTGATCACTTTGATGGCCCAGATCGGGTGCTTTGTTCCCTGCGATTCTGCTCAGGTTGTTGTTGTCGACAGCGTTTTGGCCCGAGTTGGTGCTGGCGACTCGCAGCTGAAAGGAATTTCCACGTTCATGGCTGAGATGCTGGAAACGGCGTCAATTTTGAAAACGGCGACGCCGCGCAGCTTGATCATTGTGGACGAGCTCGGAAGAGGCACGTCGACCTACGACGGCTTTGGCCTGGCGTGGGCGATTTCCCAGCACATTGTCGAGTCGCTCGGCTGCTGGTGCCTCTTTGCGACTCATTTTCACGAGCTCACGGCCCTTGCTGACAAGTACCCGAGCGTAGCGAATCTCCACGTCGTTGCCGACACCGAGAACAGCGGCGACGACATCACGCTGCTGTACAAGGTGGAGCCGGGTATTTCCGCCCAGAGCTTTGGCATTCACGTAGCCGAAGTCGTGCATTTCCCAACGAAGGTCGTGCGCATGGCAAAGCGGCGGGTTGCTGAGCTCGAGGAGCTTGACCAAACAACGAGCAGCAGCGAGGATCTTGTGAAGGGCAACGCGTTGCTGAACAATGTGCTGCACCAGTGGGCGGAGGCCGGGCCTGAGGACGGCGTTAAGCGGCTGCGTGCTGCTATTGAAGCCCACAAACCGGAATTCGAGAAGAACTCATACCTGAAGCAGGTGCTTGCTAGTTTGTGAGTGTATCAAAATAAATAACATATTTATAGAGACTAAGGTATACCAATGCATGAGAGCGGCGTAAGAACAGATTTACAAAACTATTTCCCATTAATTAGTGCACAGAATCCACTCTGTCGCAGCCGGGCGGCATCACGTGCCCATGTGGTGATAACCCCATCCACGGTGGAGCGACACTACCATGTCGGGGCTCTACGACGAGGACGCCTCGCCGTGGGCCAGTCAGGCGGACGACGGTCTGGACGTCGCCTTCCATGCTCCGCAGGACGAGGCATCGCCGTGGGGCAATGCCAGCGAGCCAAGCTCGCCAATTGACGAGACACCGGCGACCGCATACGATCCATACAGCGTTGGGTCCGCCCCATTAGTGGCGGACGAGACGCGCGACGCGGAAGAGGAGCAAGAAGAGGCTAAAGAGGAGGTGTCGCAGCCCGAGCCCACGCCGGAATTGAAGCCGCGGAAAAGGGGCGGCGCGAAGAAGAACCGCGGGGCTCTGAAAGTCGAGAAGGTCGAGAGTGACCCGCTCGCCGCGAGCACGGTCCAGCTAAGCGACGTGAGTTTGTCGAAGCCGGCACCGGCTTCAGCTGGGGTTGCTTCGGCGGACGTGGCCGACGTGCCCCACGCAGGCGCGAGCCCTGCAGACGATGGTGCCCCCGATGAGCGCTCGAGCGCGGCCGATCGCGTTGCGCAGTTCGGCCAGCTGCCCCAGCCAGCTCTGAAGCCGCGGGTCAATGCGAAATTCGAGATCAGCGTTGGGGACCCGTCAACGGTGGGCGACATGGCGAACGCCCACACCGAGTACACGGTGCAGCTGAGCACGGACTGCGAGGCGTACGGTACGAACGAGGCGGCCGTGCAGCGGCGCTACCGCGACTTCCGGTGGCTGTACCGGACCTTGGAGCACACGCACCCCGGTGTGGTTGTGCCGGCCGTGCCGGACAAGCAGGCTCTTGGTAGATTTAAAGACGACTTTGTGCAGCAGCGGCGGGCCGGGCTGGAGACGATGTTGCGGAAAATGGTGGCGCACCCGCTGCTGTACGAGGATCCTGATTTGATCGCGTTCCTCACATCTGCAGACTTCAACGAGTACCTGCGGACGCGGCTCGTTGACGACGAGGCTCTGCAGCGGGCCACGCACACGGCGCTCAACTACGACCAGGACTCCAGCAGCACCGGGTCCGGGTTCATTGGCACGCTCAGCGGCGCGCTCTCGCTGAGCCGCGGCACCGATGCCGATCCGTGGACGGTGCAAAAACGGAAATGGCTCGACGAGGTCGAGACCCACCTGCGCGCGATCTCGCGCGATCTCGTTACGGTCAGCATCAACCGGCAACACATAAGCGACTCGCTAGGTGACCTTGCGAGCGTGCTCAAGGTGCTCAGCGAGATCGAGGCGACGCAGCGCCTCAGCTCGGTTCTGCGGTCGTTCAGCAAGGTGCACGACCGGATAGCGGCTATCTACGCGCGCCAGCGCCAGCAAAACGTGCTGACGCTCGAGGCGACGCTCGACGAGCACGTGCGCACGGTTGGCAGCATCAGAGACGCAATAGCCGCGCGCCAGCGCGTGTTCTCAGAGGCCGAGAGCGCGAGCACCGAGTTCGACAAGTGCCAGGCCGCGCTTGACCGGTTCCGGCGCCAGGGCCGCGTCCAGGACGACCGCTCGCGCGCGCTCGAGGAGGATGCCGGCGCGGCAGCCGACCGGGCGCAGCAGCTGCAACAAAAGGCGCGCGACGTTGCGCGGCTCGTCGAGGCCGAGATCGCGCGCGTCAACGAAGAGAAGATCATCGAGCTCCGCAACGCCGTGGAAATCTACCTCGAGATCTCGGTCGAGGGCCAGAAGGAGGCCATTGAGGTGTGGGAGACATTCTACTCGCGGAACTTCGCTTCCTAACTTGCTAATAATTTTTTGGTAGACTATTTAATGTACAGGCATAAAGCATCGGCACAGGCCATTGTGAGGCCGCCCGCTATTGTGCGGTGGGTGTGTGTCGTGGGGGGAGCAGAGGCCAGGCTTGGTGGGTGGTTTGGGCGGCTTGCCTTACTAATTTAACACAATGTCCATGGACTTCGACGGCCCGCCGATCCAGGGCTTTACGACCGCTGGTCTGCTCATAGACCTCGCGGACGTTCGGGTTTCTTTGACGCTGCGGGACGGCGCCGTATTGATCGGTGTGCTGCGCAGCTACGACGAGTTCGGCAGCCTGGTGCTCCAGGACACGGTGGAGCGCATTTTCCACAACGGCAAGTTCGCCGAGCGCCACCTCGGCGTGTGGATCATCCGCGGCGAGACGGTCGCGTTGCTCGGCCGGATCGATCCCGAGCGCGACCAGCAGAACGAGGCGGCGCTCGCCGAGCAGTGGCAGAAGGTCGACTTCGACACCCTCGAAGCGGAGCGCAACGCCGACCGCGAGAAATTCGAGGCGACCCGCCGCGCCCATATCGAGGAGGGCCTCAAGCTGGGGCTCGTGGAGACGACGCTGTCGGGGAACCCGTACCAATTCTGATGCCGTACCCATTCTGATGCCGTACCCATTCTGATGCATATTTATACGATGTAATACTACGCTCCATATTTAGCAGCTGCTGCCAAACCGCAGGCTTAGAGGCTTTATATGCGGCGCCGCGGCCCTCGCCAGCAACTTGTTTGGCCTGGCCTCGCAGCAGATCCTCGTTGGATCGCTGCTGGCCCTAACCGTAAGGTGTGCCCTAGGAAGCCGGGATTTTTCACACTGCCGGAACCCACAACTTCTCCCCAAAGATGGTGACGTCGGCACAGCTGGACCTGCGGAGCTTCTTGGGCCCCAAGAACTTCAAGGGTCTGTACACGAAGAACCCGCTATCGTGGACGCCGAGCTTCCACAAGTTCAACAAGCGCAAGTCGCTGCTCACGAGCTACCCCGTGCGCCCGCGGCACATCACGGACCGCACGAACGTCGACTGGCCGGCGGTGTTCTCGGAGCAGAACTCGTTTGAGTCGAAGCAGCCGTTCCCGGAGAACCCGTACACGAAATCGAACCAGCTGATCGGGCCTAAGCTCCGGGAGGCGCTCGTGCAGGCCCACGAGGAGGGCCGCACGGCCCAGCAAATCAGCTTCGGGTTCGGCATCAGCGTGCTGCGCGTTGAGGCCGTGCTCAAGCTCGCTCAGATCCGGAAACAGTTCGAGAAACAGATTTCCGGGCCCCAAAAGGTAAGTTTTTTTCTCATATCAGAATGATGGTTTACGATTTGTCTTTAAGACACACCCATGGTTTCTACATTTTTTTCATCTTTCCTCTGACTGATACTAACACTTTTTTTTCACAGCATCTCCGCAAAGACGTGCAGAAAATGGCCCGCACAATGACGTCGCTGTTTGACGAGATCCCCACGAACGAGGCCGGCAAGCCGTACCGCGCCGTGGACAACCTGACCGAGCTGCCGATGTCGAAGGAGACGCGCGCGCAGATGTTCCAAACTATTGCCGAATCCGAGCCGTTCGGGCCTGTGGACGCGGCTGAGATGCTCGGCATCGAGCCCGCGAACCGCACGCTGGAGCGGCTCACGAACGTCGAGGCGTCGACGTCGACTGCAGAGGCGGACACCGCGCAGAAGCAGCTCAAGACAGACTCGTTCTACGCGAAACAGCTCGAGGGCGAGCGGCACCTGTTCAGGTTCACCGACGCCAAGGTCGGCAAGGTCGGCTACCATTACGGCGCGGCGCGCGACGACCAGAAGTCGGGCCGCAAGGTGCGGCACCTGCCGAACGGACGGCCGGCCTACTCGGTCCCGGAACACTCCTGATGTACATATCTCTATATATTTATACGCCTACGACACTGTGTAGTTGCGTGCAGCAACAAGCAGCGCCGACCCGGCCACGCCCAGCATGACCGCGATCAGCCACCAGCTGTTGTGCACCTTCGCGTCCTCGGCGCAGAAGGCATTGAACGACTGCACGTAGTTCAGCATCATCGTGATAGGGAGGATTGCAGCCAGAAACAGCATCAGCCCGGCCAGCGTCCAGTCGATCCACGTCTGCTCGTCCTCTCTTGTGAACAGAATGGCTGACGCGGCAACAACAACGGCAAATGCCGCCCGCGTGCCTACAAAGAAGTTGCGCTCGATCGCAAGGAAGTCGCGCGCCTGAGACACGTTGTTCTCCACTCGCACGGCCCGCGGTGACCAAAACATGTCCAGCGTGCCTCCGCTCGAGGGATACAGCCAGCTTTTCAATTTCGTTGTAAAACTGGCATGGTGCATATGACGTGCTCAGGTGAGGTGCACGGGCTGATTAGCTGACACACTGGCGGCCGTTGGGCGCAGCAGCTAGTACGCATCCCGTGGGGGCTCGCTAGTCTACTTTGCATATCTTCAATTCCAAATGGAAATTGGGCAACATATATAATAACGTGAATACGATACATTAGAAACAGCCAGCGTTCGCAGCTGCTCCCGTACCAGCAGAGACCCCCAAGCAGTGCAGCCCCCTGCTTTGTCAGGTGATCCATTAATGCCCCGCTGGCAGCCCACAACCCACCCACCAGTGATAGCAGTCCTCCACACCTTACACAACCTACAGGATGGCTGATCTTCCGATCAAGTTCCAGGAGCACGCCCAGCTGACCGCGCTGGGTGTCCCTGAGTCGTCCGTCGCGTTCAATTCGTGCACGCTCGAGAGCGATGCGTACGTGTGTGTCCGGGAGGCGGGCGATGCCGGGAACCATGTGGCCATCGTCAGTCTCGACCAGGACAACGAGGTGACGCGCCGCAGCATGACGGCCGACTCGGCAATCATCAGCCCTGCGAGCTCGGCGTCTGCCGGCAAGATCCTCGCGCTGCGCGCCCAGGGCCGCACGATCCAGGTCGTCAACCTCGACACGAAGGAGCGCCTCAAGCACACCGTGCTCACCGAGAACGTCGTGTTCTGGAAGTGGCTTAACGGCTCTGTGCTCGGTCTCGTGACCGACACAAGCATCTACACGTGGGACGTCACCGACCAGAGCGCCGTGTCCCCAAAGAAGCTCACGGACCGCCACGCCAGCCTCGCCGGCACCCAGATCATCAACCTGCAGCAGAACAAGGCTGGCTCGTGGCTCGTTCTGAACGGTATCCAGCAGGGTCCGGACGGCCGCATCGTCGGCAAGATGCAGCTGTACTCGCGCCAGCGCAACGTGTCCCAGGCCCTCGAGGGCCACGCCGGCGGGTTCGGCGAGCTCAACTCGTGGCACCTGTTCGCGTTCGTGAACCGCGGCGCTGGAGACGTGTCGAAGTTGCATATCGTCGAGATCGACCACGAGGAGGGCGTGGCGCCGTTCCAGAAGCGCCAGGTCGACGTCTACTTCCCGGCTGAGGCCGGCGCGGATTTCCCCGTGGCGCTCACGATCGCCCCGGATTACGGCGTCATCTACATCGTCACGAAATTCGGATTCATCCATCTCTACGACGCCGAGTCCGGCGCCGTCATCTTCATGAACCGCATCTCCTCCGACCCGGTGTTCACAGCCACGCTGTTCGAGGGCAAAGGTATCATGGTCATTAACCGCAAGGGCCAGGTCCTCAGTGTGGAGCTCAACGAGAGTACGGCCGTGCAATACGCACTAACGAAGCTCAACAACTCGCCCCTCGCACTGGCGCTCGCGTCTCGCGGCGGCCTCCCGGGTGCCGACAACCTCTACACGCAGCAGTTCGAGCAGCTGCTCGCCCGCGGCCAGTACGGTGAAGCCGCGCAGATCGCGGCGAACTCGCCGAATGGGCTGCTGCGCACCCCGGCCACGATCCAGAGATTGAAGAACATCCAGGCTGCCCCTGGAGAGGTCACGCCGATCCTCACCTACTTCAGCAGTCTGCTCGACCGCGGCTCGCTCAACTCGGTGGAGAGTGTCGACTTGGCGACGCCCGTTCTCCAGCAGGGTCGCAAGCAGCTCCTCGAGAAGTGGATTCGGGAAAATAAGCTGACTCCTAGTGAGCAGCTCGGTGATCTCATCAAGCCGTTCGACACGACTCTGTCGCTTGCCGTGTACCTGCGCTGCGGCAATGTGCCGTTCAAGGTCGTCCAGGGCTTTGTTGAGCTCGGCGAGTTCGACAAGATCGTGCCGTACGCCCAGAAGGCAAACTACAAGCCGGACTTCGTGGCCCTCATCCAGTCCATCGCCCGCTCAAACCCGGACCGCGCCTCTGAGTTCGCCCAGCAGCTCGTGAGCTCGCCTGAGGCGGCGGCCCGTCTCGACCTCGAGCGGTTGGCCGATATCTTCCTGAGCCAGCATCTTGTGCAGCAGGCCACGGCTGTCTTGCTTGACGCGCTTAAGGATAACAAGCCGGAGCATGGCCATCTGCAGACCCGTTTGCTTGAGGCTAATCTCGTGAGCGCGCCGCAGGTCGCCGATGCGATTCTCGGCAACCACCTGTTCACGCAATATGACCGTCACCGGGTAGCGACCCTCTCCGAGAAGGCCGGATTGACCATGCGCGCTCTCGAAAACTTTGACGACGTCAAGGATATTATCCGCGTGATCACTGGCCCCACTGCCTCCCAGATCCCTGTGGACTGGTTGGTCAACTACTTCGGCCAGCTCACGGTTGACCAGACCGTCGAGCTTCTGCGGGAAATGCTCAAGGCCAACCCGAGAGCTAACCTGCAGACCGTGGTGCAGATCTCAGCCAAGTACGCAGATCTGGTTGGCCCTGTGCGTCTTATCCAGCTGTTTGAGGAGGCGAAGTCGGCAGATGGTATTTTCCAGTTCCTCCAGTCGATCGTTAACCTCACCGACGACCCTGTTGTTGTGTTCAAGTACATCCAGGCCGCGGCGAGCATCGGCCAGTTCAGCGAGTTGCAGCGCATTATCTCGACGAACAACGTGTACAACCCTGAGAAGGTCAAGAATTTCCTCAAGGACGCCAAACTCGCTGACCAGCTGCCGCTCATCACGCTTGCGGACCGCTTCAACTTCGTTCACGAGCTCGTGCTGTACCTGTACCAGAACAAGCAGTTCCAGTTCATTCAAGTCTACGTGCAGCAGGTTAACCCGTCGGCGACGCCGCAAGTTATTGCCGGTTTGATTGATGTCGACTGTGATGAGGACAAGATCCTGTCTTTGCTAGACTCCGCTGTTGGCCAAGTCCCCGTGGCGCCGCTCGTTGCCGAGGTCGAGAAGCGCAACCGCCTCAAGCTTCTGCTCCCGTTCCTTGAGAAGACCATTGCCCAGGGTGTGGCTGACCAGGCAGTCTACGATGCGATCGCAAAAGTCTACATCGATAGCAACAACAACCCCGAGCGGTTCCTCAAGGAGAACGACCAGTACAACACTCTGGTTGTTGGTAAGTATAGCGAGTCTCGTGACCCTTACTTGGCCTTCATTGCCTACGAGAAGGGCCACAATGATGATGAACTCGTGCATATCACCAATGAGAACGCCATGTATAAGTACCAGGCTCGTTACCTTGTTAAGCGCGCCGACATCGAACTTTGGAGCAAGGTGCTCGACTCGGAAAACATCCACCGCCGCCAACTTGTTGATCAGGTCGTTGGTGTGGCTGTTCCTGAGAGCCCCAATCCGGAGGAGGTCTCCATCATTGTGAAGGCCTTCATGGCCGCTGACATGCCGACAGAGCTCATTGAATTGCTTGAAAAGATCATTCTGGAGCCGTCGCCGTTCTCAGAAAACCCATCGCTGCAGAACTTGTTGGTCCTCACGACCATCAAGGCGCAAAAGTCGAAGGTTGCCAACCTCGTTGAGCGGTTGGACCACTACAATGTGGACGAAATCGCTCGCATCACCATCGAGCACGGTCTCTATGAGGAGGCCTACCAGATCTTTGTGAAGCACGAGCGCTATCTGGAGGCGCTCGAGGTTCTCACTGATCACCTCATGTCTTTGGACCGCGCTTTGGACTTTGCAGACAAGTACGACAAGCCCGAGTTGTGGAGCGCTCTGGCCAAGGCTCAGCTTGCTGGTTTGCGCGTGAGCGATGCGATCGAGTCTTATATCAAGGCGCGTGATCCGAGCAACTTCTCTGAGGTCATTGAACTGGCCACCCATTCGGGCAAGGACGAGGAGCTCGTGGAGTACTTAACGATGGCTCGTAAGAGTCTGCGTGAGCCTGCCGTTGATGGCCAACTCATCATCAGCTATGCTCAGTTGGGTAAGACTTCTGACCTTGACGAACTTGTTGATGGTACCAACGTGGCCGATCTCGACTCGGTGGGTGACAATTTGTACTCGCTTGGCCAGTTCGAAGCCGCTCGTAAGGTTTACACTGGCGTTTCGAACTGGGCTAAGTTGGCGTCCACCCTGGTGCACATTGGTGACTACCAGGGTGCTGTGGATGCTGCCCGTAAGGCCAGCTCCGTGAAGGTGTGGCGCCAGGTGTTCGATGTGTGTTTGTCGAAGAATGAGTTCCGGTTGGCTCAGATCTGCGGCTTGAGCCTGATCGTTCACGCTGAGGAACTTCGCGATGTTGTCGACCAGTACATCTATCTGGGCGCCATCGACGAGCTCACTTCCTTGCTCGAGCAAGGCTTGGCCCTTGAGCGTGCTCACATGGGTATGTTTACGGAACTGGCGGTCACCTACGCGAAGTTCGCTCCGGCCAAGCTCATGGAGCACCTGAATCTCTTCTGGTCGCGTTTGAACATGCCGAAGGTCATTCGCGCCGCTGACGACATGCACCTGTGGCCCGAGCTCGTGTTCCTGTACTGCCACTACGACGAGTTCGATAATGCTGCGCTCGCGATGATGGATCACAGTGCCGACGCCTTTGACCACACTTCGTTCAAGGAGGTGGTTGTGAAGGTTTCCAACCTTGAGATCTACTACAAGGCCATCAGCTTCTACATGGCGGAGCAGCCGCAGCTTATCTCTGACCTGTTGACTGTGTTGACACCGCGTTTGGACGTGTCTCGTGTCGTGCGTATGTTCCAGAAGTCTGATAACCTTCCCATGATCAAATCGTTCCTCGTGGCCGTCCAGTCTCAGAACAACTCGGTGGTCAACAATGCGTATCATGACCTGCTCATCGAGGAGGAGGACTACAAGTCTTTGCGCTCCTCTGTCGATGGCTACGACCGTTACGATCCGATCGATCTTGCGCAGCGTCTCGAGAAGAACGAGCTTATCTACTTCCGCCAGATCGCGGCTCACATCTTTGCGAAGCACAAGAAGTGGAACAAGAGCATTTCTCTGTCCAAGGAGGACAAGCTCTGGAAGGACGCGATCCGCACAGCTGCCCAGTCTGGCAAGCCTGTGGTGGCCGAGGACCTGCTGCGCTACTTTGTCGATATTGGAAACAAGGAGTGCTACGTCGCCACCCTGTACGCGTGCTACGAACTGCTTCCCCCCGATGTGGTCGATGAGGTCAGCTGGCGGTTCAACCTCAAAGACTACACGATGCCCTACTTCATTAATCAGAAGCGCGAGGAGAGCGACCGCATCAAGAAGTTGCAGGAAGAGGTTGAAAAGGTCAAGGTCAATGACCCGCAGACCGAGGAGGCTGCCCCGGCTCCCATGCTCATCGGCTATAACTACTGATGGAGCAAATATCAATAAACAACTAAGTATAAAAAAATTTGTATCTTACTATTACCAAATTTACTTTGCCAAATAAGTGCGGAGATTTTGCCCTTCAGCAATTAGATCCTTGACTTTCCACACACTGCCAGGATCGTATTCACCGGTATCAGTGATTCCTTCTATTTCCATTAACTCGGTGTCCTGATCAGTGAGCCGAGCGACCAGCGCTCGCAACCTATAGACAGGGGAGTCACCAAGTGTGCACAGTGGCTTTCCATCAACGAAGAACGAAACCAAGCGGTTGTCGATGCTGGCAGATGACTTCACGTACGGCAGACCATGAGCACGGACTAATTGGTTCCAGCGGGATTCTGGAATTTTTGGATGGAGATTTTGCACGACAGCGGCAATGACATGTTTTTCTGCATTAAGCCTGGCTTCTGAGTCCACCACAGTTCCATCCAATTTTTTGAGTTCCCCACAGCGCGCAATGACAAAGCCGCGGTTCTCTAGGTCAAATGCGCCTAGAAAATCAAGCTCTTCCACGCCGTGCCGATCAAGTTCAGAAACTGCTTCCCAATTGATCACGCGACGACCTGTCGTGTCTTCGGAGATCAGAGCTGTATTTCTTAGATCACAGGATCTCGGGATTGTATCACTTGGCAGTAATGCCTTTATGGCAGTGCCTTGGAAGCTTGCCCGCCGCACCGTGAACGGTAAAAAACCAATTGATACCAATTGAGCATTTCCACTCAAGTCAAGCTCCTCTAGTTCACCAGGAATTTGCGGGACTCGGCTTAAGCAGTTGTTTGCAAGACTTAGTGTTTTCAGCTTAGGAAATGCCTGCATGACTATGTCGGCCTCGTCATCGATCAGCGCTGCATCACACAATTCCAGAGACTCCATCGAACACTCTTCGCGCGACTTTGCAAACACTAACCGATTGCCACTCAAGCGTACATTTTTCAAAGTAGGAAATTGGTTCAAAAAAGGAGGCACTTCGGCGAACCTCTCCAGCAGATTATTGCTCAAGTCGAGTCGAACGAGACTGAGAAATTGAGAGAAATCTGTCCATTCCAAAGACTTAACAAGACATGCTTCCAAACTTACAAAACTCAGAGACGGTAGGTCAGCGTATATACTCTCCACCTTGTCGAATCCATATGTTTCCACATATTTCGTATCTGAAAGCTGAATTTTCTGTGAATCTGAGTGTTGCAGATACTTCTTAGACAGAGCCTGGGCGAAACTGACACTTCCCTCATCTGGTCTGGATTCCCGAACGAACGAGCATGCACCGGGAACACGGGCGTGCATATACTCGACACCGTCCAACGAGCCATTGTTCTTGCCACGCCGTGGATCATCCCATTCAACTCCAAGGGCAACACTTGTACCCCACTGCGGTATAAAACCACGAAACTTGACTGTGCACCGCACGCTGGAGCCGTCGTTGTAAGACCGGCGCTCCCACACCATAGCAAGGTATGGCTGAGTAATGTAAAACGGTAAATTCTATAGTTAAATTACGGGCTTGCTTATACTCTGAATCTAGGATACTTCATAGTTCACACCGACAAGGGGCTCTTTCATTAAAAATACAAGTGAATGAACCTATATTTCGGGTGCAACACTCTGCCATTGGATACTCGGTTCCTACGTCGTTTTTCGGGAGTGGACTCGGGGTATGTACATGACGGGATTAGGGTATTACTTGAAGTCTTCAACTCGGGCACGCGGAAATCTAGCGCTATCTGGTTAAAAAATGATTCCATTAAATTCCCACAAGCTCCAGAGAAATTCCAAGTCTAAGCAATTGTCACTTTGATACCCAGTAGCATGAGAATGCATTTGCCAAGCATACCTGTGATGGGCGGAATGCACATCTGCATTGTGCAGGGCAAGGGTGCATGCAGTCGCGTCACGTTCTTAACGACTATAAACTGGTGTTCTTGAATCGTTCCGGACCCCCCCATAATTTTGAATTTAATGAAACTTTTGACCACGGCTGTCTCTTTGGCGCTTGGCGCAGATGCATTACTCCCTTTGGTGACTTCTGGCAACAAATTCTACCAGCTCCAAGAGGACTATACTGCCGGTCCCGAAGAGTTCACACTGTTCGGCGTCGACTACCAACCTGGTGGATCCTCTGGTTTCAGCATGGCGTCTTCAGAGGATATTTTGACCAATGCAGCTGCTTGTCAGCGTGATGCGTACTTGCTTTCGCAGCTTGGCGCTAATTCCATCCGCATTTATTCTGTCTCGCCGTGGAACAACCACGACGAATGCATGTCGATTTTCAACGATGCAGGAATTTACGTGCTTTTGGACGTGAATACCCCGGATAGCTCTCTGCACCGGTACAACCCCGAGGACAGCTACACTGAGGGCTACCTGAACAACGTGTTTGGACTGGTGGATGCCTTCAAGGGATATTCGAATCTTTTGGGCTTCATAGCTGGAAACGAGATCATCAATGACGACAAGTCTGCCGAGAGTGACCCCGTGTATATTCGAGCTGTGATCCGTGATGTGAAGGAGTACATCAGCAAGTGGGCAAACCGGACGATTCCGGTGGGCTATGCGGCAGCCGACGTGCTGGAGTACCGCACGGAGACCTGGCAGTATTTCGAGTGCAATGATGAGGAGCACGATTCCTCGGACGCTCTCTCGCGGGCTGATTTCTTTGGTATCAACACATACTCATGGTGCTCTGGCTCCAGCGACTACGATAGTAGTGGGTATGAGGACATTAAGGACACATTTGGGAACTCTTCCATCCCGATTATCTTCACAGAGTACGGCTGCAATAAGAACTCACCGCGGACCTTTGACGAGGTTCCTGATGGCATTTACGGTCCGCTCGCTGACGTCGTTGCCGGTGCCTTTGTGTACGAGTACTCAAACGAAGTGTCTAACTATGGTCTTGTCGATCTAGACTCGGACGGAACCGCTAGCATGTTGGACGATTTCGACAATCTCAAGAGCGCTTTCAGCAAGGTGTCGCTCTCGTCGACTACCATTGCCCAAACAGCGCTCGTTACGGGTACCCAAACTTTGAAAGATGCTCCTACATGCGACTCTGATGATGCTACATCCAGTTTTGGTTGGAATATGACGCTTCCGGATAGCCCGGCCACTGACCTTCTGTCTTCGGGTGGTGGTAATAAGAACGTGGGTTCGCTCATCGCGACCTCGGACATTAGTTTCAATACCACCTACAACATTCTGGATGCCCATAGCTCAACGTTGACCCCAAGCTATAGCTATGACTCGGTCTTCCAAGTGAATGCGCAGTCCAACGTCCCGGATGCGACGTCCAGCAGTTCCGGCAGCAGCCAAAGCTCGAGTAAGTCGTCCAAGTCGACGAAATCTTCAACGAAATCTACCACTGCCACCTCTTCCCAGTCTTCTTCCAAGTCGGCTAAATCTCAGTCAAAGAATGGCGCCCCAGGTATGATGGCTTTGCCGATGGGTCTAGGTGGCTTAGCGGTTATCATTCTCGGGTTGATCTAAGTTGCGATTTTTATAAATCTCTATATGAATAATGATAATATACCTAAGAAAAAAGAATTTTGAGAGTATTTCATAATTTCCAACGCGTTCGGCAGACACAGGTGGTACCAGTCCAATGTCCTTAGGCATCATCCTGCACGACGAGGGTTGTTGCAGCTTACATGAACACTGTGGAGATCGATGGCTTAACGGAAATATACTCGCTCATTGTTTGCATAGATCATATTGAGAAAGCGTTTGAACGCGATTCTATTTCACCCGATGAGTACAATACTCGGATTTACCGTTTGATGGCTCAGTATGCCAAACTTGTACAGGACCCACAAATACAACCCGTGTTTAAAAGCTTGGACCAGTTTGTCTCGGAATATGACGTCCAGGCATCGTCTGGAATCAACAGACTGCGTGTCGGAATTCCAGCTACAGCAGAGGCCATCGATACAATGACAGATACTAAGGTCACATCCACCGGCAGTGCTAAAGCTGTGGCAGAAGTAGCCGGCAATTTTATCACTTTCTGCGATGGAATCCACATTGGTTATCGCGATAAAAATGATCTTCATCCTCTGCTTGCTGAACTGACAGTCAGTCTCAATAATGTGACGAAAGCTAGTTTCGATGGGCGAGGCAAGATCGTGGAATGGCTCATCAAACTGAACCAGCTCCAGAAGGGTCAGAAAATCACAGATGAAGAAGCCTCAGAGTGTTTGAAGGATGTTGAAAAGGGATACCATGCCTTTTTAGCTATTCTTGATTGAGAGAAGCAAACTAAGTAGCAGGGAAGCGCCCTCATCTTCAGTTAAATTAATGCCATAATTATATATATTTATTTAATCAAGATCCTCATCGTCATAGTCCTCCATCTCTTCGTCTTCCTCGTCCTCCTCGACCTCGTGGTTCGGAAGGACTTCCAAAGCACTCTTGCTGGGGCTCACAACGACGTTGACAGTTTCCTTGTCCTTAATAGCGCCCTTAAGCAAAAGCACGGCCAACTTATTAAGAATCTGGCCCTGGATAAGACGGTTGAGAGGTCTCGCACCCAAATCTTTATCGTAACCATTTTCAGCGAGCCAAGACTTTGCACCGTCATCGAGGTTCAGTTTCAGATTACGGTTATTACGCTTGAAGCGGCGCTGGATCTCTTCAAGGCGGATGTCAACAATCTTGCCAATCGAGTCCTTGCTCAAGCGGTTGAACACGATCTGCGCAGAGATACGGTTCAAGAATTCAGGGCGGAAGTGGGCACGCACGGAGGCGAACACGTTCTCCTTCGTCACCGCGTCCACATCAGACGACTCGGTATCCTGAATGGCTTCGGCACCAAGGTTAGAAGTCATAATGAAGATCGCGTTCGCAGCATTTACTTCCTTGCCACTGCTGTCGCGGATACGGCCATCGTCAAGAACTTGCAAGAGAACCGTAAGCACTTCAGGAGCAGCCTTCTCGACCTCGTCGAAGAGAACAACCGAGTACGGGTGGCGAGCCAGCTGGTTCGTGAGAATACCACCTTCGCTGTAGCCCACGTAGCCGGGGGCGGCGCCAATAAGCTTCGAAGCGGACACCTTATCCATCAGCTCTGAGCAGTCAATGCGAATCATCATCTTTTCGTCATTGAACAGGAACCCAGCGAGCTTCTTAGCCAGCTCTGTCTTACCCGAGCCACTAAGGCCAAGGAATAGGAAACTGGCCGGGGTATCGGGACTGCCGAGACCCGACCGGTTCAAACGAACGGTATCAGATACAGCGCGGATTGCCTCAGGCTGTCCAACGACCTCTTTGCTTAGGACACGTTCCATACGGATAAGCTTGACGTTCTCCGCTTGCGTGAGCTTGCTCACAGGAATACCAGTCAGACGTGCACAAGTTTCGGACACGCGCTCAGAGTCAACAACGTCTTGGAGCAACGCCGCCTCACGATTCTTGTTCGCCTCCTCAAGAGTTTCAATCTTCTTTTGGAGGTCGGGAATGGCGAAGTAGCGAAGATCAGCACTAGTGGCAGTGTCATACCGACGCTCGGCCTCCGCAGCCTTCGTCTCGAGTTCATGGAGACGGTTCTTAGCCTCATTGAGTTCATCGAAGCCCTTACGCTCCTCCAAGAATCGCTCGCGGATCGGTGCAATGGCTTCGCTGATGTCGGCCTTGCGTTTCTGAGCCAGCTCCAAACGCTCCTTGACACTTTCGTCAGCGGCCTGATCGCGCTCAAGAGCAGCAATCTCGACCTCAACCAGACGGAGCTCACGCTCCAGCGAGTCCAGCTCCTCTGGGCGCGAGTCGCGCTGAACGGCCACCGACGCCGACGCTTCGTCGATCAGATCAACCGCCGAATCGGGCATCTTGCGGTACGTCAAATAACGGTGCGCGAGTTGAGCAGCAGAAACAAGAGCGCTGTCCAAAATGCGAACACCGTGGTGCAGTTCGTATTTGCCTTGAAGACCACGAAGGATTGCGATCGTTTCGGGCACAGTCGGCTCAGGCACATCGATCTTCTGGAAACGGCGCTCGAATGCACCGTCCTTCTCAATGTGCATGCGGTACTCAGAGGCGGTGGTCGCACCAATGCAGTGGAGCTCACCACGGGCCAGCATGGGCTTGAGCAGGTTGGCGACATCGCTCTTGCCGTCGCCCATAAGCATGTGGATTTCATCGATGAACAAGACGATCATGTCGTCGGACTTCTTGATATCGTCGAGCACGCCCTTAACGCGCTCCTCGAACTGACCATGAAGCGTCGTGCCGGCCTTAAGCGCGCCGAGGTCGAGAGCAAACAGACGGCAGTTCGTGAGAATCGAGGGAATATCATTATCAACGATACGCTGGGCAACACCCTCAACGACCGACGTCTTACCGACACCGGGGTCACCGATCAAGCATGGGTTGGACTTCGTCCGACGAGCAAGGACTCGGATGCATCGGCGAATCTCCTCTTCACGGCCGATCACAGGGTCCATTTCACCCTTGCGGGCCTTCATTGTAAGGTCCTCAGCGTATTTCTGGAGGTATTCGAATTGCTGCGACGAATCAGCCTGGGCACTGTCGATTCGAGTGTTACCACGGATTTTCTGCGCGGCGTTTTTCATAGAAGTCTTGTCGAAGTCTACAGACTTCAACAACTGAGTAATGCTGCTATCCTCCAACAGAGCCAGCAAAATATGATCCTGAGCAAGGAACGAATCTTTCTGGTCCTTCTCAATCTGCTGGGCCCTTGTAAAGACAGTCTGCGTAGCGCTGCCCATCGTGGGCTCCGGCGCAGGGCTCTGGCTGGGCAAACGTACAAGGTGCGAGTTGATCGCACGCTCTAGAGTCTTGAATTCGTAGCCAGCTGTTTCAGTTACGGTTTGCAAAAAAGAGGGGCCGTCCTCGCCTTCCGCCATTGCGGCAAGAATATGCGTGGGGACGACACCAGAGTTGCCGCGAGAACGAGCAAGCTCAATAGATTGCTCAATAATTTTGGCAGCCCTCTCGGTCAAGCTAGGTTGCGACATTATATTTTGGTTTTTTTTTTCCTCTTGGATTTCTGTGGAGATGTGAGTATAAGGAGCAAGCGGGTGGGTTTTATATACGCACAATAGCTGTTGGATCTGGTCAAGGGTTATGCACGTTCTGCCATTGGGATCGAAAGTAGGCCTTAACGCGGGGACGTTCCAGTGCTATCGCGGAGGTTCTAGCAACCCTTGCATATCACGAGGTTCCATCTGCACAGTGTGGACAGGCCTAAGGCTAGTGTTCTTACTGGCGGATTAATTAATTTGTATCGTACTAAACGAAGGGCCCGAAAACAATTCTAGACCAGATTTGCGGAATAGAGTCCCCCTAAAAGAGACCAATATCACCATCAAGTGCTAAATTTCGGCAAATTTGTACATAATTCGTCATTAAGCAAGTATTCTATCTACGTAACCCACTTTAAAAATCCGTTACACGGCCATTGAAGGAGTAGTCGCCGTGACGGAGAGGATCCTGTTTTGGACCGCCAATCTCTCCGGTGACGGGGTTCCTTTCACCCTCAAACTCGTCATAGCGCTCCGGAGCATCGGGGTGCACAGTTCTCTTCAATGCATCCTGAGAAGCCTGCTTCTGCAAGCGCTCAAATTCGTCCTGCTCTTCTTTTCCTAGTGGAATCGGACCGGGACGATTTAGGTTCGCGTAGCTGCGGCGCAGCAGCTGGTTCAGTGGCTGCACAGACTTCCTCAACATTATGGTAGTGGCAACAGTGAAACCCTAGAAAATGAGAGCTGTCAGGAAAGGTCTCAATTGGTATGTACAGCACTATAGTGCACTAAGTTCTATTTCCTAATTTGGTATCGAAGAGAATTGTGTTTCACGGCAGGCTGGGTATTTTTTTTTTTCTAATGTCTGGAATATTCTTGAAACTTGTACCTCTATAGGCGTCCTACTTCTGACATTCATGGCTACCCTTAGCCCACCCTTCTATCATGGCTGCCGGTGTGCGACGGGGGAAGGTGCTGTCGAACAATCGCAAGTTCGCGTTCGACGACGTCCTTCGTCGTGAGTATCGTTGGGACATCGATGCAACTGCTCCGATCTGTCCGTTCTACGGTGTATCTGCCTGTCCCAAGGGCCGGTTCTGTCGAGACCAGCATATTGTGCCGTCGTACTCACACAAAATTGTGTGCCGCCACTGGCTGCGCGGACTGTGCAAGCTCGGTGATCATTGTGAGTACCTGCATGAACTAGACATGTCTCGCGTCGTTGAGTGCCCCACATTGTTGGCGACCGGTTCATGTCCCATAATTCTCGAATGTCCGTTCAGACACCCGAAGACGCAGGCCGTCTTCGACTCGTGCCCGAATTACGACAAGGGGTTCTGCAAACTCGGCCCCAGGTGTCCAAAGAAACACATTCGCCGGGACATGTGTCTCCGCTATCTCACCGGTTTTTGTCCGTTGGGACCCAACTGCGACAATGCGCACCCGAAATTCGTGCACATTGATGACTCGATGCGTATTGCCCGCGACCTCGACCAGGAGACTGCACCTACTTATTTCGACATGAAGGCGCGAGCAAATCACAGCGTCGAGCCGGCCAAGGTCGAGGCACATTAAAGGGTTGAAAGTAAGGTCGTCAGTATTCTTTATTTATTGTGTATTTATATATCTACAATTTTCGAATAGCCCGCTGCATCTGCGCTGCCTTTGTTTGCTCTTCCTCACTGAGCAGATCAATATCGGCAGTTTCATCTGTTAAAAACGCGGCAAGTTGGGATACCTTGCCAAATTTGCGACGCAGGCCGTACTGCAGTTCACTAATAGTGCCAACGGCAAGATTAAGGTCTTTATCAAGTAGAAGTGCCCCTGCCTCTGTGAGGCGCGGTTGAAGCGACCAGACGAATTTCTCTAGCGCTGCGCTCAGGGCCCGTGCAACAACATCTAGGATACGCAACACGATTTTTGGGTGCAGAATTTGGCGGAGTGGTGCCATGAGTTGATGCCACGCCGGTACGAATGCATTTGTAGTAGTTTGGAATGGCGTTTCGGCGGCAGGAAGTGTAAAGTTTTGGGCCTTGAAATGCGTCGTCACCAGCTGTCTTGCCTGGGGTATTACGCGCTTATTGGCGATATTATGTACACCGTCGCTCAGCAGCTCTGTGGCCAAGCCCACAAAGCCAGATTTAAGGTGCTCTAAGTGACTCTTGGGCTCGGAGTTCTTTGTTCCGGCTACGAGTTCCAAAGATCTCTCGACTGCTTCGCTCACGTACTGGTTAAGCAGCTCCAAGTCGTCGAGATAAACCATGAATGCCCCTGCACCGCCAAACTCACCCCTTGGAGTCAAAGAGTCCTGCGGGGAGGTTCCTTGAAGTTTGCGTTGCAAAGTAGCCACGATATCTGACTCAAGGACCCTACGCAGACCCAACAAAGACGAAGAAATTGTTGGATCATGACCAGTTTCCACGCTCTGGAGTAGAACTTGGTTGAACACATACATAACGTCGTCAACCATAGAGCTTCCCAGGGGATCTTCAAGAGAATAAACTGCATGCGCATTGATCAATTGCTTACTGGGAAGCTCATCTAATTTCACTGCCCGCTCCACCGATCGCCGGAACACAAACAACGCCAGTGTTTGGAACGTGGGTCCCAATAAACTGCTCACCTTGTTCATAGTGCTGCCGTTGTCGATAGCACTGATGATGTTCTGGTAGTGTTTATCATCCGAACCGCCGCGAGTGATGTAGGATGTGTAAAGCTTCCAGCGGTTCAGCATAGTACCAATTTCACTGAGTCGAGCCGAGGCCTCCTGTAAGTCCTCAACGCTCTCGTCCATGTCAACGCCTGGGTCACTATGAGTAGTTGCGGAAACAAATGCATTGGCCAATCCCGGGTACTGGTACGCGCGAACCGATTTCACTAGCATTTCCATGCGGCGCTCGTCCCAGAAAGTATCAATAATCAATCCGGCCTGCTTGTCGACCTCCACCTGAACAATGGGCATAACGCTCTCAACCATAGCGTCGGGCCCGTAGTGCCGACTTACAATCGGTGCATGCTGCTTGACCATAGCCGCGATGTTCTCAAATAAATTGGTAAGAACCGCTGAATAGAAACTGATATTTTGACGCATTTTCGAGGAGGCAGACTGCAACACATTGCGAGCCATCCCGGCCACCGTTTGGCCGATGAAATGGGAATAGCTGTTCAAACCGGTTTCGGCATGGCCCACGAGGGGGAACAGTTTGAAATAGAAAGACACCTGGTCCATCTGCCGTGCCTGAGTCGCCTTTTTAAATTCCCGAAGGAAAAGCTGAGCCAAGTCATCACAAGCAGCCTTGAGCGTGACTAGTGGTGCGTCGGGGAGCTCGGTGTTGGGAACCATCTTTTGCGCGAACTCGCACGTCGCCACATCGTCGGGGATTGCTCGCGCCCGGCTCGCCAGCACTGCCGCACGTTCCCAGTCGTGGACCTCCATGGCCATGTGGCAGCCCTGCAAGCAGTCACGCAGTTCAATTACCTGATCTACGATAGACCGCGCGTCGCGGCACCGCTCATACACGAGAAGCACATCGTCAATTTGGGACTTAATCTCTGAGGTGGTGTGTCTAGTTGATTCCAGCAATGCTGAGGCCGCTGAGGCCGCTGGTGCACTGGCAATGAGCTTGGATTGAGCGTTTGCCAGATCGGCCATGCGGCGGTCCACTAGCACAGAGGCGCTCAGCTCCCTAAGCCGGTTAGTAGATGTCTCTTTGGCAAAGCGTATGTCATCTAGGTAGCGTTCCAGTTCGGTCCGGGAGCCAACACTGTTGACAGATCCGACCGATTTCAGAAACCGCTCGGACATGTAACCTAACCTACTGGCGACGCGGCACGTCCTATACTATATACAGGAGAACTTGAGATTATCACAGAACTCTTACAGGGAGACATAAAGTAACTATTTTGAATCCTAATTATTTTGCTCGTTCCCCAATCTTTGGTCTTGGCAAAACCGTCTCCATTCAGAGGCTTGAACAAGCTCTACTATGAACATGTTACAAAAGCAACACAGCTATGGAATTTGAGCTGGAAACATATAACATATTTAATCAGCCTACTTTGTCCTTTCAAGTTCTTTTTATTCCTCAGATAAGATACTCAATCTGCCACTTAATTGTCCGATTGAATCCTACGATGGCTTACTAACAGCTGCTTGATAATTTATCACTCGACCGCCATGTCTGTCGTTGTTCTGATTTCTGGCAGCGGCACAAATTTGCAGGCTCTCATTGATGCCAAAATCCCTATTTCACATGTGATCTCCAGCTCTTCTGATGCCTATGGACTTGAGCGGGCTAAGAAGGCTGGTATCCCCACAATTGTCCAGACACTGAAGACCTACTATGGTGATCTGCCTGTCAGTGCTAAAGAGGAGCGCAAACAGGCGCGCGCTAAATTCAATGAGGATCTTGCTAAGGTTGTCATTGAATTGAAGCCCACGCTTGTGGTGTGCGCCGGCTGGATGCTGATCTTGTCGCCGAAATTTTTGGAGCCGCTGGCCGCCCAAAAAATCGACATTATCAACCTCCATCCGGCACTTCCCGATGCCTTCCCGGGCATCCATGCAATTGAGCGGGCCTGGCAGGCCGGTCAAGAGGGCAAAATCTCGAAGGGTGGTTTGATGATCCACTACGTCATTGCGGCCGTTGACGAGGGCCAACCGATCCTTGTTAAGGAGCTCGATCTCCGCAAGGATGAGACTCTGGATCAATACGAGGAGCGAGTGCATGCTGCAGAGCACCAGGCCATCGTAGAGGGCACTAATATCGCTCTCAGCCGCCGGGCATGAAAATATAGTGGTAGTAATAATTCATAAAAATCTCACACTGGCTATACCTAAATTATTAGCTGACGGGGTCAACCTCCATAGCGTCATCGCCGCCACGCGGCTCGTCACGCAGATAGAACGTCTCTGTCGCATGCTGGAAGTAGGGCGTTGTGCCGCGGGGGAACGCATAGTTCTTCTGCTTCGTGAGACGCACGTTCGGTTGGCGGTATCCGCGGATTAGTTTTGCCGGCGCAGTCTCTTCAAGCACGCAAATATCGACATTTGAGCCCGAGCCCAAATCGTTGAAAATACCAGCCTCGATGGCATCGGCACAAAGCTCCATTGCCTCTTCTTTTTTCAAGTCCTTCTTCCACTGCGTTTCCAGCACGCTCAGCGCTGCCAAAGAACCAGATCCCAGCGCCATGTACGGACCCGAGTCGTGGTTACCGTGGGCAGAAATGGAATGCAGGTGCGATCCCGTCGGGTCTACACCGGCGAGAATGAGGTAGGCACCAATGTAGCCCTGATAGCGGAACAGGTGCTGCTTCAAGTGGGCCAACGCAGTAACCACACGCGGTTCCCGACCCGTCCACTGCGAGTGGACCTCGAGATTCGAGCACTCGAGTTCCGTGACTTTATCGTTATCAGCTGCAGTGCCAGCACCTGCACACCAGATTCTGGGCGCCAGCTGATGCAGCTTCTGGCAGTTCTTGTCAGCAACAATAGGGCCAGCCGTGGCACGGGTATCAGAGGCAATAATGACGCCCCCGTTGAACTTGCAGCCGACAATAGTTGTACCCGTTGATGTCAACTGTGGCGTGGCCACGCCGCTCGCCTCCAATGCATGGTTGCGGCGGTAGTTATCGAAACTCAGTCCGGCCATGTGTGTCGTGTGGTAAGTGGGTGGGGAGGTGTGGCGGTCACGTAGGGTTAGCACGGTACACACAAAAAGCAGAATACAGGCATTACACTATTTTACGATCAGCGGAATATATATTGAGCGGCATTGTTTAGAATTGCCTCACAAAATAAGTAAAGAAAAAGTATAAATAATCATCTTGTCCAAATGTACGAACCCACGATCACAAATGCCAGGGAGTAGCCTACGAATATAGAGACGATCCCATAAAAGTACCCGTGATGCATTCTCATGGTATTCATCTCCTTCACGAATGTGCTCATTGTCGAGAAGCAGCCTGTGAATCCCCTTTGAAAACCACGTACCATTTGCGTTTGCAGAGGGGTTATGGAAGGCAACTTGAGACACAAGAGACACACACAGGCAAGTATGGTTGCAAGGACATTGGCGATGAACGTACCCCACTTGAACCATTGGCGATCAGTATTAAGTTTCGAAAGATAGAATCGGCAAAAAACGCCAAATGGGGCGAAGACTCCGCACAGAGGCCATGTGCGAACACGGTTCTCGCTGGTGATCGTCGTTACAAGGCAGACCACCCAAGCGGCCAGCCCGAAAAATTCACAAACTCGACGAATGGCCAGTTCGCTTTTCTTGTCTAAGGACCGGTAGCCCAAATTGCGCAGCATCAACGCTGCGTGGCCGCCCACAGTGTACGAAGTGAAAGAAGTGCTCACCTCAAGAATGAGTCGAGCAATGAAAAGTGGCACACCGTAGCCATAGTTCGGCCAGTCGGACAGCGGGGTCGTGGACTGGGTGAAAATGTCGGTAATCAGCTCGGAAAATGAGGACATTGCGCCGCAGAAGCCAGTACCAACGACTGGGCTCAGAGTCGGACCTAAAAGCACAGGAATTAATCCAATGACAAAGCACGCCGTTACGTTGGACCAAACGGAGCCAAGATTCTCGAAACGTAAAAGCTCGACCAGACCGTTGCGACCAATACTGCCGCAAATACCGAAAAAAGAAAGAGCCAGGAGCTGCTCAACCTCGTCAAGGACACCAATTACCCAGGAAGGCTTATCGCTTGTAGGCTCGCTACTTTCTAAAGTATCAATTTGATCATGCTGGGACGGCATGCGGGCAGCGGGTGGCGAAGATTCGCTATCCGTGAGTGGGAGGGCCCGCTCTACCTTCTCCGAGTACGATAAAGGTGAGCTCAGGGGCGAAACTTCCTCACGCGGATGCGTATCCGCCTGTGGCTGTCTGCCCATGATTTTTGAAAAAGGTACCACGACTATGCGTCGGGGTCAGGCTGTGTGCATAGATGAAACAAACCCGAACCTCAGCAGTAATCACAACAACAAAGAGCCAGGGGGCCCAGAACGCAAAGAGACATTGGCAAGAAATATTGAAGCAAGTGTGCTTAATTCTGCAAAGGGTGAAGTCTAGTTTTATATATGTATAAATAGTGGCATACAGTCGTCTCAACCGCTAGCCCACGAGATGATGGTCGATCCTGAAGTATACAACATCATGCAGAGCCCAAAGATTGCCAGAATGATGTCGAGATAGTAGTATAGTGAGCCACGCTGAACAATGTGCATATGCAACAGCGGAGGGAAGATGTAGACCAGCGGCACGCAGGCCACACTTCCCGTCAAGGCCACAAACTTGTCGAGGTCATCTGCTCCGCAGTAGGCCACAAGCCCAGTAAAGAAAACCAGGAAGAAGCGGAAAACGTTCTTTTCCCACTTGATCTTTCGTGAGAACTTACCGCTGCGCACAAACAAGGTGTTTTCCAAGATCCGGATTGCCGGGAACAATTGCAGCGGCGTGCTCAGCAGAATGGCTAAAGAGTAGAGGAGCTGGATAATGTCGGTAATCGAAGATTTCGGGAGGTTAAGCAAGATAACTGTTTCGACTGAGGAGCCCGTGGCGGCGTATAGAAGTGCGCCAATGCTAACGAACACAAATGTGATACCAACCATGACTCCGGCAAGAACGGGGCCGAATTTCTGAGGCTGGCGCATCGACTCCTGAATTGGAATGATCAGACCAATGCCTTCAAATGTGAAAACAGCGGTACCAATGAACAAGGTCCAGTTCGAAGAGTTGAAGAGAGCAACGTCAGCAACACCATCACTGAGCAGTTTGAAGCCGGACCAAGAGTAGAGATAGACAAGACCAGCCAAAATAAAGGCATCAGCAATGAGAGCAGTGAAACCCAGCTTCGCGATGTCGCGGATCATGCTAAGCGGAAGGAAAACGAAGAGCTGCAGAACGATCAACGTGCTCACGTTCATCAGCGTCTCGCCGTGGGTCACGTTGTATATAAAGCTGTGCAAGTTTTCGGCAACGAACACAATGTAAGCCGACGCGAACCCAATTTGGCTAAGGACAATACAGCCTAGAATAAGCGTGCGCGTGCGCTCACCAAAGAGTGCGCCGCCAATGTCACCAAATGAACTCATCTTCGTGAATTCCTTCGCCTGGATTAGTTGCATGAAGCACCAGTAGGAAACGAAAGACACGAAAATTAGTACCGTTGAGGAAAACAGTATACCACCATTGTAGAATGCACGCGGCAAAAAGAGAACGCCAGTGCCAACAAATGACTTCAGCAACAACATAATCGTTTCCATGGTCGATGCCTGCCCCTTCGCTTGCTGATGAGACATCTTACGGGCGTTGCGCGGTCGTTGAGGGTGGAGCAGTCGACTGCGTTCCGTTGCTCCATCAGAGGTCTCACTATCGCTCTCCTCATCCAGGTCTTCCTCAAGCTCTTCACCGGCGAAGTGGCCGTACAAGCTAAGAAACTCAATAAAATTACGGGTGAACACATGATTTTCAGCAAGCTCGGGCTGGTGTAAGCCAGGACTGGACACAGGATGGAAGCTGGCACCGCTCACGGAGTTGGCCGCGAACGAGCCGCGCGGACTTCCCCGAATGCTGGCAACCGAATCTGTTTCGGGGACATGCGAGGCGACATAGTCACGGCGGAACCCGCCAGGCACAAGCATGTCCCTCGCTTGGCCTGAGTCGTTTTCGTTAGGATGGCCCATGTCGATACTTCGGGACCGGCCGCGCTTGATTTCACCCTCCTCGGTGTTGTGCTCACGCTGCCAGTTATAGATTTCGCGGGTAATGTCACCACCTTGCAGTTTGAGGCTATCGTGAGCAGACTGCTCAGGTACAAGATGACGCCCCACCTTCTGAACTGTCTTGGGATCCGGGTTGTCCAGGTCAATTGACCGTACAGAATTGGCCGAGGTGCTCATCGGAGAGCCGGCGAGCGGGCCCTGGCTCGTGAAACTGCCGGCTGCGAAACTCGACCGTGGCGCCCGTCGTGGAATGGGAACCTGGGCTTCTGGGGCATTACTGCTAAGCCTCCGGCTGGGACGGCGGGAATTCGTAGGAGTATTAGGCATGCCCTTGACTTAGAACGGAAGCAGAATGCTTAACTCTCGAAGCTCGACGCAGGCACTTGCCAATCGGGTGTGGTGGGAAGGGCGTCGTCCCAAGCGCGGCTAGAATCTACCTAGATTCAGGGCACGGAACATGGCATGTCATTACCTCGCATTATGATTAGGAGATGATTACAAAAGTGGAGCCTCCCGATGGCTGACGATGGGTGCGCTGGGCGGTATACACAACCCGCACCTGCGCTAATATCTACCCACCACCGGAGGCTGATGTCGCCCGCCTTTGCTGGGCAGGCCATTGGGCCCATACACATTAGGGTAATAATATTTTTTTGAAATTTATTGATCCGTCCAACAAAATGGCACCTAAATTTACGAAGGGGAACACAAAAACCTTCCAGCTGTTCCAGAGATCAGAGAATGATCCAAGAAATCATACGGAAGATGGCCCCGTGGGTGTCTTCTACGAAACAAAGGACCTCAACAGCCGTGAACTAAAGGACCAGAAGAAACCGCGGGTGATCAATCGCGATGATCTTGATGCATTGCACGACGAGTTCCAGGCCGCCGGACGTCGTGAAAACGAAGGTGAAGCTGCCCTGTACGGAATCACGTTCGACGATTCTAATTACGATTATATGCAGCACTTACAGCCGATCGGACAGCACAAGGATGCCTACTTCCTGGGTCGGGACGGCAAGATCAGTGAGAGCTATATTCCTCCTGAAGCCAATGGTCGCATGTCTCTTCAAGACCTGCTCAATGGCGGCCCTGCTGAGTCTGAGCAGCCCAAGATGTCGTTCCGTGAACACTACCAGTCCCAGCTCCCAGTCCAGGATGCCATTGCTGGTCTGAAGCCGGACATGGATCCGCGGTTGCGGGAAGTTTTGGAGGCCTTGGAAGACGAGGAGTATGTCGAGAATGACGAGGAGGATGTTTTCTCGGAGCTGCTGAACACTGGTGAAGTCAAGGACGAGACCGAATGGCGCAAAACGGCCGAGAAAGAGAAGGTTGAAGATCTCGTTCAAGGTGAAGACGAGGCAGACTGGGAGTTCGCATTCCGGAAGTTCAAGTTAGAGGACAAGCAAGGCAGCGATGATGAATTCGATGGCAGTGATCTCGGAAGCATGGACCAGGTCGACCTCAGCGAGGCGGAATTCGGGTCTGAAAGTGATAACGAAGCCGATTTAGAAGCGGCCGAGCAGATGGAGGCCCGGGATTCACTTGGAGGTCTGGGTGCTCCTCTAAAGGGCGCAGCTGCCCAGCAGTCGCAGCAGAAGAAGCAGAAGAAGAAGAAGCGGATTGGTGCTAAAACAGACCTGTCCGGTTATTCGATGTCTTCTTCGGCCAATTACCGGAACGAGGGTCTCACATTGCTAGACGACAAGTTCGACCAGGTCGAAGAACAATATGCCCAGGACGACGATGAAGACGAGCCAGAGGCCGAATTCGATATGTCGAAGGAGAGACCAGATCTCGAAAGTATTATGGACGATTTCCTTGATAAATATGTGGTGGAAGGTAAGCACCTTGTCAAGAAGGTGAAATAAAGACATCTATTTATTATTTATATTTTAATGCATAATTTTACTAGCGCGTGCACGCTCGCATCCTCTTGCAGATATGGGTGCGCATCTCTTCTAGGTTAAGGTGTCGTGCTGGGCTTGGGCTAGAAATTTCAGAAAAATAATTTTGTCCGGTAGTTGAAGAGAACTATGGGCCCACGCAAGACATTGGCCGAACAACTCGCACTGGCTTCGAATCCAGAGCCGCAAGACTTCGATCCAGAAGATTTCGAGAATGCTGACCCGGGATCGCCTAGCGGATCGGATGATTCGGAAGATAGTGATGACGAACACGACAAAACATCGCACTACATGCCTGTGGGTCGCTCCAATATCCGTGACGATGGCATTGCGCTCAGTGAGGGAAAGTACAAGGGATCTCGCGTATCCAGAGGAGATATGAACGCCAGCAGTGATGAAGACGACAGTGAGGACGAAGAGGACGACGAAGAACAGGAGCAAAACAATAAAAGTGAGGGGCCTAAAGCGGCATCCGGTATCTCGCAAATTCTTTCTGCAGAGCAGAAGACATTACTCAACCGTTTGAATACCGAAAGCAACGGCGATGTTGAAAAGGGAAAGTCGGTGTCCGCACAGATGAAAATTTACGAGGGCCTGCTTGACCTTCGTATTCAAACACAGAAAATCCTTAATGAGACAAATACATTGAGTGCTAGTCAATCTGTTCCTGCGAAAAATCTATATCCTCTCATTTCCAAGGTTCTTCAGCTCCGAAAATCAGTGGACAATGATGAGGGGCAAGTAGAAAGCGCTAACCTGTCAGAATTGGCTACTGAATCAGCTCAACTTGATGAAAAGCTCCGAAAGAAGCGGGAATCTGTTCTCACCAAATGGTCGCGCAAAGTTGAATTGTCAAGCGGTCGAAATGCTTTACAGTCATCGAATCTCCGTAGTCTGGGTCAGTCCTCAGCATTGCAGGTCAACACTGTGCTTAATGATATGCCGCGTTTGATTAAGCGAACGCAGGTCGATCGCTCGAGTTATAACTTGCCAGAGGATAGCCAATTCTTATTCGATGATACGGACTTTTATAGGCTGCTGCTGAAAGACCTGGTCGATCGCCGAATGGCTGATGGTGCCTCTGGTACTGCTCAGGGTATTAAGTGGAAGGCTGCGGTGACCAAGCAAAAGAAGAAGGTCGATAGTAAAGCGTCAAAGGGCCGCAAATTGAAGTATACAATCATGGAGAAGATTCAGGGGTTTGATGCGCCCCGCCATGTGTACTCTTGGAGTGATAAACAAGCTGAAGACCTCTATTCTGGTCTTTTGGGCGTGCACATCTCCATGGATGATAATGAAAATGCTAAGCCCGAGAGTGGTGATGCTGAACCGGAGGTTGAGATCGGCGATTTCAACTTGTTCGGTTAGTTGCATATATATATCTTATTTGTTAACCTCGCGAATAGCCTCTATGATACGGGCAGCAGACCAGGCCTGTGTTGGGGATGAGTCCGGGCAGATCTCGCCATTTTTCTGTGTCAATTCAGTCAATCCCGCGTAAGGAGAATTCTTAAGCCATTCAACATTGCCCTGTACATGATTGCGAACAACTGCTTGGATTTCATTCTTGCTCAGCTTTTGACGCTTCAGAGTTTGAACAAGTGCTTGCAGATATACGCCAAATTGCCAGACCCACTCCGGTCCTTGGTGGTAGTTGCGCCCCTTGGATGTCGCAAAGTCATTGGAGTCGTCACTATTAATGTAGAATGGGTGGTAGTTCCAATCAGACGGATCTAGAGTTGCGATCCCCACGGGCCCAACCAAAACGTCATCAGTGAGTTTCAATGTGCGTGAAATCTTGTCAATTCCGAAAAGCTCTGGCGCAGCAAGAACAGCAATTGGGAAATTGGCTCGAAGTTGGTAGTCCTCATATGGTTTCCCAGATCGGTATAGATCTTTATAAATACCCGTACGGTTGACAATCTCCCAGTCAACATCATAAGGCTTACCATCAGCTGTTCTTGCACTGGAGTCGTCAGGAATATAGTAGCATCTCTCAAAATTTTTCTCTAAGAGCTCTTCCCAATGCTCTAAGGATACTGTTTCGCCATTTTCTTTCTTAACAGTGGCAGGCCAGTTGTACCCATTTGACCTACGAACTTCATTAACCCACCGCAAGCAGGACTTCAGCATAGCCGTGATTTCAATTGCTGCACCATCGCGAGGAGTCCCTGGCACACCTTCGTTGCCGGCTTTCGGGGATTCGCCCATCTTGTCTTGCCAAGTACCACAGTTATCTTGATTGCCGCCGAAAACGATTCCCGTACTCCAATCTGTCCAAATGTGCTGATTAAAGCCATTCGACTTCATGTGCATATCTATTCCGGGTCCGGCGTTATGCTCGCGGAAGGTGATTCCAGCTGCATGGCGTTGAAGGATCTCGTAAATCAGGTCACCAACCGAAGAAAAGGTCTCAGTGGGCTGCTCAGTATAGCTATCATCGAGTGGAAACCGTCTTTGCGTTTTTTCGTCAAGCAATGAAAGCGAGGAAGTAGCCTTGCAAAAGTCTTGAATGCTCTGAGCAAAAAACCAGACAGCATCGCGGGCATTGTATCGTGGATTAGAGCCAGAATCCAGCAAGTTTGGAATAAGTCCGTACTTTAGTGTCGCGCCAAACCCGAGTACATGTTGCTTAAAGTCATCGTATCGCTTCAACTCGGTCAGAAGACCACCAACGCTCAAGAAAACATCCCGACCCCAGCATCTCATAACACCTTCACTGAAATGCGGGAGCCCGGCAGCCATAGTTGAAGTGTGTTTCTTGGGAAATAGTGAGCAGGTCCGCATATCTGACACCATTTGAACACTTACCAGTGCCAGACCGCGGAAAAAATATGAGGTCTTTTCATAATCCAGCCCCATTAGCTCTAGTGCGCGTTTCGTGGCAGCACTATATAATTGCTGCACTGAGCTTGTGAAATAGCGCGGACGCAAAAAACTTGGTACAGTTTTGACAAGCTCGAGTCTTTCCAGCACAAATTCTTTGACGCCTTTGAACCGATCATCACCTCGGGAAGCGATGTACTCAAATGCCCACAGTCCTTGTCTTAAATTCTCACACAAAGGATGGCCCAAATTTTGGTCTCTAACTGCTTCATTTACGGGTCTGTTCCATCCTTCCAGTCCACAGTAGGTGAGTGAATCATAATCAGGAATCTGATAAACACCACGCTCGCCTTTTGTTGCTGCGCGCTCTTCATTGTCAATATGATATAGCAACTCGTTCAAGTCCACTAGATTCAAATCTTTCAGAGCATGATCGGCCTTTTGCCTCACAAGGTTCTCAATATGGCCAGCATCAAAGGTTCGCGAAGTCTTCCAGAATGCCACTGATCCAGGCGGAAAATGTTTGGCCGAAATATTCAGCGAATACGAGCCATCACCAACATCTTTCGCGATGATTGGATCAAGACTTACAAGTTCGGTAGGGATTTGGTATATCTGGTGTGGATCTTCATGCTGTCCTTCATTGCGGATCAGAGACCACCCAGCACCCCAGATCGCCTTACTCGCTTCTAGCTTGATATCTCCAATTTCCTGCTCACTTTCTTCCCAAAACTTAGTGCGCGCGACTAGAAATACACCCTCACCTGTTTCGGGACTCAGGCGATGAACAGTGATGTACTGACCACGATAGTCCGTGTAGCTCTCATACATACACTTTTCAGCCATTTCTCGATGAAGTTTGTTCAACACCGCTTTGGCGTCCGTGATTCCACCTCCCAATATGTAGGGTCTTTCTTCGGATACCACATTAAGTGCTTCGCCATAGGTCTCATCACTACCGAAGGTGCTGCCCGAGGCTACCTGGCACATGGCCACAAGTCCAGCAGTACTGAGGGTATCTTCCACTGTGCGTTTTTGTGCCATTGTCTCATTGTCATGGGTCACCTCCATGAGCCATGCATGAGTTGGGCTACCGGAAAGCACGGGGTCAATGAGCGACCCGATAGGCAAACCACCATTAGCGTGGATCACAGTTGAGAAATCTTTGGGGTTTCCCGGCATAATCGCTTCACGTAGTAGCGAATTAATACCAAGTTTTTCAACATAAAGCTTATCAATTTCTTGCGACCCACTGAACAATTCAGCCACGACATAGAGATTTGGCCGCACCTTACGAGCCTCATCAAGAATGAACTCACCGACGTGAAGAGGAGTTGAATGAGCATTGTCAAGACGAATTCCAGAGAAATACTTGGCAATCAATTTTGCATAGTCTCCCATGCGTTTCCATAGATAAGGTGAATCCTTGGGTCCGTTTCCATATCGAAGCTTGGTGCAGTCTCCCCATACAATAAGCTCACGTCTAATGTAGGCCTTCGACTGAGGCCCTGCATGATCGATGAGGGGATCGCCGCCCCACACCCAACCATTGCAGGCTAGTGGTGTACCGAATTCACGATTGAAATATGTTTCAATGAGTGGTGCATCAGCAGTGACGGTGTCACCGATTTGAGGGCCGTCGGCGTCTAGTCGAAGATATCGCTGGCGATCTTTTACTGCAGCAATGGCCGCTTCCACGTCGGCATTGTATTCAGCATAAAGTGATGAGTTGATTTCATCTAGAATTTGCTTAGCTGAGAATGGAGAGTAATCTGCGTACAGTGCGAGTAAAGATGGGTCAACCGATCTTGAGAACCGGCCACCCAGTGTATTCAAACCAGCACTACCATTCTCCCTGAGCTTGACGGCAACCTCCTTCAAAGTAAGATGAGAAATATTGGGGTCTGGTCCGTCAGAATGCTTTGCTTGCCGTAAAGTCTCGTCAACATTTATCACATAGAATTCCCAAAGCCGTATGCTCTGTGCCGCTTCCTTTACAGCATTGGGAACAACGCTGCTAAGAGCATCAGCATTGTCAACTTTCTGACCTATGGCAGCATGGAATAAAGCGGAGTCTAACTCGATCGCTGCTTGTAAATGTGGCGCTGTCTTCGCTGAGTATCCAGCATCGAGATTATCCGCTAGCCAGGGCGAATCACTGGCTGTGTGATTCAGAACGACATCGCTAAGACTCAGGATACCAATATCTTCTAATTGCTCAACCAGGTAAGTAACGTCGTCTTCCCCGCCAGGGAATGTTGTTTTGTCCCATTCCAATTGATCTAAGACGCTGTAGGGCGAACCTGACTTCCCGCGCGGTTGCAAAGGCACAAAGTGAATCATATTATAGTTCTTACCAGCAATGCATTCCAGAGTTTGACGCCATTTTTTAGACCGCACACTGGCACCAGGGTCCACTAGCTTCGACAGTACAGTCTGGATACACAGGGAGTCAGCGCCAAGCCGACGGCCCTTGAGCTGGAAGCCCAGATCAACAACAAAATCCCATTGAGTTGATCCAATTTCGACCGAGAACGCACCACTGTGTAAAATGTCGATCTCAACAACAGTATCTTCTGCAAGATCTTCTGTATTGAGTTCGTACTCGTTAAAGTGGTTGCGGTCAAAAACCTCTCCTTCCAAGGGGAAGTTGCATCTCAATACTTTTGCATCATTTAGAGCTGGTGATGTTCCTGGGATAACGATTCTCAGTGTATACTTCTCATGCGGAATCGGGAGGAGCAGGATGTGACCTGGCTTCAAAATAGGCCGAGCATTGTCGTCTAAAAGAAGAGTATAGCTGTCAACCATTCAATTCGTTCTGAGTATCTACAAACGTTTTTATACTCCAATAAGGTACAATGATTGTCGAGGTATTATGTCACACGAGGGGTCCAGTGTGTGTGGAGACTTGCTGCGGAGTATATGCATAGCATTAGGGTTTCTGTACCGTAAACGAAAGAGCCACTTTCTGGAGAATTACGCACTCCATTACCTGGAATTAATATTGATGATCTCAGGGTCAGAATCATAGCTGGGGTCGTAGACTACTTTCCATTTATTGGCCAGACTTATGCATGGCTGAATACTCACCTAGTTCACAAAACTGGGCCTGCTATCGGGACACAGAGTTTAGGGAGGATCAAAATGGTCTTTCCCTCAAAGTCTAAGTGATTCGCTTTGTCGTCATATTCGAATACTGTCGGACGGCCAAAAGATTCGCGTCAAGTGTCGCACGACCTTACCCAGTAATAAATGTATGACGATCTGGCCGATAAGCTGATCGCAGAGGTGCGGCGGGCCGAAACGCTGCAGAGTCTCCCAATCTACAATACGGACTTCGTACGAGCCATTAACCAAATGACGCGCACTCTCGGCCAGCTCCGCGAGCAGGCTCTGGAAACGGCCGAGACGCGTGAAGACATGCTGCTCCCGGCTGTGTACGAAAGATATATACAACGGAACAAACGATGTTTGCTTGCGTACCACCACCACCGTGCGAACCGGATCGCGAATTTGGTGCTGCACGATCAGGAACCTGAGGATGTGAACAACCTCAGCCCGCACGAGCAAGAATACATGCGCAATTACAGCGACTTGCTCATTCAATTCAAAGAAAATTGGGAGGATATAGATCTCACTGGTAGTATGGATCCTCCACGAGAAGTTTACGTAGAGATTCGCTGTCTTAAGGACGCCGGCGAGATTCAGACCGAATATGGCGTCTTTGATTTGACCAAAAACAGCCAATTCTACGTGCGTCAGTCGGATGTACAGAGACTTATACAGCAGGGGCTAGTCGAGCTCGTTCAGAAATAATCATGTATTCAATGCAAAATAATTTGACTTGTTATTTCCGTTAGCCAAATGGCCTATCTATCGTGCCAATAGCTCAGAGGGTCGCGCGCGCGTGTCATGTGACCTGCTTTGTTCTATGACTACTCGCCCTTTGAAAATGACCACAACCACACCATAAACATGAGTGCAGAGGATATGAGCACAAAATGGACCTCTCCGGTCGTGCGGAAGGCGTTTATTGACTTCTTTGTGAACAAACACACCCACAAGTTTGTGCCGAGTTCCTCCGTCATCCCGTATGAGGACCCGACCCTGTTGTTTGCGAACGCCGGTATGAACCAGTACAAATCGATTTTCCTGGGAACCGTCGCGCCGGGCTCGCCCTTCAACGGTTTGAAGCGTGCTGTTAACTCGCAGAAGTGTATTCGTGCTGGTGGCAAGCACAACGATCTGGAGGATGTTGGAAAGGATAGTTATCACCATACCTTTTTCGAGATGCTGGGCAACTGGTCGTTCGGCGATTACTTCAAGAAGGAGGCCACTGCTATTGCTTGGGAAATGCTTACGAAGGTCTACGGCCTGGAGCCGGACCGGTTGTACGTCACGTACTTCGCGGGCGACGAGAAGGCCGGTTTGGAGCCCGATCTGGAGGCCAAGCAGGACTGGCTTGACATCGGTGTTGCTGAGGATCATATACTTCCCGGCGACGCCTCTGACAACTTCTGGGAGATGGGTGACCAGGGCCCGTGCGGCCCCTGCTCGGAGATCCACTACGACCGTATCGGCGGCCGCAACGCGGCGTCGCTCGTGAACATGGACGACCCTAATGTGCTCGAAGTGTGGAACTTGGTCTTCATTCAGTTCAACCGTGAGGCTGATGGCTCGTTGGTGCCCCTCCCGGCAAAGCACATCGATACCGGTATGGGCTTCGAGCGTCTTGTTTCCATTTTGCAGAACAAGATGTCGAACTATGACACTGACGTGTTCACCCCCTTGTTTGTGCGGATCCAGGAGATGACTGGTGCACGTCCCTACGAGGGCAAGTTCGGTGACGAGGAGAAGCCGGACGGCCTGGACACTGCGTACCGTGTTCTTGCCGACCACGTCCGTACGCTGGTTATTGCACTCGCTGACGGTGGTGTGCCCAACAACGACGGCCGTGGCTATGTTCTGCGCCGTATCTTGCGTCGTGGTGCGCGGTTTGCCCGCAAGAAGTTCGGCTACACTGAGCCCAACTTCTTCTCGACGCTTGCGCCTGCTCTCATTCAGCAGGTCAAGGAAATTTTCCCCGAAGTTGAAGCGAACCAGCGAGACATTTTCGACATCATGAACGAGGAAGAAGCCAGCTTTGCCCAGACGCTTGATCGCGGTGAGAAGCTGTTCGACCAGATGGCTGCGCGTGCTAAGAAGCTTGGCCAGAAGAAGTTGGACGGCAAAGATGTGTGGCGCCTCTACGACACCTACGGTTTCCCCAGCGACCTCACGCGTATCATGGCTGAGGAGAACGGCCTTGAAGTTGATGAGAATGAGTTCGAGCAGGCCCGTATCGCGTCTCGTGAGGCGTCCAAGGGTGCTGGCTCGGGCAAGAAGGCGGCTAACCTGCTGAAGCTCGATGTGCACCAGCTTTCGGCTCTGCACAGCGGCGGTGTAGAGGTGACCAAGGACGACGCGAAGTACACCCACCCGGAGATCACGGCTGAGGTTGTGCGTATTGTTGGCCCCGACGGCGAGTTCGTTGAGGAAGTCGGCGAAGGCGAGCACGGTATCATTTTGGATGCCACGAACATGTACGCTGAGAGCGGTGGTCAGGAGTTCGACCGCGGTTTGATCGTGGACGAGGCTAGCGACAGCGCGTTTGGCGTGACGAACGTGCAGAGTTATGGTGGATTCGTGTTCCACACCGGCGCCTCCAAGTACGGCAATCTGAAGCGCGGCACGAAGGTCGTTGTGCAGTACGACGTGGAGCGCCGTGCGCTGCTCAAGAACAACCACACCGGCACACACGTTCTGAACTACGGTTTGCGCGAGGTTCTCGGTGACGGCGTTGACCAGCGTGGTTCGCTCGTTGCTGAGGACCGCTTGCGGTTCGACTTCAGCCACCGCCAGGGCGTGGCGCCCAAGGAGCTCGACCGCATCGAGAAGATTTGCAGCGACTACATTAAGCAGAACTCGGCCGTGTACAACGAGATTGTTGCCCTCGATCAGGCGCGCCAGATCTTCGGTTTGCGTGCCGTGTTTGGCGAGACGTACCCGGACCCCGTGCGGGTTGTGAGCATTGGCGTCCCTGTTAAGGAGCTTATGGCCGACCCGACCAACGAGAAGTGGGGCAAGTACTCTATTGAGTTCTGCGGCGGCACGCACTTGAACCAGACTGGTGACATCCGCGAGCTCGTTATCATTGAGGAGAGCGGTATTGCCAAGGGCACGCGCCGCATTGTTGCCGTTACTGGTGCGCACGCGCACGAGGTCCAGCGCCGCGCCCAGCAGTTTGGTCAGCGCTTGGCCGAGCTTGAGGCTGCGCCTACCGAGGCCGAGTCCAAGAAGCTTGGTGTTGAGCTGAAGACGCTGGTTGTGAGCGTGCTCGACAAGCACGCGCTCAACGAGCGCTTCACGAAGGTTCAGAAGAAGATCGTGGACGCAGCGAAGGCCCAGCACAAGCAGAACACCAAGCAGCTCACTGAGGCGATTGACACTGCGGTGAAGTCGGCGCCCGAGGGCTCGACGGTCGTGGTTGAGGGCCGCGGGTCGGCGAAGGTGCTGTCGGAGGGCCTTGGCTACGCCAAGAAGCAGAAGCAGAGCGTCTACCTGTTTACGGTGGACGAGGACGGCAAGGTCGCGCACGGCGCGTTCTTCATCGAGGGCGAGCCCCAGGCTCTGGCTCAGAAGGTGGTCGAGCTCATTGGCGGCCGCGCCGGCGGCAAGGGCCCCAGCGTCCAGGGCGTCGGCACCGACGCGAGCAAGCTGTCGGAGGCGGTTGCTCTTGTGAAGGCAGAGGTTGCCAAGTAAGCTATTTCACTAGATAATATATATACATTGTCTCGATTCGACTTTCATGTGTCTCTCTCCCCCTATTCATATAGCTTGGCGAAGGCTTCTCCAACCCGGTTGTTCACGTCGGTCGTGCCCATAGCTCGGCCACAAGCGGCGAAAGCGAGCTTCGACGCAGTCCGCGCCACAGAGCTCGCGCCCCACGCGGCCACTATGTGCAGGTTCTTATCAATAGGCTCAGTATCCCACAAACGCTCCTTATACACTTCGGTCCATGCCATGAACGTGACCAGAGCGCCGCTCAGCGTGTCGCCCTGGCCGCTCACGCGGCGCAGGCTGCCCTCCGTGGTGTTGATCTCCACGTCCTGGCCGTCGGTGATGACATCCTCGCTGCCCTTGACAAGGACAGCGCACTGCAGCAGTTTTGCAAGCTCCTGCGCCTGCTGTGCTGTGCCTAAGTTGTCAGGAAGGTTGGCCGCCCGGACAAGCCGGCTGAACTCGACGACATTGGGCGTCAGCACGACGTGGCGCGGCAGGTACGACTTCACAACATCCAGGTCCTGCTGCACGAGGAACAAGCCGTCTGCGTCAATCACGAGCGGGAGTCTGCGGTCCTTCGTGAGCCGCATGATCTGCTTCACCTGCTCGAACACGCGGGGATCCCGGCCCAGCCCGGGGCCGATCAGCACAACGTGCACGCGGTTCAGCAATGGCTCGACTTTCGGGCTTAGCTGGGTCGCGCCCTCGTCCAAATACGGGTGGACCATCAGGTTCGGCGAGTACGTCTTGATGACCGGCGCGGCGCCGCCCGTGCACAGAATGTGCGACATGTCGCAACCAACAAGGGCCGCGGCCATAGCGGCGAAGTATGGTGCACCAGTATAGTCCTCGCTGCCACCAACGACCAAAATGCGGCCCAATTGGCCCTTGTGGAACTGCGGGAGCAGCGGCGGAATGAGTCTGCGAACGTTCTTGATCATACGGGATCGAAACCCTAGCTTTGCTGCTGCTGGTATCGAGCTGCTGCTATTATTCCGGCTGGGAGCGCACGGGCAGGCCTGCCTGCTCGTTTTAGCCCGACGTCAGTCTGGAGTACACTGGGGGAACGCACACACGGAGGCGCGCATAGGCAATGGCTCCCGATCCAGCATTAGCATGCACCCGCTATATAACTGAGAGATAATTGGCGGAATGTAAGTTAAAAAAGAAATTGTTTTGTGGTAATTCGCCCTACTTAGCAGTTCGGCCCACGTTGCGGCCTAAATTGCCTTTTGCAGAGTGTGCGGCTCCCTGATTGCGGCAGATCTCCGCAGTGCCGTAACACCCGAACCCACGCCGTTGGCACCCTTCCAGCCATTAACCTATAGCAACCGACACGCTGCATACCCTTCCCCGCGCCCGGGTCACGCAAGCTCGACGACATGCCTACATAAGGGACCCTCGCGACACCCTGATTAGCATCACAATTGCGTCAACAATTTTGGTTACCAAACAATCTATAATGCTCCGCAACTTTGTGAACAAGCAGAACCTGCCTATTTTGGCGGGCCTTACCGTCGGCGGTCTTGCCGCCCTCTACTTCACGCGCAGCGCCTCGACTCTCCGTGCTGATGCTCCCGCTAGCGGGCTCAACCCGAACGAGTTTGTGCCCCTCCCGCTCGCCAGCAGCCGCTACGTGAGCAAGGACACGAAGGAGCTCGTGTTCAGCCTCCCCGAGGGCGAGACCATTGGCGCGCAGACCGCGTTCATGGTCATGTTCAAGCGCGTGAGTGACAGCGGCAAAAGCAACATTATCCGTCCGTACACGCCCGTGAGCCCGCCGAGCACCAAGGGCCACGCTACCTTCGTCATTAAGGCTTACCCCGGCGGTAAGATGAGCGAGTACCTCCACGGCCTCAAGCCGGGTGACACCGTCGACATCAAGGGCCCTCTCCAGAAGTACCTCTGGGAGGCTAACAAGCACAACAAGATTGCGCTTATTGGCGGTGGTACCGGTATCACCCCGCTGTTCCAGCTCCTCGAGACGGTCGCCAACGACCCCAAAGACAAGACCCAGGTCGAGCTCTACTACGGCAGCAACACGCCTGAGGACGTGCTTCTCGGTAAAGAGATCGATGAGCTCGTCGCCAAGAAGCCTGAGCAGCTCAAGGTGCACTACTTCGCGACGAAGCCCGATGCCAACTGGAAGGGCGAGACCGGCTTCGTTTCTGAGGACTACCTGAAGTCGCACATCTTCAAGGCGTCCGAGGACAACGTCAAGGTGTTCGTTTGCGGCCCCCCGCCGCTGTACGACGCCATCTCGGGCAACAAGGTGTCGCCGAGCGACCAGGGTGAGCTCAAGGGCGCCCTCAAGAACCTCGGCTTCACCAAGGAGCAGGTCTTCAAGTTCTAAAACCTGAGTAAAAATATAGATTTTAAAGATACTATACACACATTTACTGGAACCAAGGTGGAATACATAGACTTCTCAACAACAAATTTTATTGAATGAGAATCTAGATGTAGCGATTAGGCTGAACTGGCGATTAGGCTGAACTGGGCTACTTGTATGATTGTCGACTTGGGGTACTTATCTCTTCATCCGTCATTGATAAGTCTAAGAAGCTCATTTGATGATAGTTATCTTCAGAATTTCATCGCACCCACGACTTTCCCTCAAATTTGTCTTTCCAAACCTCCACAGTTTCGTCGAAAGCGCGTTTTCCAAATTTGAAATCATCTAGGTCGACATAAATGGCAGCGCTAAACCGCATTAGGATCCGATCGTGATACAGCACAAATGGGATGAACGTGTGGTGGTGCTCGTAGAGATGCTCCATAGCGAATTCTGTGAATGCTCGTAATTGATACTTTGGGGGATAGTATGGCGACTCAATGGTGAAGAGGGCAGTTCGGTACGCGGGACCAAAATTGGCGATCTCCTTCGTGTTCCACTCTGAGGTGAGATACGCAGCTGCCTGCTCACTTAGATGGTTTTGGTACTCAACAGCTGCTGTCCCGCCTCCTAGTACCTCTTCGCGGAACTTTGCCGCAGCCGGAATTGCATACACGGCAGAGCGGTCCGTCGTTCCCAGCCACTCATAGGTATCACCCCACTTGGCTGTGCCTGATTCTACCGAGTCCTGTATAACCGGTCCAGATAGGATATTTCTCATCTTCCTGTGGTGTCGCTTAGGCACGTACAGCGCTGCACAAGAATGGACACCATAATACCACTTATGCGCATTTGTTACCAACGCATCTGGATTAAGCTTCTTAAGATCCATTTTAAGTAAGCCCAATCCGTGAGCAGCATCCACTACGCAGTACGTGCCTTGAGCATGGCAAGCCGCGACGAGATCCTGGTAAGGCAGGGTGATGGAAGGCATGCTAGTCACAGTTTCAATCAAAACGAGAATCTCAGAACCTTTGTGATTACTGAGAAGCTGAGACAATTTGGATCTCAATTCCTCCACAAAAAATGCCGGCTCCGAAACGTCCGCGGGTACATCAATATTATGCAGAGTGATCTTCACGTCACGCGTAATATCTTTGATAATGTTGAAACAGGAACCATATACCGTGCTGAAGAAAATGACGTGTCTGCACCCCGCTTTGACAAAATTGCGCAGAGCGGTGTTCATGCCGTAGGTGGCATTGGGGACGCAGACGACGTTTTCTTGGATGCAATTCAATTCCTTGGCAAAAACTTGACGTGCCTTGTTGGTCACACCCTCAAGTTCATAACGGACGTACTTGTCCGGGAAGGAGAGCTCCTTCATCATGCCTTCGATCCGGGCATCGATTACCTCTTTCGGAGCTGCGCCGTAGGATCCGTGATTGAGATTGACAACAGAGTCGTCAAAATGAAATGAGCTCTCTCTAAGGATAGATCCAAATGGCATTGTATTGGGTATTGATTTTGTTCTGGATTGGACGTAGTTGGTCCTAGAAAGACCCCATGTCCTTATAGGCCTGCCCCTTTCCGAATGTGGGCAGGGGTAGATAAGATAGATAGATAGATTCCGCTATTATGCCACATACGGCAAAGGTTCCAAAATAAGTCGAGCCGTGGTGGAAGAATTCTGCAATTGCTCATTTAAGGGGCTAGTTAGTCTATGTATTTCAGATCATTTGGTATTTTCAGAAGTTTCACAAATGCCTGCCCATCAAAGTGGACCTCGGACTAACAGGTTCCTCCGGCCCCTGACCTGTCACTGCGTCCATATAACTTGAAGTAGTCTCTACACTATCATTATTTTTTGCACGCAATGGTTGCACCATAACAAACTGTTCAGCGCCACAAGCTCTGCCGAGTGGATCATGATTAAGCTTGTCGATAGCCTTTTCCATAATTTCGAGCCATGAAATGGCTCGAAATTTTTCAACCGGTTGAGCTTGCTCAAACTGTATACTCAGCATCACCTTTATGTAGCACCAGCTGCCGGATCGCCAACTGGGCTAGGCATGAAGATCGCCGTTGTGGGGTGCCTGCACGGCGAGCTCACCAAAGCCTACGCGGCGATCGAGCGTAGCGGGGCGGAGCCGGAGCTTGTGATAGTGTGTGGCGACTTCCAGGCTTTCCGCACCCCGGCCGATCTGCTGAGTTTCAGTGCCCCAGCGAAGTACCGGCGCATGGGCGACTTCCACGAGTACTACGCGGGCCGCAAGCAGGCACCCGTGCTCACAATCGTCGTGGGCGGGAACCACGAGGCGAGTAATTTCCTGAGCAGCATGCCGCAGGGCGGCTGGCTGTGCCCGAACATCTGGTATGCGGGCGAGTCCGGCATCGTCAATTTCCGGGGGCTTGTGATCGCCGGCCTGAGCGGCATTTGGTACGAGCCGGATTTCTACAAGCCGCGTTTTGAGGCCGAGGCGTTCGCGGCCGATCTGGTTGCGGCGTCGAAAACCGACGCGCTGTTCTCCGCGTACCACACGAGAAAGACCGATATTGACAAGCTTGGGCAGATCAAGCCGCAAAAAGTCGACATAGTAGTGACCCACGACTGGCCGCGGGGCATTGAGCAAGGCGGCAACGTGAGGTCTCTGCTCAAAATAAAGCCGTACTTCCGCTCCGACATTGCCACGCACACACTGGGCAACCCGGCCACAGCGCCATTGCTCGACAGTTTAGAGCCCCAGTGGTGGCTCAGCGCCCACCTTCATGTGTACTACCGCGCCGTGCACGGAGCCACTGAGTTCATGGCCCTCGACAAGGTTCTGCCCCGGCGGCGGTTCCTTAGCTTTATCGATGTGGAGCCGCGCAATCCCGGTGTAGAGGATGAGTGGTTCCCCGATTTTAATGTTAAGCATTTTACATAGCTACGAAATTTAAGCCCGCTTTGCAATGGCCTTCTGCACGGCCTTGCGCAGCACTTCGATCGCCTCTTTTGGGACGTCGGCGCCGTAGACGCCGGAGCCGGACACGATCACGTTTGCACCGGCGCACGCCGCGCAGTCCACAGTGTCCGGGCCGAGGCCGCCGTCGACCTGGAGGTCTAATTTGGGCGCCTTTGCGCGGATCTGCTCGACCTTAGGCATCATGTCCGGCATGAACTTCTGCCCGCCGAACCCGGGCTCGACCGTCATCACGAGCACCATATCCACGTCTTTCAGATACGGGTCGACCTTTTCGGCCGGCGTGCCAGGCTTGATGGCCAGGCCGACTCGCATGCCGTGCTCCTTAACGAGCTTGATCGTCTCGGCAACGTCGCCATTGGCCTCGTAGTGGAACGTGTACTGGTCGGCACCAGCATCGGCCATAGGCCCGACCCACTGCTGCGGGTTCGCGACCATCATGTGGCAGTCAAAAAACGCCTCGCCCTTCGGGATCTTCTTGCGCACGGCCTTGACCACGGGCGGGCCGAACGTGAGGTTCGGCACGAAGTTGCCGTCCATGATGTCGACGTGCAGCCACTCGGGACCGTTGGCCAGCATCTTCTTCCAGTCATTGGCGAGCTCGGCAAAGTCGCCAGACAGAATCGAGGGGGCGATTTTCGCTTCCATGGTGTACTATGAGACCTGGCACAAGACCTATCCCACTTGTCCTGCCCTCGCTTTTGCGCGGGTTCAACGTACCGTGGTTTTTGCAAGAAATCATCAATAATGACCAATTTTTTTTATGTTCTAGTTTCAAATTAAAGTATCTACATGGAATGATAACTTAATAGACACGCTTGCCCGGCGGGACAGACTTGCACTCCGCCTCGTCGAGAGTGTGGCGGATGTTCAGACGGTAGCCGATCTTCGTCTTGTCGCCGGCGTTCTTCTGCCACGTGAGCGTGTGCTTCATCCAGTTAACGTCGTCACGCTCCGGGTAGTCCTCGCGGGCGTGGGCACCACGGGACTCCTTACGGGCGAGCGCAGACTCAGCGGTCTGCACGGCGCAGGTGAGCAGGTTCTGGAGCTCGAGACTCTCGGTGAGATCCGTGTTCCAGATCATCGAGCGGTCCTTGGTGCCGAGCTGCGGGAGCAGGTTGTCGACACGGTTGATCTCCTTCACACCGTTCGCGAGCGACTCCTCCATACGGAAGACACTCACGTCGTTCTGCATAGTGCGCTGCATGTCCTCGCGGATGTGGGCCGTCGAGAGCGGGCCGGTGGCCGTGCGCACAGCGTCGAGGTTCTCAATAGAGTGCTTGCCAATGTCGGCCGCGCACGGCTTGAGGGCCTGGCCAGGCTCCTGGGTGTCAGCAATGCGCTTCTCAACAGCACGGCCGAACACGACCAAGTCAAGGAGCGAGTTCGCACCCAAACGGTTGGCACCGTGGACAGAGACACAGGCGGCCTCACCGCACGCGTACAGACCCGGAACAGCAACATCGTTGCCCTCCTGGTCCTGGGTAAGCACCTCACCGTGGTAGTTCGTGGGGATGCCACCCATGTTATAGTGCACGGTGGGCAGAATCGGGATGGGCTCCTTCGTGACATCAACACCAGCGAAGATCTCGGCCGTCTTCGAAATACCGGGAAGACGCTCGTGCAGCACCTCGGCAGGGAGGTGCGACAGCTGCAGGTACATGTGGTCCTTCTTGGGGCCGACACCGCGGCCCTCGCGGATCTCCATGGTGATCGAACGGGACACAACATCACGCGAGGCCAAGTCCTTGGCAGTGGGCGCATAACGCTCCATGAAGCGCTCACCCTCGCTGTTCAAAAGGTAGCCACCCTCACCACGGCTGCCCTCGGTGATCAAGCAGCCGGAGCCGTAGATACCCGTGGGGTGGAACTGCACAAACTCGAGGTCCTGAAGGGGCAGGCCAGCACGAGCGACCATGGCGTTACCGTCACCAGTACAGGTGTGGGCGGATGTGGCGCTGAAGTAGGCACGACCGTAGCCACCGGTGGCGATCACAGTGTTGCGAGCAAAGAAACGGTGGAGGGTACCGTCCTCCTGGTTGTATGCAATGATACCGCGGCACTCGCCATCCTCCATGAGCAGATCAAGCGCAAAGAACTCGATGAAGAACTGGGTATTGTGGCGCAGACTCTGGCCGTACAGAGTGTGCAGCAGGGCGTGGCCGGTACGGTCGGCCACCGCGCAGGTGCGGTAGGCCTGGCCACCTTTACCGTAGGCGATGGACTGACCACCGAACGCGCGCTGGTAGATGCGGCCAGCGTCAGTACGGCTGAACGGCACGCCGAAATGCTCGAGCTCGATGATCGACTCGGGGGCCTCGCGGGCCATGTAGTGGATGGCGTCCTGGTCACCGAGCCAGTCCGAACCCTTCACGGTGTCGTACATGTGCCAGTGCCAGTCGTCCTCGTGCATGTTGCCGAGGGCAGCATTGATACCACCCTGAGCAGCGACAGTGTGCGACCGGGTCGGGAACAGCTTGGAGACACACGCCGTCTTGAAGCCGGCCTGCGCCAAACCGAACGCAGCACGCAGACCGGCACCACCGGCACCGACGACCACGGCGTCGTACTCGTGGTCGATAACGTGGTACTTTTCGGTGAGGTGTTTTGACGCATCAGTGCCTTTAATATCGCCAAGGGAGGCCGTGGCTCTCCGCATGGCGGCGGTATGAAAACGGCGCATCATCGAGGAGCGCAGCATTTTTGCGAAAGGCTAGTGAAATAATAGGGTGTGGGAGCGTCTTATATATGATCAGGGTATTTGTCGGTGGTGTAATTGGTTAGTTACCGCCCGCCGCCGTTAGGGAGTAGGGTCACGTGTTTAAGATCATTGGTCGCGCGCGTACGGGGAGACCAGCAGAACGGCCCGGCAATGCCCCAGCAGGAAATTGCAGACAATTTGGGTTGGAAATAGTAATAGTGTTGATGTACGTCTAGACGAAAGAAACGAGCCAGGCCGGCAGTTGGAGGTGTCCCACAGTTGGAGGTGTCACTAGGCCGTGTGTTTGTTGATCACCGCCCATGACCGGGGTTATGCATGCTAATCGTGGGGGTCCACCTAGTCATGGGGGCCCATCGTACGGCACCCGTATGCCCAGATGCCTTCAAGGCATGCCCGGTATGGGCACTAAACCGTGCAAATGACAAGTTACGTTTACATTATTTTATGGTTAGAGTGGCTGTACTGCCAGGCCAATGCCCGTGAAACCGCCGCCAGGGAGATCTGTAACTCCAGCTTCTTATCAATTCACGGGCTCTTAACTCAGATTTTATGAAAACCATCAACCAAATTCTCAGAGAAATCCCAGGCCCTCTTGGTGGTTTGCCCGGATCGCCTCGTCGGGCCCTGGGGCACGGGTCTCACCCCATACATTAAAAAAAAAGCGGGCACCCTTGGCTGCATGCCAGATGTTTACGCTGGCTACTATTGAAGACTCGATTCGGCTTGGACCCGAGACGTTTTCATTAGGGCACCATGCGGCGTTGAACCAGGAGATCAATCGCAAGTACGCGAACAAGGTGATCCCCAACGTGGGCCTCGGCATAGCTTTGTACGACGTGCTGTTTTCCAAGGACGCACAGATACGCAACGGCGACGGCGGCATATACGTGGAATGTAAGTTCCGCGTGGTCGTGTTTGCGCCGTTTGTGGGCGAAATACTCGTAGGCTGGATCTCGAGTTGCACGCTCGAAGGCATCAACGTGCGCATGGAGTTTTTCGACGACATATTCTTGCCCGCGTCGATGCTGTTCGAAGGCAGCCAATTCGTGCCCAAGGAGCAGGCCTGGGTCTGGAACGTCAACGAGATGGACCTGTTTCTGGACACGAACGAAAAGCTGCGGTTCCGCGTTGAACGCACCGAATTCACAAAAACGAGCATGCGCGTCATCGGCAGCAGCTCCGTGGAAGGACTCGGGCTGATTTCGTGGTGGCAATAGTAGTGGTGCAATGGCGGCAATAGCAATGGCGGCAATAGAACTTTTTATATTTATCTAATTATACTGCATATACTGCGACGTGCTCGAGAACTTGAGTCCGCCCTTGATGACCTTGTCGACGGCGGCGAGGAAGTCTTTTTCAGTAGCCATCTTCCGGCGCGCGCGGATGGCGAACATGCCGGCCTCCGTGCACACAGAGCGCAGCTCTGCACCGGTAGAGTTCGGGCACAGCCGGGAGATCAACTCCCAGCGGATCCCGCGCTCGACGCTCATGCTCTTGGAGTGGATCCGGAAGATGTTCGCGCGGCCGTCCACGTCCGGTAGCGAGAACTCGACCTTACGGTCGATCCGCCCGGGACGCAGCAGGGCCGGGTCCAGCGTGTTCGGCCGGTTCGTCGCGAACATGACCTTGATGTTGCCACGCGGGTCGAACCCGTCGAGCTGCGTGATAAGCTCCAACATGGTGCGCTGCACCTCGTTGTCGCCGCCGGCACCGTCGTCAAACCGGGCGCCACCGAACGCGTCCACCTCGTCGAAGAAGATGATGCACGCCGACTTCGAGCGCGCCATCTCGAAGAGCTCCCGGACCATGCGTGCACCCTCACCAACGTACTTCTGCACAAGCTCCGAGCCGATAACGCGAATGAAGGTCGCGTCGGTGCGGTTCGCCACCGCCCGCGCGCACAGCGTCTTACCGGTTCCCGGTGGGCCGTACAGAAGAATGCCCTTCGGCGGGTCGATGCCGAGGTTCGCGAACCGCTCCGGATTCAGCAGCGGGAGCTCCACAACCTCACGCAGCTTCTCGATCTGCTCCTTGGAGCCACCGACGTCGCCGTATGTGATGTCAGGCTTCTCCTCAACCGTCATCATCGTCACGCTCGGGTCGATACGCGGCGGCAGGGGCAGCATGATGCTGTACTTCATGCGGTCGACGCCGACGCGCATGCCCTCCTCAATGTCGGTGGGCGAGACGCGGTCACCAAGATCTACAATGAACTTCGCAATCTGCTTGATGTCAATCGCGTAGCTTGTCTTCTCCGCGTCCTCGGCATCCTGGATGATCTTCGTGCACCGCGCAACCTGCAGAGCCTGGTCCTGCTTGATGTTCTGCGCGTCCGCACGCAAATCCCATTGGCTCGGCGGTGCAAGACCCGTGTCGCTCTCGGTGATGCCGACCTTCTCGCTGATCGACTTGAGCAGGGCGCCGATGTCCGTCTCAATTTCCTTGAGCTGCACCTGGTACGAGCCAGCGCCGTAGGTTTTCAGGACCTCGATATCGTCCTCGCTCAGCGGCACGATATCCTTGTCCTTCTCTTCCTCCTTACCGACGGGCGCCTTATACTTCTCCCAGTCTGCTTTCGGCGGCATTGTAGGATGTTGTGTGGCAACCCAACCCCACGCCTATATCCACAGTGCACACAGATAGAGGTACTAGTGGAGAGGCTGATGGCACTTATGGGGAGATAGATGACGATCCTGGTAAAAATATATTAAAAGCAATGATGCTCCTCATTACCAGCTATTTACAATTGGTCCCGGCAGAGCCGACTTTGCTGGGTAACGGGTGGCGAAACAGTTGAGTGGCAAACCCGCTGCACAAAAGCTTTAGCTGATTCTGGCTCTTTAAAATTCCCGATTTTCCCGCTTCAGCGTCTCTTATTTGGCTCTCGAGACCCGGTGGACCAGTTTGGCATGTAAGCCATATGTCGGGGCCACCCGACTCTAGTGCCGCGCCCACAAGTCCACAATTTTTCATTCCTACCTACAGCGGGGGAAGTCGTGTCAGGTTGGTTGCTAGGCGCCACAAGAGGTATGTTATTTCACGCGGTGATTATTTCAAAAAATTTAATCCAATTTGTTCCTTCTGAGGTTTTTTCTGAAGACATCGTTTACTTCGTATGAGCTGAGGTACTAACACAACCAGTCTGTGGATGATGATTCATTCGACCGGGCGGACTTACTGTCCAGTCCAGCACTCGTGCAACTGCCGGCCGTACATCTGGCAGGGACTGGGCAGATTGATGATTGGTCTTTTTTTCCGACACGCTTCTTATGGTATTTAGCCACCGTGCCTGACACGGCTTTCCTTGCTGCGCTGACGGAGGTTTCCAGTGACGAACAACGATATTCACACTGTATGAACCCCATGAGTTACAACACAAAAAACTGATTTAATGAATCCGAGGAGACTCCGTCAGCTCAGAATTGTCTTACAATATACTTAATCATATTTAATTAGCATTAAGTGACGGTGTACTTCGGACCGTCGCCGCCCTCGGGCGTCGTCCAGTTGATGTCCTGCGTCGGGACCTTGATGTCGCACGTCTTGCAGTGGATGCAGTTCTGGCTATTGATCTTGAACTTCGGGATGTTCGAGCCCGGCGCGGTTTCGCTCTCTGGGAGATACTCGTAGACGCCGGCCGGGCAGAACCGCTGCTCGATCCCGCGGTACGTGGGCCACGCCTTCTCGGCGTGCTCGGACGTGTCCTGATCGGGCACGCGCAGGTGGCACATCTCGTTGTCGTCGTGGTACGTGCCGGTGCGCGACACGTTCGTTAGCAGATCGAACGTGATCTCGTTGTCGTGCTTCGGGTAGTTTATCGGCTTGAACTTGTCCGCAGGCTGCGTCGCCTCGGCGTCCGTGTGCTTCGTGTGGAACGTCCAGGGCGTGCGGCCCTTAAGAATCATTGTATCGAGGCCCGAGTACGCCAGGCCACCGAGCGCCTTGAGCGGCGTGTTGAAGCTCGGCCGCACATTGCGCACCTCGAAGAGCTCTTTGCCGACCCACGAGTCTCGGACGGCCTGGTCGTACTGGTCGAACTGACCGCTGAAGGCCAGCTCAGCAGCGATCATGCCCGATTTCATAGCCGTGTGCGTGCCCTTGATCTTCGGCACGTTCACAAACCCGGCCGAGCACCCAATTAGACCGCCGCCGGGGAAGTTCAGCTGCGGGATCGACTGGTAGCCGCCCTCGTTCAGAGCGCGCGCGCCATAGGCAATGCACTTGCCGCCCTTGAGCACCGACTCATAGTACGGGTGCGTCTTCATCTTCTGGAACTCCTCGTACGGCGAGATGTACGGGTTCGCGTAGTCGAGGCCAACAACAAGACCAAGTGACACGAGGTTATCACCGAAGTGGTACTGGAAGCCGCCACCGTACACGTCGGCCGACAACGGGAAGCCCATTGTGTGCGCGACTTTGCCCTTCTCGAAGTTCTCCGGAGTAACCTCCCACACCTCCTTGAGGCCGATGCCGTAGGTCTGCGGGTCCGAATTCGCACGCAGATCGTATTTCTTGATCATCTGCTTGCTCAGACTGCCGTGGCAGCCCTCAGCAAGCAGCGTGATTGGTGCGCGGAACTCCATGCCGCGCTCAAAAGTGTCCTTTGGCTGGCCAGACTTGTCGAGGCCCTGGTCCTGCGTCGCAATGCCAACGACCTTGTCGTCCTCAATGAGCAGCTCGCTCACGCTGAACCCAGGGTACACCTCGACCTCGAGTTCCTCGGCCTTCTCGCCCAACCAGCGCACGAACTGGCTCAGTGACACAATGTAGTTTTTGCCCTTGTTGTGCATTTGCGACGGCTCCGGCACAGACAACGCCGATCCGCCGGGGAGCAGGTACTTCATCTCGTCCTTTGTGGCAAGCGTCGTGTACAGCGGCGCCTCGCCGTCCCGCCAGTCCGGGAAAAGCTCGTCAAGCGCGCGCGGCTCCAGCACAGCACCGCTCAGAGTGTGCGCCCCGAGATCACTGGCCTTCTCAAGCACAACGACTCGTTTGGACCCTTCAGTGTCCATTTGCTTGTATTTAATCGCTGCCGCGAGACCGGCAGGACCGGCGCCTACAATGACGAGATCGACATCGTCAGCCTCGCGCGGGCCCAAGTCCGAGTAAAACCGGCACGGCGCAAACGCAGGCCGCAAAGGCGGCGCTCTGCGTGGGAAAGCGGCCAGCGCAGCAAAGCGGAGCCTCAGGCTAGAACGAAACATGCCTGACAATTACCTTTCACACGATTGGTGGTGGTGAGGCTCTCTCTAGGGCGGTGGTTTTGTCAAAGTGTCATGCATGTGAAATTTGGTTATCCGCCGAGATGTTTCACCGACATTGACTCACTTATGCCTGGAAGTTTTCTAATGATATATAGATTTTCAAGTCTTATAGTGAGATGATTGTTTGCAGCATGGATGGTTGAGGCCGTGTTGTTTCAAGGTGATCTCCACAATCAGCGCATACCGCGGCTAACTGCCCTAAGCCGTGCATGGATTTGCCGCGGGGTAAAATCCCGCGATTTGAGACAAGTGCTGGTGAAATCAAATAAGTGTACATGGTGTGTAGCATATTGTCGAAAAATCACCACCAGAGCTACCAGCTTAAGGCAGAGGGGCTAGATCAGCTTGATGAACTTCGAGCAAACCACTGACAACTTCCGATAATCTACTTAATGAGCCTGCAAGTGATTTAATATTGCAATTCCCTTACTATCTTATTCGTACAGATAAATAGACTTTCCTCGGTTCCTCCTGGCTCGACTCGCACTTTAGGCTGTAGTACCGCCATTTGTCAGCAACTCACTTATGCCTGCTGCCGTCGCTGCCGCACAGGTGGACCCAGCGCCGCCGCAGGACGTGTTTGATGTGGTCAAAGAGCTTGTTTATGGCCCGAATCGCGAGGAGGCGTTGATGCAGCTCGGCAAGAAGCGCGAGATGTACCCGGACCTCGCGCTCGTGCTGTGGCACTCCCACGGCGTCATGACGGTCATTCTCCAGGAGATCGTGAGCATCTACCCGATGCTGAGCCCGCCGCAACTCAATGTGCCGACATCAAACCGCGTGAGCAACGCGTTGCAGCTCCTGCAGTGCGTGGCTTCCCACAAAAAGACGTACCTGCCGTTCCTGAACTCGCACGTCCTTCTCTACCTGTACCCGTTTCTGAACACGACGAGCAGCTCGCGGCCGTACGAGTACTTGCGGCTCACAAGCCTTGGTGTCATTGGCGCTCTTGTCAAGAACGAGAACGCCCAGGTAGTCACGTTCCTGCTGTCTACAGAGATCATCCCGCTTTGTTTGCGAATCATTGAGACTACGTCGGGCATCAGCAAAACAGTCGCGCTGTTCATCGTGCTGCGCATTCTGCAGGACCCGCAGGGTCTCAGCTACGTGTGCCAGACCTACGAGCGGTTCTTCGCCGTTAACCAAGTGCTCACGGTCGTTATTGAGCAGCTGTCGCAGCAGACGCAGGACTCGTCGATCCGTTTGCTGAAGCAGGTCATCATGTGCTACGCACGCCTGGCTGATGACGACCGCGCGCGGCACTCGCTGCGAGAGATCTTGCCGGAGGCCCTCCGCAACGGGACGTTCACCCAGGCGCTGCGCGACGACCAGGCCACAAAACGGCTTCTTAATCAACTGATTGTGACTATCAACAAGGAGTGAGCGTCAAAAAAAGGAATAATGTTTATTTATTTTAACGATTTACGTACTGAATACTGTGTGATCCAAGGGTTTTACAACAGGAAGGGAGTATCCGGCCAAACGTACCCAAAGTGGCATTCGAGCTTATTTCTTGCTCTTCTTGATTCCGCCGCCGCTCATGGGGCCGCCCTTCTTGGCCTGCGCGGCAAGATCCTTGCGGGCCTGCGCATCAGCGCGCTGCTTGGCCTTGAAAGCAGCATCGTCCTCATCTTCGTCGACGACCTTCTTCTTGGCAGCCTTCAACGGCTTCAGTTTACCTCCCTGGCGACCGCTCATTGTATCTTGTGTGTGTACTGTGTAGAGAGGATATATTTTTCTGTCATCACGTGGTCCATTTATATCCACGGACAAACAACGACAGCAGCAGCTTGAGAACAGAATAAATATATATGCTGAGAAATTAGAAAAATGAAATTACGAGTGTGAGCCCTCAAAAACGGCATCAATGGTCCTGGATGGAGCCACTTGGGTCTGTTGTGGAGACATTTTGCTGCGCGACGGAGCAAGATGCGTCTGATCAGACCGCACGGCATAGATAGACGGCATAATTTCGGCGCCTTCGAGGAAACCTCCCTGCTCGGGCACCTGCTCTTCAGGTTCCTTCATCCACAAGAAAAATGGCGCCAGAACAATTAGGGAGCCGCCCATTATGCCCCAGTTCAAGCCGAACTCCAGCGTGTAGCTGATCGGCATAGCGTTGAGCTTCCAGGCCACGGCCGCGCCGGCACTTTGCATACTCTTGTAGAGACCGACATAGCGGGCACTGACCTCGTCATCTGTGCCAATGCACCCGATGATCCAGTACGCATACGTCTGCCACAGCGAGTCGAAAATGCCATAGGCAAAGTACAGCAGGAACGGTCCTGCGAACTTCGTGCCTGAGTCGAGGAAATCGAGAGCGTGCGTCTTGTACATGTGATTGTCGCTCGTGTCGTCCGCAGACGAGGCACTGCGCAGCTGGAGGGCGACCCCACCGCCGAACACGATGAAATGCAGGACCACGAGCAGCAAGTACCCAGAAATGGCGGTTTTCCGGCGCGACCATCGCTTGTTGTCCAATGCGATGCCCATAATTGGGGAGGTGAACGCGCCGAACCAGTAGAACGCGCTATCGAACCCACGGGTGCGGATGTTAAAAAGCCGAAGATTCACCGTGTTCTGCTGGTACGTGTAGCACCAATTAGACGCAATGAAGAACGGCAGCAACACAATTGTTTCCTTGCGGGGAAGGATTTTCAAAATTTTAATAAAGTCGCGCACAACGTTCGGCCGCTCTTCCACCGGACGGATCCGCGAGCCGTCCGTCCGCACAATCTTCCGCTGAGGCAAAATTAGCAGTGCAGCCAAGAACCCAGCACCCATGAGCGCAATGAATACAGCGTAGGTCGGATCACTGACCGTGCTCTGGACCGAGTCGAAGTTGATGCCCATCTCAATGAACGAGCCGATGACACCACCAATGTTAAACACGAACCAGTACAGTCCAATCAGCAAGCCCTTTTCGTGAGGTAGCGGTGCGCCGGTCATCAGGGCGCCTTGGCCGACCCACAGGTGCGAGGATCCAATGCCGAGAATAGCCGCTGCAGCAATAACGAACCCACGGGATGCGATGTGGTTATAGGCCAGCAGACTGCCAGCGTACAGCGGGTACGCCATGCCACCAAAGAACATGCACCACCGCGAGCCGGTGTAGTGGTATACGATGGGCGCAATGAACAGATAGACGCCGGCATTGATCGCGTACAATGCAATGTTGCCCGTGGAGGTCGTGTTTGTGTCCACCTGGCCACCGGCGCCAATTCCTGTCAGACTATTGTACATGCCTGGGCACCCAAACGCAACAAATGCCGTGATCATGACCTGGACGATCGGCGAGTTGTACCGCAGCCACGTACGGTACTTTTGCGTATCTTCTACAGTGCCTTTCTCCACGTCTGCAGTGTGCACCGAACCGTCCAACTTCTTGTCAATATCATCACTCATTTTCGCTCTAGCACCGAAGTCTGGGCGTTAGCCCGCTTATATTTGATTGTGGCGGGGTTAGATACGGGGTGCGTTAGGGTCAGGTAATTTTTCCCGATCTTATCGAGGGGCTTGAGCATTGGGCGACCGCGCTAACGGCGCGGCTAGGAATTTCCGGCACGACCAGGGTCACCGAGACCATTTAGCAGCTAGATAGGGCCATCAATGACAATTCGCGGCAAAAAATCCGGTAAATAGGTCATCGCGCGCACTATCGCTGCTCTTGATGCTTGAGAGACGCTTAAGGGCGCTGTCATACCTGTGCATATTCCGATCGTCTTAAAACCCTGGCCCATAGTAGATAAGGGTGCAGTAGCTAGTTTTGTCAGATGACAAATAGGGCGGCTAGTTGAACTGGGGTAGCACGCTCATTAGCCGACTTTTCCACCTTACACTCCACTTCCAAAAAAATCAGCAAAATGTCCAAGATCTGCTACGGTTCCATGAACATCCCTCTCTCGCCCGCTGTGCGCGCTGGTGACTTCGTCTACATCAGCGGCCAGGTGCCTGTCGTTTCCGGCCAGATCGTTGGCGAGTCGATTGAGGAGCAGACCGACGTCTGCTTGAAGAACCTCGTCGAGATTCTCAAGACCGCCGGTTGCGAGATCGACGACGTCATCAAGTGCTTCTGCATTCTCCCCGACGTCAAGGACTTCCCGGGCTTCAATGCGTCCTACGCCAAGGTGTTCCACACGAACCCGCCGGCCCGCACCACTGTCGGCAGCGCCCTCGCCGGTCCTTTCAAGGTCGAGATCGAGGCTGTTGCCTACAAGCCTCTCAAATGACTATCTAGCGAGAAGCTTTGAGCGAAAGGCTTTGAGTCTCTCATAAAATTCAGGCACCTTTGTAAGATGCGCGATGTACGTATGTATGAACCGACCTTCGTGGATCTATCTGTGTATATCTAGATATCTGTGCCAAGTTTACGTAGATCTAGGGTATCTCCCCATCCCTCGCGGCCTGCGGGGTGGTGGTGAACGATGCGGACGCCATGGGCGGGGGTCCCTCGAGCCATTACCAGAGTGTCCTCATTCAGAACATTTGCGACTATGGAAGCTGTGAAACTGTACAACGATAAGAAGCCGCTCGTGCTCGGCGAGGGCCCGATCTACCGGTACGAGGACCACACGCTGCACTTCAACGATTTCGGCAGCAAGCAGGTGCACATCCTGCCGCTCGACGCGAAGACCGGCGACGTCGACCGCACGCGGCCGCACATCGTGCACGACACGAAGGACCACGTCAGCGTGCAATTCTTCCGCAAGAACAAGCCCGGCTACATCTGCCTGTACTACCAGGGCGTCGGCGTGCTCGACGAGGCAACGGGCGATCTGCAGCCGCTGAAGGTGCTCAATGAGAGCCGCGAGCGCTTCCGGATGAACGACGGCATGGTCGACTCGAAGGGCCGGTTCTGGGGCGGCGAGTTCGACGCCGAGGCCGCGAAGCTCGGCCTTGGCTACCAGGACGCGTTCGCCAAGGAGGGCCGCGAGCCTGGCGGCCGGCTCTGGCGGCTCGACTTGGACGGATCCACGCACGCCGTGCTCCCCGGTGGTCTCGCCATCTCAAACGGCATTGGGTTTTCGCCGGATAACACGAAGATGTACGTGAACGACTCGCTGGCCCAGCGCACGTACGTCTTCGACTACGACAACGAGTCTGGCAACCTCTCGAACCAGCGCGTGCTGCGCGACTTCCGCGGCACAAAGGTCGAGCCGGACGGACTCATTATGGACGTCAATGGCAACATCTGGACCGCATTGTACAACGGGTACGCCGTCGAGTGCCTCGACGGCAAGACCGGCGAAACGCTCGTCCATGTGGACGTGCCGGCCCAGGCCGTGACCTGCCCGACCTGGGGCGGTGAAAACCACGACACGTTGTACGTCACCACTGCCGCGGGGCCCAATCCCGAGTTCGACGGCCAGCTGTACCGGATCAAGACAAACGTCCAGGGCCAGCCGGATAACCTCTCAGCTATCTGAAAAAAAAAAAAAAGAAGGATGAACATCAAAACGAAATCAGGCTTCTCTCTATTTAAACACATAATTACAAGTCTTTTCGCCATAAATACTGCGGGTTTGTGTTGCAAAAGCCGCCATCAACCTTGATAGTCTGGGCCGTCGTGTACGCGCCGCCTATGGACGCGAGGAACCCAATAAGCGCCGCGACCTCGTTCGGAAGCCCCGGTCGCGGCGTGTAGATGCCCGGCAGCGGGATGTTGTCCACGTTGTTTGGCTCGATCTCCGTCTGCGGCGTCGCGACCATGCCGGGGGCAACGCCGTTCACAGTCACACCCTCGGCACCCAATTCGGCGGCCAAGAACACTGTGAGGCCCCGTAAAGCGTGCTTCGCCATCGTGTATATACTGGACTTCGGCAGTGGGGTGAAGCCGTGCACACTGTTTGTGTTGATAATGCGGCCGGTGCCCCACTTGCTGGTATAGAAGCCGGCCTCTAGATCAGGATCGTCGGCATTTCGCGGAGACTCGCGGTCGTCCGGCGGCGACTGGCGCCGGAAGTGCCGCACGGCCTCGAACGACAGCGCCACGGCGGCCTCGTAGTTCACGGCAAAGCCAGAGCGCACGAGCTTGAGCAGCCCCGCGCTGTCGTCAGCAAGATCCATAAACCGTTTGCCGGCATGCGATGCCCAGCCGGCGTTGTTGCACAGCACGTCGATGCGGCCAAAACGCGCGATGTGCTCGGCCATGAGCTTGGGCGCCGCCGTCTCGGGCACCTGCAGATCGGTGATGAACACCTCGCATTCGACGCCGTAAACCTCGCGCAGCTGCTTGGTGAGCGGGTCGAGATATTCCGAGGTTTCCTGCGGCATTTTCGTGAGGCCAACGTTGAAGCCCATAGAGCCTAAGGTGCGGGCAATGGCGATGCCGATCCCGCTGCTGCTGCCAGTAACAAGCGCCGTGCGGCGAGCAATTCCGTGAGGAGGTTTCGGAATATGCATTTTGTCCTTGCCTAAAGTAGTTTCTGCTGCTACTGCTTCTCGCTCAAATACGGTATGCCAGAGGCGGTGATAAGACAGATGAGGGTAGGGCAAAATCTACCCCGGCGCGGCCATCTGGAAAGGGTTCTGGCACTTATCTCTTGGAAAAGGGTTCATAGCGATCTTTCGAGGCGGGGCGGAACCTGACCAACAGATACGCCGCATGACGATACTGTTTCTAAACTGTCGACTGATTGATGGGTCAGGTGGCCCGAGCTCTGTGAAGAGCGTGGTTGTTGATCCGCCAAAAATCCGCGCAATTGTCGATTTTCCGGCATTATCGCAGAACGAGCAGGCCCAATTGGTCGAGGCCAGCGACCGCATAGTCGACTGTGAGTCGCGATATGTTGTGGCCCCTGGTTTCATCGATATGCACGCGCACTCTGACTTGGGCGTGCTGCATACGCCGTCGCACTTGGCCAAAATCACCCAGGGCGTCACGACCGAGGTCCTTGGCCAGGACGGAATCGGGTACGCACCGGTAAACGACGAGTGTCTCGCGCACATCCGGCAGCAGATCCAGGGCTGGAACGGTAACCCAAGCGATCCGAGCTTCTGGGCCTGGCGCAGTGTCAAAGAGTACTTGGACCACTTGGACAAGTCCCAGATTGCCACGAATGCCGCTTTCCTCGTTCCTCAGGGCAATTTGCGGATGCTCGTGCTGGGTTATGATCCGCGGGAGCCCACAAAAGCTGAGATCGCGAAAATGCAGGATATCCTGCGGCAAAGTTTGCGGGAAGGCGCCGTCGGCATGAGCTCTGGTCTGACTTATGTGCCAGGAATGTACGCTAGCGACTCTGAGCTTGCCCAACTTCTGCCTATTGTGGCCGAGCACGGCGGGTACTACTGTCCGCATCACCGAAGCTACGGAAAGGGCGCGCTCCGCGCGTACCAAGAGATGATCGATCTCGCAAAACTCACCGGCATTCGTCTCCATTTGACCCACGCCATCCTCAATTTTGAGGAGAATAAAAACTCGGCGCCGCAGTTTCTCGAAATGCTGAAACGCGGTCGCGAAAACGGGGTCACTATCACTCTCGACAGCTATCCGTATTTGCCCGGATCGACGACGCTGGCCGCCCAACTGCCGTCCTGGAGCGCCGAGGGAGGACCCGAGCAAACGCTCGTGAATCTTCAAACTCCTGAAGTGTTGGAGAAAATTCGGTACGGTGTGGAGGTCATTGGCACTGACGGCTGCCACGGCTGCACCGTTGACTGGTCAACGATCGAGATTTCGGGAATCAGCAACCCCGAACTCAAGCCTTACGTCGGTAAGCGGATCGCCGAGATTGCCGAGCTAGAATCGGTTTCCGGGTTCGACGCAATGATCAAAATCCTGATTGCTGACCGGCTGGCCACAACGATTCTCCAGCATGTTGGCCACGAAGAGAATGTTCGGGCTATCATGCAGGACAAATTCCATTCTGGCGGCTCAGACAGTATTCTTACCAGCGCGAAGCCGCACCCACGGGGCCACGGCTGCTTCACGCGGTACCTGGGCCACTACGCGCGCGAGCTGCCCCAGGGGAAGCAGCGGGATATATACACCCCAACTTCAGATCTTGAGAAGTATGATTCTGTACCGCCGTACACGGTGTTCGAGGGCGGGCTCGAAGAAGCGGTTGCGCACCTCACAGGCCGGTCTGCAGCAATTCTCCAACTCGCTGACCGCGGGCTGGTCAAGCCAGGCTACTATGCCGATCTTGTTGTGTTCGATCCTCACACCGTGCGTGACACGGCGACCTTTATGCGGCCAGAAGTGTATTCCAGCGGTATTCGATCCGTCCTTGTGAACGGGGAGTTCGCCGTGGACGAGTCCGAACCTACGCATGCGCGAACCGGACGCACAATTCGTTCTGTTCACTAAAACTCTTGTGTACTTTAACATCTAGACATTATAAACCACGACTAAAATTGCCGGCCGCTAGCCGCGGGCGAGCCTGTCGCTTATCAGGGTTTGGGCAAAAACTGTCACCCTGATACACACAGCAGCAGCTGGAGCACGCCCGCCCGCCCGAGTTTCTTCTCTGTGATCTCTTTGAACAATGTCGGAAATTGACACACCAGCGCTGATTATTGATTTGCAGAAAGTACGCATCAATCTTGAGCGCGCCCAAAAGTATGCAAATGAGCACGGGCTCGAGCTCCGGCCTCACATCAAGACCCACAAACTGCCGTTTATTGCCAAGATGCAGCTCGAGGTCGGGGCCGTGGGCATCAATTGCCAGAAAGTGAGCGAAGCCGAGGCTATGGTCGAAGGACTCGGTCCAGACGTGGATTCGGATGTGCTGATCACGTATAACATAATTGGCCAGCCGAAGCTCGAGCGATTGATGCGCCTGATTGGCAAATGCGACAAGCTCTGCGTCATTGTCGACAGCGAGTACTCGTTGGGACAACTTGCGAATGCTTTAAAGCATGCTGACTCTGTAGACACGCAAGGCAAACGGCTGTTTGTTAAGATCGAGTGCGACACCGGTGGTCTACGCGCCGGCGTCGTCGAGCCGGCGAAAGCCTTGTCACTAGCCCAGAAAATAATCAGTCACAGTTCTGATGGCCTTGTGTTCGATGGTCTCATGACCTACCCGGCCCACCACGCCGAAGAGCAGGTCGGCGAGTGGCTGGCCCAGGCATCCAAGCTCTTCACGGCTGCTAGCGTCCCAATTCCGGCTGTCACTGTCGGCGGAACCCCTGACATGTGGACTGTGCACAAAATCAAGGGCGTTACTGAGATGAGACCTGGCACGTATGTGTACAATGACCGTGCGATCATAAACAGCCATGCAGCCGAGTTAGAGTGGTGCGCGCAGACGGTTTTGAGCACTGTGAGCAGCAAGCCGACGCCATTGCGCGCGGTGTGTGATGCGGGTTCCAAGGCATTGAGCTCTGATCTGCTGGGGTTGTCGGATTTCGGGTACATTCTCGAGCACCCGCGCGCCAAGTTGACACGGCTCAGTGAAGAGCATGGCGTCATCGAGGCTGAAAACCCTGCAGACATGCCCGATATTGGTGAGCAGATTCATATTATCCCCAACCATTCCTGTGTCGTGACAAACTTGTTCGACGACGCCTATCTTGTAGACGTGACCGAAGTCACCAAGGTGCCCATTCCCGCCCGCGGGAAGTCTCAGTAGTTTGTGCGCACATCTTTATTACAATTGAGCTATATTATACAGTAATTTTCCATCTCAGAATTCTCTATTCTTTCTGGTAATAGGCGTTGTGAGGAACCCTGCCCTGAAACGCGTCACGTCGATAGGTAAATAACAGTCCTGCACCGCGCGCAATGACGTCCTACCTGGTAGATTCGGTGGAAACCGGCGACTGGGCGTTTGCACAGCGCGTATTGAGCGAACTGGTCGCGTCAGAAGCGCCCCCCGGCTCCAAGGTACGAGCTCTGCTCCGATTCCTGAGCCAAGTGCGCGACCGCACTGAGCTGGCCGAGCTGCACAAGCCCGCCCTCACCGAACTGGTTCGAATTGTGCCGCTTTGTGACCAGCAAACGCTTGCAAAGGGCCATTATTTTCTCATGGAGCAGCTGGTTCCCGGCCTTGTGTGGGCCGACTCTATTCCGCGGTACTCGCTAGCTCTTTGGAAACTGTTCGAGGCCAACCCCCGAGACAGTTTAACAGCGCTTAGAAAGTGGGGGTTCTCGAGCGCAGTCCCTGAAGTACGTGCGGCCAGTGTCGTCGAACTCGGTAAGTGGACCACGGCGAAAAAGCGTCATCTCCCGCTCAACGATCTCACACCGGTGCTTCTACGGCTGCTAAACGATCAGGATTCGGAGACCCGCAGCGCCTGCTATACCCTTCTCGTGTATTTTTTTGCGAATGCAATCCCCGAGGTGCAGCAGCATCTATACTCGCTCATGGAGGGCGCGGGAATGAGCGTGGGACTTGTAAACAAAGTTCGGGCTGCCATCGAGCGTGAATCAGCCGCAACGGATCAGCCATTCCCGCTCCCGTACGAGTCGTCTATCAGCAGGGCTAATCTGGCCAATCCTGTTCCAAGCCACCTTGCGCTCCAAAAACTCAAAACCGCACCAACTGTCAAGCCCTCGCTAGCTGATAGACCGGTTCTTAATTCTACGCACAGCTCTGTGACGTCACGGAACTCTGCGCCATCATACAATTCCGCATCAAGTGCCAGGCCCCCGTCAGCTACTCGGCCTGGATCCGGTGTCAATCCCGTCTCATCACCACCCTCCGGTCTAGGAATTAGTTTGGAAACGCCTGTACCAGAAGTGATTCGCGATCCTGCTTATGCTTTCCAGCCTCTGCCCCCCAGAGATGACCTTACTGACGACCAATTCCTTGCCGAAATCCAGGCAATGGTTCCGCATTTCGTTGGTAAAGAAACGGAAATGAATTGGTCAGATCGGTTGAAGAGCACGGCCACGTACCGCGAGATGCTCAGAAGCCACAGCCAGAACCTTAGCACGACAGCTCTTCACGACGGGTTCGCGATGCTGCGCCGCGGATTTGAAGAGTGCGTGACCAGTTTCCGCACTCAGCTTTCCGTCGAAATCTGCCTTGCTGTGAAGGAGAGCGTGCAGGCCTATGGAGGTAGCCAGCCTGATTTCCACAATTTGTTCGACTCGCTCATGGAACCCGTGGCAAAGGTTGCCACCACGGCCAAGAAAATCACAGCTAAGCCGGCTAATTTGGCAATTTGTGCGATGCTTATAGAGCCGCCTACGCTGTCGAGCCGGCAGTTTAATAACATTCTTGCTTGCGCGCGCAGCATCAAGAACCACTCGCGGCCAGTCGCGTATTACTGGCTAACGGTGGCCACTGCACCGCAGCGGATTCCATCAATGTCGGCTCATGAGTCAGATATCGTGCAGATGGTGATCAAGGCCGTTAATGACGCAAGTCCGGACGGACGTGTCCGTGGCCGCGAGCTGTTTCATACGATGGACGCTTACTGGCCCGCCATCACTGCCAAGGTTCTGCCCAAATTGAGTAAAGCTACAGCCAGCATGCTAGGCAAGGAGCAGCAGTCCCCGCAAAAGCAACAAGTGTCTACCCGGGTGCCAGGACCACGACCGGGATCTCATAGAGCCGCACCGGCTCTGCAACCGCGGGCCGACTCGCCAGGCCCCGTGCCAGGACCCAGCCCCGGCAAATTTGGCAGTCGACCAGCTACCCGGCCTGGCATGAGTCCGCGATTCATGCGGCAGCCGCTACGGCCCCAAAGCCCCCGACTGCAGAGCCCTCGGCAGCCAACAATACCGTCAAGGATGTCTCCCTTGAAATTCCCGCCGCAGGAGAACCGTTCTCCAGAGAGGCTGCACCAGGATGATAACGGACTCTCCAAGGGAATTAGCGAGCTTGACATTGGCCAAATGCAGGTGGATGGGGGCAACGAGCTTGGCCTGGCTCGCGATGACGAAATGGCCCAGGATTCATTCCCGTCGCACGGAATGGATGAAACGGAGGCATTAGGCGATGGTGAACGGATTCTGAGCGCTCTTGATGCTTCAGACGACTCATATATGCATGACAGCGAGGAGTCTTCAATGATAGATTTGGATGACTCGGACTCCGTGAAGGAGGCTTGCCAGTTCCATATGTCACAGCTACTGCGAACAGTGTCGCTCACCCGACCCCCGAAATCTCAAGCTTATCCACTTATTGAAAAAATTTTGCTCCACTCGCAATTCAACACCAAGGAGGAGCTTGTGAAATTCATCCAGCAGGCCTTCCAGGAGTCGACAATACTCAGTGAGGGCGATGGCTATGCGGAGATACTCAAGCAGGTGAAAGAATACGAAAAGCTTTCGCCCGTTTCGGCTTCGCGGTCGCCGTCACCGTCTAGCTCGCGATCTTCTTCCCGGTCGGCTTCACAGTCCCAACTAGCTTCACAGTCCCAATTGGCTTCACAGTCCCAAATGACCTCGCGGTCAGCTTCTCAGTCGCCTTCGAACTCGCCAGAGGTTTCCCGCGTTGGTTCTCACTCCCGGTCGCTTGCTAAGTCGCCCCATCCAGCCTCTCGCCCAGCCTCGGCTTCCCAATCGCCTCGACTGGCATTCCAGTCGCCATCCGCTTCCCGTGCAGCCAGTCGTACACCCTCGCACTCGGCATCGCGATTAGCGTCACGGCCAACCTCACGCTCGGCGTCTCAGTCGCCCTCTCTACGCGCTGCTTCTCCGCGGGTTTCTACTCCCCAGCACTCGGTTTCCGATGTGTCAAACGCATCGAGCCACGATGAGTCCACTAGTGGCCACTCAATTGCGTCGGTCGCGTCCTCAGTTGAAGACCAGAAGCTCGAGGTAGACGACTTCACGGGCATGATCGGGCCTTTCCCCATCACGCACCGTGCATGCGACGAGACCATTCGCTCGATGGTGCGACGGGTTGAGGACCACACGGCCACTGCTGCGGACCTCGTATCGCTGGCCGTGCTGCTGCAGGCGTCTGCCGAGAGAGCAGCCCCGCCCACCAGTCTTGAGCCTGCGATTGCGGTGTGGCAAAGCCGGTCGTCACTAGACATGGATCTGCGCGAGAACATTCTCGGGTACCTGTGCTCCGATCAGCCCATTAGTGCAATTGTTGCCGGTCTCGTGCTGCTGCGTTTGTTGCTCACCATTAAGAAGCCGTACTCGAACCAGTACCTGAAAACCACGGCTTGTGTGCAGCACTTGCGACCGCTCGCCACGAAATACCAAGCAACTTCGGTGGAGGCCAATAATCTTCTGCTGGACATCTACGATTTGGTCGCTACTGAAGAGCCGCGGAGCATGAAGGGCTTAATGAACACGCTTCTTGATGGAGATAATACGACCTATGCCTTGCAGATGGGCTTGCGGATCGTCCGGAATCACGCGGACTTCGTTGCCGAGAATGCTTCTGGTTTGCAGGTGCTCACGTCGCGGGGGATCCGGAATCCCGACGTGCGCGTGCGCCAGCACTTATACCCACTGCTTGCAGCCGTCCACAAGCAGAGTCCCTCGACGTACAACGGGCTGGCATCGCAGATGAGTGAGGGCCAGCGCAAATTCGTGAACTACTATTTAGAAGTCAGCAGCTAGGGGCGCAGTGCCATGCTGGCGTCTGTTGAAAATATACAAAGCACTCAGCCTGTGCTTTTGAGCGCAGTGGAATAAGGGCAACTGAGTGCGTCTATTTATATAAATGAATAAAAAAAATAAGAGACAAAAAAAATGAGAAAACGAGTTGATCTTTTTCCCAAGGTTATTTTCACAAGAGCAGGTCTACTCAGAGCCCTGAGTCTCCTTCACGGCAGAAGCCTGGCGCGCCTTAGCGGCCGCGGCGTTCCACTTCGCGATAGTCTCGTCCGTCTCAGCGGTGTTGGACTGGTACTGGAGCTTCGACCCGACCACGACGCTCAGCGCGCCGGCGACGGCGAGTCCGCCAAGGGCAAGATAAGTGTTGGGTTTCCAGTTCTTCGGGACGAAAAACCAGCCGCCCGACGGCGACCATGCCTCTCCTTTGATAGCTCCACCTGCCATGGTTATTATAGAAAGCGTGCTACTGGCCCACGCCCTTACTAACCCATATAGAACTAACCCTACCCACCACCGGCCGGCCTGTGCCATTCCAGCCGGCAGCCTAACCGGCGATGCTTAAAAGTTGTGCCAAAATAAATTATGTACGTGTCATCCATTAAGATCAGTTGACTGGACTCAGTCGAGATCCATCGAGTTCTCGTAGCTCGAGCGCAGCGTGCCGACCAGCTCAGCTGGGTTCGCGACATAGCGCTTGGCGACGTCAGTGATCTCGGCCCAGAACCGGTCGTTCACGCCCGGAAGGGCTTGTAGCGCCTGCTTAGGCTCTGGTTTGCGCTCGAGTTTCTGTGCGTGTGTCGGGAGGTCGATGTCGTTTGACCAGTAGACCTGCGCCGGGAGCGGCACGGCCAATTGGTCCTCGGTATGCATGAACATGACGGTGAACGCGCGCGACGGCAGCTCGGCGAGCTGCTTTGTGTCGGCAATGACCTTTGTCTTGAGCAGCAGCTTGATGGACGTGGATGTGTACTGCTCAGCGTCGCCGAGCGGGCGGCTCGGGTCGGTGAGCAGCCGCTCCTTGAGCGAGTAGGCGGTGTCCGACAGCGGCACGTCGTACTCCACGCTGAATTTCGGCGCGCGAATCGACTTGAGCTGCACCTTCCCCATCGTGTCCAACCCGGCCGGCAGCGGCAGGCCCGGGAACGGCCCGCCGATCGCCGGGAGCGTGAGCGGGTTGCGCAGGTTCCCCACATAGTTTTCGTCCAGCACAACATCCGCGTGCTTCAACGTCTCGCTAAACCGCTCATAAAATGCAGACATGTCTGGCGCTATCTGGCGGTGCGGCGGCGGCGGTCCTCAGGGTTCGCGTTTGTTATATGTACGGGCGTGGGAGATGCCGTGGCTCCTAACCTCTTTCTGATCCGCGGAAAGAGACTCGGCAAATGGTCCAGTCGCGGGAGCCGAGCGCGCTCAAGGAGGCCAAAAAGACGTTTGTCGAGCTGGCGGACTCGACGTACGCCAACAAAAGCCTTGGGCTGTCCGGCCAGCTCGAGGTCATGGGCTGCGACTGCGACAGTCACGGCGCTGAAATGGAGGACCTTAACGGCAAGCCCGTGATTTGCGGGCCGGACTCGGACTGTATCAACCGCATGACGTACATGGAATGCTACGGCGAGCACTGCGGCTGCGACGAGAAGCTGTGCGCGAACCGGCGGTTCCAGAAGCACGAGCACGCGAGAATCGACGTGTTCCGCGCCGGCCTGAAAGGGTTCGGCGTGCGCGCCGCGCAGGCCATCAGTGCGGGCAGCTTCATCTACGAGTACACGGGCGAGGTGCTCGACGAGCAGCGGTTCCAGCGGCGCCAGCAGAAGTACGAGCGCGATGGGATCAAGCACTTCTACTTCATGATGCTGCAGAAGGACGAGTTCATCGATGCCACGGAGAAGGGCAGCCTTGCCCGGTTCTGCAACCACTCGTGCAACCCGAACGCAATGATCGAGAAGTGGGTCGTCGGCCCCAAGATCCGGATGGGTTTGTTCGCGAAGCGGGACATCGCCAAGGACGAAGAGATCTGCTTCGACTACAAGGTCGACCGGTACGGCAGCAAACCCCAGGCCTGCTACTGCGGAGAAAAGAACTGCAGCGGTTTTTTAGGGGGCCGGACGCAGACGGGGGGATCCTTGCTTCCGCCGTCCGTGATCGAAGGCTTAGGGCTCGACTCAGAGAGCGCCTTAAGCTGGCACGAGAAGTCGCTGCAGGACTTGCGCGAGCGAATTCCCGCCGAAAAACTCGGAAGCGATTTAGAAAGCGTCCTACAAATAAGCAAAAGGGGCTCGAGGCCGTCCCGACCGGCCCAACTAACCGGCCAGCAAGACGCGGAGCCAAGCCAGGACCCAAGCCGCGAGCCCAGCGCGGAGCCCAGCGCGGATCAAAGCCAGGACCCAAGCCAGGACCTAAGCCAGGACCCAAGCCAGGACCTAAGCCGCGGGCAAAGCCAGGACCCAAGCCGCGAGCAAAGCCAGGACCCAAGCCGCGAGCAAAGCCAGGACCCAAGCCGCGAGCAAAGCCAGGACCCAAGCCGCGAGCAAAGCCAGGACCCAAGCCGCGAGCAAAGCCAGGACCCAAGCCGCGAGCAAAGCCAGGACCCAAGCCAGGATCAAAGCGGGCAAAGCCAGGACCCAAGCCAGGACCCAAGCCAGGCCGCAAGCGGGCATCCAAGCAGGGAGAGCCCGTCGGACATCGCGCCCGCGAAGAAGTCGCGAAAGAAAACAAAGACCGTCGACTTGCTCGCGCTGCTCGACGCGCCAAGGTCGTCGCTCGACGATCTGCAGACTGATGCCCAGCACTACCTCCTCACGACTTTCCCAGTAAAGGCGCTGACGAGCGAGGACCTGCCTGAATTCATGCGCATATTGATGCACACGCAGGATGGCGGCTGGCTGATCGACTTGATGCTGCAGCGCGTTCTGCAGACGCCCGACGCGCGCATCCAGCACGGTATCATGAACATGCACGGCTATGAAATCATGGGCGCTGTGCTGAACCGGTGGCAAACCGACGACGACGTTGTTGTGCGCGTTCTCGAGGTTCTGCAGAAGTGGCCGAAGGTCACGAAAAACAAGATCTCGAGCTCGAAGATCGAGAGCGTCGTGCTCGAGCTCGAAAAGTCGCATCCCAAGACCCAGATCGGCCACCTTGCTAAGGACCTGCTCGAGGAGTGGAGCGGGCTCGCCATGGGATACCGCATCCCGCGCCGGAAACTCACCGAGGAGGAGCAGCGCCAGAAACGCGAGGAAGAACAGAAGCGCACGGCGGTAGACACTGAGGCTGCTGCCAGCCAGTCCGCTGATACTGTTCAAAGTCGGCCCGAGTCGGTGCACCGATCGGATGAACGTAAGCCGAAGCGGCCACGGTCCCTGCCAGATGGGTGGGAGGCCCACGACTCCTCGGACGGGCGCACGTACTACGTGAACGCCGCGACGCAGCAGGTCTCGTGGACGTTCCCGGACCAGCGCGATCTTGAGCGCGAGGCAAAAATACGCAAAAAGGAGCAGGAGGCCGAGCGCCTCCGTGTCGAGGCGCAGCAGCGCGAGCGCGAGCGCCAGGCCGAGGAAATCCAGCGGATCATCAACAACGTCAGTGATACCCCGGTGGAGCCCTCCGGCACGCCTAAGTCCTCGACGACCCCGAAGTCCTCAACGACCCCGAAGTCCTCGATGACCCCGAAGAGCGAGGGTAGCAGCACCCCGCGCCGGAAGTCTGAGGCTAGTGTTCTGCAGGTGTTGGCCGCCTACATTCCAAAACTCGTGATCCGCCGCGAGGAAGAGCTTGGCCGCGACCGGTGCAAACGTCATGCGCGCGAGATCGTGCACACGCTCGTCGCCAAGGAGCAGGCGAAGCACCCGAACCGCGCGTATGAACTCACGCCGGAACGCAAAAACAAGATCAAGAAATTTGTTAAAGACTATATGGATAAGGTGAGCGCGCGCCGCCAGCCTAAGTCCTCGTAATTTGTATATATACATATTCTATTTATTTGGTTCTTCCCCACATCCGATTGTTTTTCATTCGTTGAAAAATGAATTAGCTGAAACCGGCGTGCATTAGCCGCCCTCGGCGGCTAGGTTCCGCTTGCGTAATGCCACACGACCACTCGCAGAATCCTTAGTCGCACATGTGCCAGCAGCAGTAAAAAATTGTGGACCTCCGAAATTTCAAGTATTAGAAAATTACTTGGGCTTTATATGGATAGTCGCCTTTTTTTTTGTGCTTTCAGGCCCTCTGCGCGCCATTTACTCGCGGGCGGGCGAGTGCCAAGGCGGCTAATCAGTCGCCCCACCTAGCCCTTGCATGCACGACCGCCTACTACCCTCGCCCTCGCATTATCAATAAATAACCACGAATTCCCGCCTCTGTCCTCTTCTTTTCAAAAGAAAATGTTCCGCACCTCTCTGACTCGTGCATCGGCGCTGGGTCGCCTGCACAACCGTGCTTTGCTGCACCAGGCGAGCTCTTTGGCCGCTAAGGTATTCCCCACTGAGCCCACCGAGCCGAAGATGCTCACGAACGTTCCTGGTCCAAAGAGCAACGCTGACGTCGCTGACCTCAACAAGACGTTCGATGCATCGGCCGCATACTTTATGACCGACTACGAGAAGTCGGTCGGCAACTACATCGTCGACAGCGACGGCAACCAGATGCTCGATCTGTACATGCAGATCGCATCCATTGCCCTTGGCTACAACCACCCGGCGCTAGTCGAGGCGGCCAAGTCGCCCGGCGTTGTGAATGCGCTCGTGAACCGTCCGGCCACGGGTAACTTCCCGAGCAAGACCTACAAGTCCGAGGTCGATGGCCTCGTGAAGTACGCGCCGCACAACTTCAAATACGTGTGGACGGCCAACAGCGGCAGTGATGCCAACGAGTGGGCGTACAAGACCGCTTTTCTGTACCAGGCAGCGCGTAAGCGTGGTGCCGCCGACTTCTCGGCCGCCGAGGAGTCTTCAACCATGGAGAACCAGGCGCCTGGGTCGCCTGTGAGCTCGATTCTTTCGTTCGAGTCCGCGTTCCACGGTCGCCTCTTCGGCTCGCTGAGCACGACCCGCTCCAAGCCGATCCACAAGCTCGACATCCCGGCCTTTGACTGGCCGACCGCGCCGTTCCCCCACCTCAAGTACCCGCTCGACAAGTACGCGGCCGAGAACAAGGCCGAGGAGGAGCGCTGCCTCGCCGCTCTGGAGGCCAAGATCGTTGAGTGGAAGGCGAAGAGCCCCGTTGCTGCTGTGGTCGTGGAGCCCGTGCAGAGCGAGGGTGGTGACAACCACGCGACGCCGGCGTTCTTCCAGGGCATCCGTGACGTGACCGCTAAGCACGATGTCCTGTTCATTGTGGACGAGGTCCAGACCGGTGTGGGCGCGACGGGCCACTTCTGGGCGCACGAGGCCTGGGGTCTCACCTCGCCGCCGGACATGGTCACTTTCTCGAAGAAGGCGCAGGCCGCTGGTTTCTTCTACGGCAACCCGGAGCTCCGCCCCAAGCTGCCGTACCGTAACTTCAACACGTGGATCGGCGACCCGGCCCGCGTGCTGATCGCCGACGCCATTTTCGACTACGTCGCCCAGAACAAGCTGCCCGAGCGCGCGGCCGAGGTCGGTAAGTACCTCAAGGACAAGCTCGCCGTGCTCGAGAACGAGGGCAAGATCTCGAACCTGCGCGGCCCCGGCACGTTCATCGCTTTCGATTTGGCCTCGCCGGAGATCCGCAACAAGTTCATTGTTGATGCCCGCAACCTCGGCGCCAACATCGGCGGTTGCGGCCCGCAGTCGATCCGTTTGCGCCCGAGCTTGCTCTTCGAGGAGAAGCACGCCGACGTCTTCATGGGTATCGTGAACAAGCTGATTTAATGCATATATATATATATTCGAATATGATGACCTGCGAAGACTAAGATTAACCTAGCCGCAGGTTTGTTTACATCCAACCACATCTTACTAGTATTACCAGCATGGAGACTTGGACGTGGATTGACGCGTTAGTTTATTTCCTTTGCGTATTTTATTCTGCTGCGGTGAGCCTGACTCCCCTCCAGTGGTTAATTGTTGCGGCGAAATTCACCCGGTTCGTGGCGGCGCTGCCCGTATATGTGGCCCGCGAGTTCACTGTTGTTAGCTTTCGCGTGCGGTCGTCAGAACGGCCGTACACAACGTTTTTCGAGTTCGGTGCGCTGCTGTACACGCGGTGGGTGCTCTCCACTTTCCGCGCCAGCGTCGTGTCCCAAGTTTTTTTCGGCGACCGGCACGCGCGCACGCTGTATGCGTGGCGCAAGTTCAAGTACGGCACAGAAAATATCGGCGACTTCGACTACGAAACGGTCCGCACTGAGAAATGCCGCGGCTATTGGCTGCGGTCGAGAAGCCGGCGGCACCAAAGACCGGACCTTGTGCTCCACTTCGCTCCCGGTGCTCTCGGCGGTTGCGGGTCCGTATATCTGTACCTCGAGTATCTGTCGATGCTGCTTGTGGAGCTCCAGGTGCACGGGTTCGCGAATCCCGTGGTTTTTTGCGTGGACGCGCGGTGCCTCGAGCAGCCGAGCTACGAGGCATACGTCACCAAGATTGTTGATGCGTACAAATACGCCTACATGGAGTTCCCGCACGCAAAGCACTTGATAATGGGCTCAGGCTTAGGCGGCACGGCAGCGTTGGGCATGCTGCTGCGGCTCGCTGCGGGGAACAGCACCACGCACCCTGTGCTCACCAGTCTTGAACTTACCAACAGTCTTGAGGCCAATAACCGTCTTAAGGTCGATAACCGGCCTGGAGTCACCAAGCGCCCCAAGTCTATAGAAACGATGCCTTTATTGCGGGATTGTGTGCAAGCCGAGAAACCTGAGAACCTTAGTCTTGAGGTTGAGTTGAGCAACGAAGAGCTTCCTACGCATGCCTCTAATTTGTTTACCAACTTCTCGGGTGTCTACCCGAACACCGACTCATATGTGGCCGATCTCAGCAATGGCGCACCCCTGGACCCGATCAATTTCGACACTCTGCCGAGCGTGCCCAGCGACATTTCCAGCAGTGAGTCCGACTCGCCGCCGCCACCCGCTGTGACGTTTACTCCGGATGATTTGGCTTCTCCCGACGCTGCTCTGCTCTTGTCGCCTCTGATGCGGGTCAATATGGACCGGATCGATAGCTACCCGGATTTTCTGAGCTCCCGCATGCTTCGGGAGCTCGGCGTGCAGCTCGCCGGATCCAGGGCAGAGCCCGGATTGGTCCGCGACCGCCAATTGTGGTCGGCAGCGGTGCCACGCCACGGGATGTTTGTGATGCACGGTGGCGCCGAGACCTGCCGGCGCGAGATCGAGGGACTCACCGACTTTCTGCGTCTCACCCACCAGTGCCGCATTGTTACCACGAGCGAGGGCAGCGAGGTTCATGCGTGGCCCATCACGCAAGCGTTTCTCGGCCGGAGCACAAGCAGCCAGATGTACGGAATCACGCGGGTTGCACAGCACATAGCGAACATGCTCGTCATGGACTGCCTGTTTGCCCACGAAAGCGACACCCCCTAAGACGTCGGCTATTTATTCCTCTAGCCTTATCGACTCGTATATTTTATAGCTAGGTCGCCAAACTTCTTTTCGACGCACGGCGTGAGACTAGATTAAATACGATACATTAGGTTTCAATTACGCTTGGACCTCCTCCTCGGGCTCGGCCTCATCAACGTTATCGCGCTTGGCCCAGGTGATCGGGTTGACGGACTGCTGCACGAGCGTCATGCTGGTGCGGGGCTGGCCGTCGGCGTTGACGTAGCGGTGCATCGACGCGTCGGCCTCGATGTAGATGAGGTTGCCCTTGGTGACGTACTTGTCCATGAACTGGATGAGCTGCTCGTCGAAGGCAACGATGTTGAACCACGACGTGTGGTCCTTGGACGTCGACACCGCCAGCGGGTACTTCAGGTACATGTTGCCCTGCTTCGACTCGTTCTTCTCCGGGACGGCGCCAATTCGGCCGATGAGGGTCATCCGCGCAACGTCCGCACGCGCAGCACTCGTGGTGAAGGCGCGGGCCGGGAAGGCGCGGGCAGCAGACTTCGCAAACCGGTTGGCAAACATTTGGGTGGCAGACGCGTCGGGCAGTGCGCACGATATATACCCCTTGCCGTAATGGGAGATGGCGCCCTAGCCCATGAGCTGGGCCCGCCTTGAACCCATCCTTAAGCCATTAAGCCTGCTCCAAGCCTTACCACAGCCCCCAGCCATACCACCACCCGCCTTACGTGGAGATCGCTGGTGGATGACGCATAGTGGCGACTTTGTGGAGGCCGAGCTCCGCGTCGGCATGCTCGACGTGGCGCTGGCGAAGCTAATTTCCGCAGACCACCACACCATCGAGTTCCCCACGCTGCTTTTGCCCGAGAACGTCGTTGCCGGCTCGATTGTGAAACTGCAGTGCAGCCGCGCCGTGCAGACCGAGGCGGCCGACGAGCAGCAGTTCGAGAAGGTGCAGCAGGAGATCCTCGACACGTTCGCGACGAACCTGCCGGCGCCGCCTGTGCTGCGGGCCCGCAACGTTACGCAGACCTCGGTCGTGCTCGAGTGGGACCCCATCGACGCCGCATCGGCCGACCTGCATTTTCTCGCGCTGTACAAGGGCAGCCAGCGGCTCGGGCTCATCCCGTCGCCGCAAAAACGCACCGTCACGAAGGTGTCGAATCTCGAGGTCGACCAGCCGTACGAGTTCCAGCTCGTGCTCTCGACGTCGGCCGGCACCTTCGAGAGCAACAAGCTCGCGATCAAGACGCACAAGATGACCGATCTCAGCGGCGTGGTCGTGTGTCTTGGCTCGCTGAAGAACTCAGTGCTGTTGGAAAACGATGTGGCAGCGATCCTCGACCGGCTCGGCAGCAAGCCGCCCCAGGACACCGTGAAGCTCGAGACAACGCACTTCGTTTGCACAGTCGAAGGCGGGCCCCAGTACGAGCGCGCGCTGGAGTTCAATATCCCAATTGTGCGCCCCGAGTGGCTGCGGGCCTGCGAGGCCGAGCGCAGGCTCGTGAGCGTACGGGGCTTCTATCTCTCTGCCGACGTGTCGGCGTACACCCCGAAGGCCACTGATCAGCGGGTGCAGCCGGCAGAGCCCGCTCATAAGCCTGCTGAGGATCCCGCTGAGGCCGCCCAGCCCGCTGAAAACAAGGAACCTACTAAGGAGGTCGACGAGCCTGCCAAGGAGGAGCCTGTGAAGGCGGCGGACGAGCCTGCTGAGCCCGCCGAGGAGCCTGCTGAGCCCGCTGAGGAGCCTGCTGAGTCCGCCGAGGAGCCTGCCAAGGAGGTCGACGAGCCTGCTGAGCGCACCGAAGCTGCTGTGGAGCCTATCAAGGATACCACTGGGGAATACACTGAGAAGCCCGAGGAGGCGAAAGATGAACCGAGTGCGGATCCGGTGTCGAAATACGACTCCCAAGGCGATCTGAGCGCGGCCATTGAGAGCGTGGCGTCGAGCCACGACTCTGCGATTGCTGAGGCTGCTCGCGAGATCGAGCCGCGGCCGCAGGAAGAAGCGCCGGAGCCGGTTGCGGCGCTCGAGCCCCAGGACCTCGAGGAGAAGCTGCGGGCCGACCCGGACGCGCATTTGAACCCGAGCGAGCAGCACGGCGTCGTTGTTGAGGAAGGCGGCGTTGAGGAGCCGTTGAGCGCCTCCGTCGCGAGCACCCACGACCTCGATAAAGAGACCATCCCTGAACAGCCGGAGGAAGAAATCGAGGAAGCGGCCAAGGAAGAGGCCAAGGATCCCATGGAGGAGCCCAAGGATCCCGCAGAGGAGCACACAGAACCCAAGGAGGAGCCTAAGGAGCTCAAGGAAGAGCTCAAGGAACTTAAGGATGAGCTCAAGGATGAGCTCAAGGATGAGCCTGCGGAGATTGAGCCCAAAGACACAGAACATACACCCGACCCGCCGTCGCCGTCGCCGACGCCGGCCCCAACCTCTGCCAAGAAAAAGAAGAACAAGAAGAAGAGCAAGAAATAAACTAATTTATGTAGTCCTCCGAATTTGGTACGTCACCGCCGGTTTGCCCGTTCTTTGCGGCCGCCAGGGCGGCCGACCCTTTCGCCGTTCCTCGTGCCGCGGGTGTCGGTAGCGATTAGCGGCGGCCAGTGGCACTGTGAGGCGTTTACTCGCCGAAGATCTTGCGCACGCGCTTGAGCACGGAGTCTTTTTCGGGGTCGTACGGGTGGTCCTTGGATGGGATCTCGAGCACGGACGGGAATGCGTTCTGGTACGCATCGACCTGGGGCCGGATGCGCTCGGCGATATGCTGGTTGATCAGGAGGATTGCTATATCTTTGCGCGTTGTTGTGAACTGCTCGAACGCGTCGGCGATGGCCGAGTCCGGCGTCTGGCTTTCGACGACAAAGAAGTTCCTGGAGTTCGTCTCCGGCGTTGTCTCGCCGATTCCCGCAAGCAGCATGCCCGTCACGGAGTCCTCGTCGCCAATTATGGCCAGCAGCGTGCGATCATTCTGCTTCGACATCCGGCGGTGTGGTTGAGAGGTGGGGGCGGTGGTGTGGCTGCGCTTCTGATATAGAGATAGGGCGGGTAGCAGGGCAGGCCTACCCCCATATTTCATGCAGCGGTTTCTGCGGATCGGGCGGCCCCGGCAGCTGCACACGGCATCCCCTCTTTTTGCGGGCCACTCAAAGTGGCAGAATATTAAGCACCGCAAGGCTCGGCAGGATGCGAGCCGGTCGACGCAGAACACGAAGATCGCGAACATGATCTACATGGCCGCGAAGGACGGCGGCGGCACGGACCCGGCGCTGAACGTGCGGCTCGCGACCCTCATGGAGAACGCAGCTAAGATGAGCATCCCCAAGAAGGTCATTGAGGGCGCAATCGCCCGGGCGTCCAAGGCCGCGGGCAACCCGGCCGAAAATGCCGTGAGCATCAGCTACGAGGGCGTCGGCCCCGGCGGCATCGCGCTGATCGTCGAGACCCTCACCGAAAACAAGAACCGCACGGCTCAGCAGGTGCGCGCCGCGTTCCTCAAGTTCCAGGGCGCGCTGTCACCCACGGCGTACCTGTTCCAGCGCCGCGGGTGGATCGAGCTGCCCGGAAACCTTGATTTTGACGAGGTTTTCGAGCAGTGCGCTGAGCTGGACGGCATAGACGATATCGTCGAGGAGGAGGACGGCGACAGCAAAACAATCACCCTGTTTATAGACCCGTCCAAGCTCAGCTCTGCTGCGAACCGCGTCAAGGAGCTTTACAAAATCAGCGATATGGGCCTCGGCTACTTCCCGGACCCGGAGCAGCAGGTAGAAGTGAGCGACGAGGAAATCGAAACGCGGCTTGTAAAGCTGCAGAACGAGCTCGATAGCCTCGACGACGTCAACAATATCTACCACAACGCAAAACTGTGATTTGCCTGTACATACTCGTAAAACATAAATTATAAATATCTGGACAGCTAGCAGAATGGCTAGAGCCAAAACGGCTAGCTGGACCGCTTCCGGCCGCTCAAACCGTCCAAGTCCAGCGCGTGCGGCGGCAGCACGTCGTGGATCGACGGTAGCCGCTCGTTGTCGCTCGGGTTGGCATAAAGGCCCGGAAGATGCGCTAGCGACCCGGGGTATGAGAGCGGCGGCTGGGCCGCCAGTCCCGGCGGGGGCGCCCCCAGGGGAGACGAGCTTGGCGGCGGCGGTGGGCTCATCTGGGGGCTGATGAGCGTGCTCGGCGGCTGTGTACTCGATGGCTGCGTGCTCAGTGACTGCGTGCTCGATGGCTGTGTGCTCAGTGACTGCGCGCTCGGTGGCTGCGCGCTCGGTGGCTGCGCGCTCGGTGGCTGCGCGCTCGGTGGCTGCGTACCCAAAAGACTAGATTGCGGACTCACGGAAATCACCGGGTGTGTTATCAAAGGCTGGGGATGGCCGAGCGAGCTCGCGTCCGGCTGCGGCCTCAGCATCGGGTGCGGGGAAACCACAAAAGGCGCTCCCGGGTTCCGTCTTGCCGCCGAGGCCGCCAAAGCCAGCTCGTCGATCCCGCTGTGTTTGCGGGGCGACGAGCGGTAGAGATGGCTATCGCTATGGGGCTGGTGTAGGTATGTGACGCCTCCTTGGTGCGCGTAGCCAGCCGGTGCCGTGTAACTCTGATGCGGGGTGTAGCCTCCATGAGGCGTATAGCTTCCGGGATGTGTTGTATATTGCACCGAGTAAGGCTGGCTCGCGGCTTGCGGTGGCAGCTGCCCGGATTTCTGCGGAGGTGGCTGCCCGGTCGTGTGTATTGGTGACTGCCCGGCCATCTGGCTTGATGGCTGCCCAGCCATCTGGCTTGGTGGCTGACCAACCGGTTGCCCCGCGTGCCGTCCCGCGTACACGGAGGGTGCTACAATATCTTCATAGCCGAAGGCCGCATTAAGTATGTTGCGGTGGCTCGGCGGACTCCCCATAATTATTTGATGGATCTGGTTCACGACCTTCTGCATTGCGTCGTACGGCATGGACAACGCGGGCTCTCGCACGGCCACCGTGACGCGGTGGCTGTCACTCTGCGCGTTGTCGATCATGGCCCGGCGCAGCTCGCGCTCCAAACTCTCGAGAAACAGCTTTTCGTGGGGGATGGCGTACCAGTAGAACACGCGCTGCTTCTTTTTAGTCCGAATACACCCGTACTGGTGTAGGAACTCGAGCATGTCCGATTTACCCTCCTCGAGGCGGGCCCGCACGTTCGTTTTCAAAGATCGCAGATCGCTGAAAACAAGCTCTTCGAACTTTGCGCGGTTCACCACCTCGCGGCCCAAAGCCTCGAACCGGAACACGACGCACCGCAGAATGTCGGCGCCGCTCATGAGGAAGTCCTCGTCCCAGCGGATGCAGGAAACGGCCTCCGAGTTCGGCAGCTCGTGGCGCTTGATCCGCTCCCCAGACTCAAAAGTATCGGGGGCATTTTGTAAAAAGTACCGCAAATCGTTGAGATTCCTTATATTTTCGTCAAAATCGCTTTTTGCGCTCATGAGCACAGTTGCTTCCTCTTTCTTAGCTTCTCCGTCTCCACAAGAAAAGATCGTTTACAAAAAAAAAAAAAACACGCACACCCTCAGTGATAATATATCGCTTTGCACATGAACGAATGGTCTTATCGATTTCGGCACTACGGGCGATTGGAAGAGTGTTGTTCGGTTTTCTCAGAAGGAGATGGTTAAACGGTTAAACGGTTTGATGAGCAAACTGCGCCTCCAGTTTGTTGCGGGGGCGCTGTAGAATGAAATCAAGCCAGAACCTTTTGTCGCAATCGCGAGCGGCCAGCAACGAAAAATCCGGTCTTGCCGAGGGTCCTTACAAAAGCTGCCCTAGCAGCGTCGTAGCTTTTCACAGACCTCCCTGGCCAACCCAAATCCTCGCATGCACAGCCACAAGGTGTCATGCGGAAACGCCCTTATCCGCGTCTCGACATGCATGCAAGACCTGCAAACCCGGGCCTTGCCCCTTGGCTGCGTAACCGGCCCGTATGCATGACACTGATCTGAGCAAACATGGTGGAGATCGTCGGGAAAAATGGGCATTTTTGCCGGCCCACAGTGAAGCAGCCTCATTTTTAAACCAAACTCCCCGCGGTTCCCAGTGGTATACGATTGGTGCGGTTACCGCTGCCCAGATCTGACTCGGGGGGTGCGGCACATGAATGCGGCTCGAAAATCTCGCAAAGGTCCCACTATTTGAGTAATTCTTCTAAACTGCAGAGCAATCGAGGATCTCATCGCCCACCGCTCGGCCATAAGTGTGCCAAGAGCTTTTGTCTGCCGCATTAGGCGGAGGCATATCCTAGCCTCAGATTTAAGGTGTCCTTGCATCTATAACCATAAAGAGTAACCCCTGACCCCACATGGGGCAAACCGTACTTCCAGTGTAAGCACGCGCGGGAGTCCGATTTATAAAACATAGGATGTTTGGGCTCCTACATAAAACAACTGTCTCGACTTCTTATGAGCCTGCTCGGCGCCAACTAATGGTAATAGCGTCGAGAGATCAGCAGTGGGGTCACCCGTACCCTTATGCACCGATTGTCAGGAAAATCCCCAGGGTCCTGTGCAGAGGGGAGATTCCCGCAGCGCCATTAGTAAGACGCACCACTCACAGTGCGAGAAGTGGAGTATTCGGGTGCGTCGGGCACGAAAAGAGGAAACCTGTTGAGATCACTACATAAATGCAGCTCTGTTAGACTGTTAGACAGAGACGCCAAGAAAAAGTCACATAGGGTTACAGATAGCGGCGCCGTTGATGGTGGGACAAGCGCACAGCGATTTACAGATCACGTATTCTCGTAGTATCAGGGTTCCTGTGATTTCTTGGCTTTAAAATCAAATTAAATTACTATGATATTAGTCGAAATAGCTCTCCAAAGGCGTGATTTCCAGAGGTCCACCACCCTAGCCGCCCGGCGAGTCTAGTTACGTAACGAGATCTGACGATAGCGCGAGGCGGGCTCCTGCTCCCGCGGCCCCGGTTGCGTAGCTTGGGTTTGGTTACCACATCAGCCTTATCCTCGGCACCACCATGAAGCCAGTCGTCGGTCCTCTGAGCGCCTGGTTCTGCACCCTGCTGTCGGTGTTTGCGGTGATCATTCTCTCGTTCATCGCCCTCATGTTCTACAAGGGCCACGAGGAGTTCACCGGCAGCGTGAACGATCCTGAGAACGGTAAGGCCGTTGCGGGCACGATTATGTGGGCCGTGCTCGTCTATGCCGTTTTTCTTCTCTTCTGCGGGTCGCAGGTATTTTTGCATAAGCGCACGTCCCACATTGCTCTGCAGTGAGCGAGTGGGTGTGCGGTCCTGAGGCATTGGTCTTGAGGCATTAAATCCCTGTGCATTGATCTTGTGGCATTGACCTATGTACATTAATATTATTTATTGCGCCCAAAACAAGCCTTAGATCTTGGTGAAGAATGCCCGCACGTCTTCGGCGTGCTGGCGCAGGCCCGGTGGAACAAGCGCCGCCAGCGCAGACTCGCTGAGAATGCTGAGGATCGGCCACGTATATGCGAAGACCATGACGTCGAGCGGCGTTGGCTCTTCAGACGGTGCTGTGACAGCGGTGTCGAGCGCGGCGAGGGCGAGACCGGCGCGGTGCAGGTTATCAGCGGAGCACACGTAGTCGTCGCCGCTGGCCTGCTGGCCGGCAAAGTGCCGCGTGTCGAGGTGCTCGTCGAGCTGCGAGGCGAGGACTTGTGTGAATGGCCACGGCATGGCGCCCGACGCGGCGTCCGCGTAGATCCGCGTCCGCGCAGCGCGGTTCTGTGGACTCATAATGGTCTCGTGCCACGCATCCTCCACCCAGGTGTCCAGCATCGAGCAGAAAATGGCGGTCTTCGAGTCCAGCTCCGAGCCGCCGAATGCGCGGTGCGCCTCCGCGTAGCTGACAATAGCCCGCTGCCGGGATGCCGCTGCCGGGGTTGGGCCCGCACCAGGCGTCCACAGCACAGGCAGCGTCTCCTTCGCCGTTACGTACGGCGACATGATCTCTGTTTGTGGGTGCTGGTCCAGCAGGCGCAGCAGGCAGTACATCCCCAGGCACTTGGGGTCGAGCGGGAACCCTTCGGCATCAAGGCTGTAGACGCCGAGCAAACCCGCAGCGGCGCCGTCGCCGGCGTTGCTGGCAGCGTCAACAACAGCCTGAGGGGCCTCGATCGCCTCTAGCTGCCTTAGCGGGAACTGGTCAAACACGACTCGAACGGGTTCAGGCACCTTCATGGTTTTGATCTACCCTACGCCTGGCGGTCCCACCAACGGCCTATCGGCAGCCTGCAACGCACCCCGCTTTAATTCAGTTACCGTTACCCAAATGTCAATTCTGACTGCTGCGCGCCTGAACGCCCTTAAAACGAGGCCCCTTCTTGAGACGAACTGGCACTACTTGTCGGCGTCGGTACTAACGACGCTGAACAAGACGAACGATGTGCCTGTGCTGTACAAGTACGCGCTGGAGCATGCGCCGAGCAGCGAACATGCGCACCTGACGGCGCAGTTCCGCGAGAGTCTGCTGAAGTCGGCGGCGCTCATTGGGCTGCCCCGGGTCATCAACGGGCTGACCGCGCTCAAGGATGCGACGCCGCCCGAGTTTCGGGCGTCGACTCTGCTGCGCGACGCCGACCGCACAGACTTCCGCACCGACGGCCGCGATCTGTTCGCGCTGATTTACAACAAGATCACGAACAGAGTGCACGGCAACCTCAAGCTCGCGTACCCGGACCTCGACTGGTTCATCCAGAACTTCGAGTACGGCCCGCTGCTCGCGTGCACCAAGGTGCTCGGCGCGAAGGAGACGTCTTTAGTAGTGATCTCGGCCCTCATCTCCCAGGATGTGAACCCGCAGCTCAAGGGGCACCTCAAGGGCGCCGTCAACACGGGCTCCACGCCCGAGGAGGTCAACGCGGTGCGCGCGCTCGCCATGGAGATCGCGGGCTGGTACGGGCACCAGTTCCCGAACCTTGTCAGCAAGCTTTAGACGGTGCTAGTAGAATTCGCGGTGGTGGAAGTCGCGTTAGGTCGTAAGTGCGAAGGAGTCGCGGAAAACTCCGGCCCCGAGAGTACTTCATTTTTTTTTGCCTTTAAAAACAGGACGACCCAATGTACATTTGCATATAGGATCTGCGATCTGGATAAATTATAAACAATATCTAATTGCTTTAGGCCTGGGCGCGCTGGGGAGCCTGCTGGCGGTTCTGGGCCTCGGCCTGGGCAGCACGCTGAGCAGCGTAGTCGCGAGCGACCGGCTCGAGGACCTCGCGCTCGGGCTTGGGCTCGTGGATGGTGATCTGGTCGGGCAGAGTGGTCTTGGGCTGGCCGAGCTTGCCGTTCGAGGCAGGGTCGCGCATGATCTTGACCTTGATACCGAGCACACCCTGACGGAGCATAACGTGACGGGTGGCGGTGTCAATGAAGTCGCGCGAGGGCTGACCGGAGTGGATCATGAAGCCGTCCTGGAACTTCATGGCCTTGGCACGGGCGGCCCGCAGCTTACCGGAGACAACAACCTCGACACCCTTAGCGCCGGACTCCATAACGAAACGGACAACACCGTAGGCGGCACGGCGGATGGCAAGACCGTTGAGGAGCTTGTAGCGGAGGGACTCGCACTGAGCAACGGCAGACATGCCACGCTCCTGGACACGGTCGGCAAGGAGACGGAACGAGCCGGGCTGGCGGCGGAAACGCTTCTCGAGGAGCGAGGTGAGCTGGCGCAGACGGCGGCCGTTCTCACCGAGGACAGCCTGAACGTGGGCAGCGCGGATGACAATGTCGGTAGCGTTGCCAACGGGGCGGATCTCGACACCGGCGTAGCCCTCCTCAGCGAGCTCACGCTGGAAGAACTCGTTGATCTCGGCGTTGAACACACCGTCGGCGACGTGCTTGCGCTTCAGGGAAATCTTCTTGTTGTAGGGGGCAGACATCTTAGGTTGTAAAGAAGAAGAGTCCGGGTTTTTCACTAGGGAATTTCACCGTACCCGCGATAAGGGTCCAATGGCTGAGGGTCTAATGGCTGGGAGCCACGCCCAATGGCGGGCCCAATGGCGGGGCCCTGGGTCCACCCAGCCTTAGCGCTAACCTCCCAACCGGTTTGGGTAGGCCGGGTATACGGGTCTTATGGTGTACACGTGATCAGACGTCTGTATGTGACGGCAGCTTATGTCATACGCCCTGTCACCCCAAAGAGCCCGCGCGTGCGCTACCCTCACCTACCGACCGACATCAGCGCGGTCCACGGCGGTATCGACGGCGGTATGTAATGAAGCTATACAACCTCACCGTACGTAGATCAGACACGCTGAACGCGGTTGTGGTATGCAAACTTGACGTTGAGTGCCTCGTGTGGGCGCGCGGGTCAGCGCTCGAGGTCGTACGCATTAGCGACCAAGACACTCTCGAACGCGTTGGCGAGCACAATTGCGGGAGTGCCGTGCGCAGCCTCGCCGTTTTGAGTGCTGCTAGTGGAGATCGACTGCTAGTAGCACTTTGCTCGGGCGAGCTGCAGCTGCTCAATTGGCAGGATGGGCGCTTCGTTGCCGAGCCCAGCTCGATCCCCTGCGAAACACACCCGCGCTTCGCGCCCGAGTACCTCGTGGCAGACCCACAGGGCCGTATGGCCGGTGCACTAGCCATTGAGTCCAAGCGCACCCTGCTGCAGCTGCCGGAGACCGAGCCGCTGGACGCCTCGGTCTCACACACCTTCTGCTACGCGGCTCAGGGTGTGGACAGGGGCCATAGCAGCCCGAGCTTCGTATGTTTAGAGACGTTCAGGCTGCAGCAAACTAAGCAACTAACTCTGTACGAGCTTAACCTCGGACTCAGCCACGTCCTGAAGCTGTGGTCCCTGCCGGTGCCTCTGGACACCAATTTGATTGTGGATCTCGGCAACGACAATCTTGTTTTGTGCGCAGATCACGCTGTAATGCTGGTTTCCGGAGGAAAACTTGTTCAGGACCTCATCGTAGCGGGTTTTATCACCTGTGCGACGCGGATCACACCGTCGCTAGTGCTGCTCCAGTGCAGCGACGCGCAGCTTATCAAACTCGAGGTGAAGACTGAGGAAAATGCGATCTCGACGAGCCCCGTTGCCATGGAAGAGACTGTCTCTGTATTTCGCCATCTCGTGACGCTGAAGTCGGGCTTTGTGTTCGGCGCTGCCGAGCTTGGAGAGCACCAACTGCTGCAAATCACCAGTCTTAGCCCATTGACGCTCGCCGTAGCATCGTCTGTCGTGAGCCTTGCCCCGATCACCGCGTCGCTGAACACGCGGCAGCTCACCGTGGCGTCTGGACGCGGCCGGTCTAAGTATTTAGCTTGGGATAAGGGACTGGCAGCCGAAACTCTGGCATCCACACCGCTCCCGTTCGACCCCACAAAGGTTTTTACGGCCAAGAAGAGCTCTGGAGACCGCCACGATGGACTCATCTTGCTGGCCACGCCATCTTCCACCACTGTGCTGGGCGTTAGCGACGAGGGCGCCGTCGAGGAGGTGTCTGCTGCCGGGATCGCCGCTGATGTAGGCACGCTTCTATACACGACCTTTCGGCGAGGCGCGGTGCAGGTTCACGCGTACGGCCTGCGGTACATTACGTCCAGTGGCGCCGTGAACAGCTGGCAGCCGAATGGTGCCGAGATTCTGTTCGTGGCCCACACTGAGACGCAGCTCCTCGTCGCGCTAAGCACCAAACAACTTGTTTATTTTGAAGAGGCGCTCAATGAGGATGAACTTTTGGAAGCGCAGAAGCGAGTGAACCTACCAACGGTCGCGTCGGCTGTCTGCTTCGCCGCCACTATGGATCTCAAGAGCCGCGGATTCTATGTCGGCTTGCAGGACGAGACGGTGCGATACTACGAGGCGCCGAGCTTCAAGCAAAGCCAGCTAATAACGGTGCCGTACGTCAGCTCGTCACTCGTGCACACGGGGCCCGCCCTCTACGTTGGACACCACAATGGCGCCTTGTCGGAATGCAGGAATGGTGATGTGCTTTCGCGGGCGCTGGGGTCTGTGCCAGTGCTGCTAACTGCGCTTGACAATGCGGTGATTGCCGTGTCCTCGCGGACGTGGTACATCTCGCCAACATCTGTGGTCCCCGTGGTGACCGACGCGAGGCTCAAAATGGTGCAGAAGTTTGTTACTGAAGATCTTGCTGGTCTTGTAGCCATCAGCCACTCGTCTTTGGAGGTCCTGGATATCGCACTTGATACACTCCGGACTGATGTCGTTCACGACATGGCGGAATCAAGTTCGACAGTCATCAACGTACTCAGAGTAGGACCCCGTCAGCTCTTAGTCGGCAAACACGATCTCAAATGGGTTGACGGTGCGAGTGTTCATTTACCCAATATTGTCACGGCAGTTGTTGCGAAACTCACTGGCAATCCCGAGAGCATTGTGGCCGTGGCAACCAACGACAAGATATTGATTCTTGATCTCACCTTGGAGACTATCCATGAAACCTCGGTACAGTGTACGGCGCTCGCAGCATGTCAGGGATATTTATTGGCGGCAGTGGGCCGCGAAGTAACTGTTTACCGACTCGGAAAACGGCAGCTGCTGTGGCAGCATGCGGTAGCTCTCACACACACACACTGCATAAGGGTGCTACGTACAGCTCACAACCAAGTATTTGTTGGCGACTCTCGGGCCTCCGTAACGGTCTTGAAATTCGGCGAAGATGCCCTCAGCGTGGTTGCTATGGACCCGATTCCGCGCGGCGTCACGAGAATGATTGTTTTGGACCCGCTGACTGTCTGCATAGGTGATCAGTATGGGAATATTTCATTGCTGAGAATCGCACCCACTACATCCGATCTCGAGATGATCGCCCACTTCACAATTGACGATGCTGTGGTCTCACTCCATAAGGGGACACTGACCCCGCTCTCTGGTGGCAGCGAGGCGATTATCTACGTTGGCATACAGGGCACAGTTGGCGTTTTGACGCCATTCGCTAGCAGTTCGGAGCTTGAACAGATCGAACAGCTCGAATCATTGGTGAGGCAGCACTGCGACCGATCCCGGACGGGCAGTGGGTCGGAGCCTATCAAGAACGTGGTGAACGGCGATATCTGCGAGTTATTCAGCCACCAGGATGTGGAGGTCCAAACTGAAATCGCTGAGTTGCTGGACTCGTCCCCCCAGCAAATTATCGGCCAACTTGAGCTGATCAAGGGTCGCGTCACATTATAAGGGAATCTGTATTTTACATGTATATATAGCACTAATAATAAAAAAAATTAATAAATAAATCACGCATTTCGCACCATGTCATAAAATTGCTGGTCGCTGAGCAGGCTATCTGCGCGCTCCTCGTCCCCGCCAATCCATTTGCCGAATTTCCGCATGAACCGTTCGTCAGTGTGCCGCCATTCCGACGCCAGCCGAGTGCTAATATCAAAAACTTCTGAGCCGCTGGCCTCGCTTCGAGCAACGCTTGCGCGGCCTGCGGTCGAGAACGAACTTGCGGTGCTCATAGTGCTTTCCTTTCTATGATGCCGCGGCGTCAGGTTCGCGCTGACCGACGGCGTGGATGGTAGGCTCAGCGTTGGCCGGCTCATCGAGCTTATGCCAGTAAACGGGGTTGCCGTCTCGTCTTCCTCAATGCCGGCGAACGGGTCGTCGTATTCCTCCTCGTTGGCATAGACCCACGACAGAGTGCGGTTGTCAAAACGCATTCCTGTAGAGGACGCCAGGTCCGGCTCGCGGAAGCTCTGCTTCGTGATCAGCTTTGGCTTTGCCGGCGCATCGAGCTCGAGATCGAACCGCGAGTCGTCGATATCGTTACCTTCCCACATGCCCGTGGCCGGGTTGAGCACCATGCCATTATACTTCTGCTTGGAGGTGACTTGACTGGGGTACTGGATCAGATTCGGCCGTTTCGGTTTGTGTCGCCGCGTGCCAATGTTCGGATCTTTGTAAGAAGTCAAAGGCCGCTGCTGAAATGCGGGCTGCTGGAATGCGGGCTGCTGCTGCTGGAACGTTGGCTGCAGCGGGAACGCCGATTGCTGCGGGAACTGCTGGCTGGCCTGCGGCTTCAGCCTCAGCGTTGCCAAGTCGTAGCGCGAGTTGCTCGGCTCGCGGTTCCCAAGATCAGTGCGGGAGCCCAAGTTTAGCATCGACACCGCTGCGCGCAGCTTCTGCGGAGTCTCTGAACGCTGGTTGGGCATCTGAGCAATAGAGCGCATACCTCTAAGCATTTTCGACGGCTGTTGCGGTCCCGGTTGGATGGCTGGGCCAAACTTAATGTTCTTGTTTACGGTGTCGGTCCCGCTCTTCATTTTGGCCGGCAATTTGTCGAGGCCGAGGTCCATGAGGTCCTCGTCGAACTCAACAGCCGGTCGGAAAGATCGGCGCTTTTTCACGGTCTTGGCATAGTTAGCCGAGAGCTTGGCCTGCTCTTGGGCGGCCTCGGCCTTGGCCCGCTCCTGGCGGTTGCGCAGGCGCCGCTTCAGATCGACCTCTGCGTCACCCAGGTCGAAGTCGCTATCGTTCAATTCCTCGTTTGCGTCCCACGACGTGGCCGTGCTGGACTGCGACATGGCGCTGCTGATGGACGACGCGCGCTCGGGTGACCGCGCCGAGCTCGAGTCCGAAAGATCGAGCGCCTCCGAGTACACTGCTGGTTGCGCCGAGGCGCGCCGGAACTTCGCAGCCGCCTCGAAGTCGTCAGCAAAATCGTCGTCCTCGTCCTCGTCAAGGTCCACGAACGGCACAGGCTTAGCATCGCTCGCAGTCGGCTGGTGTTTGGGCATGCGGCGCTTTGTGATCGTTACATCGCCGCTGTCAATGGGTATATCAGCTTTCCATGACGATAGAGGCCTCGTCGTCTTTGGCGGAGCCTTCAAGGTCGAAAAGTCCTCATCCCAATTCTCCATGGCTGGGTGTGTCGGGACCGGTGGACGCTGATAACAACCAGGCTGGACGGGTAAACAACCTAATCACCGCCCACACACCACCTCAAACCCACGTCCGCGCCAGGCCCACCGTCAGCCAATTGGGGCCCAACAAAAGACAAGGAGATGATTAAAGAAAGCAAATAATTAATACATAAATTAGCAAGTGTTTACTTGCGGCTGCGCAGGGCAGCCAGACGTGCCGGGTTGATCCCGCTGGACGCCGCCTCGGCTTGATCCACGGGCGGCAGGTCCTTCGCGGTGGTGAACGACTTGTGCTTGGCCTGGGTTTCCGGGGTCTTCTGTTTGTCCTTCAGCTCGTCCTGGAAATCTTTGTTTTTCTTAGTGATTTTCTCACGTCTGCGACTCGAGTTGCCGCCTCCGCCCGCGGAGAACTCGACGTTGATCTTTCGCTTGCGCAGATTAGAGTGGTGGAACTGGAGTGCATGGTGCAATTGAGCTGCCGCATCGTCGCCCGCGAACTCGAGGAAGCAGATACCGTTCTGCCGGAGCCGGAGCGACGATATTTTGCAGTTTTTGAAGTGGTCCTTGATCTCCTGCTCGGTCACATCGTAAGGAAGGTTGCCTACAAACAGGATGTACCGCTTCGGCGTGGGCGCCTTAACGGGCTTAGCCGCCTCAATTGATTCGTGCTTAGACTTCGAATCCTGCTTGGCCTCGTCCCGGGCGTCCGCACCTTTTTTGAACAACGCTTTTCTCAGCTCCTTACGACTGGCCTTCGGCATGGAAAATAATTTTAAGGGCTGGGTTTTTCATCCGCCATAGCCTTCCCCCGCCTTACTTCCATGCACCTTTTACCTCGTCAGCCTTAAGGCGGGTCCCTCCGCCTTAAGTCGGGTCCTTACGCTTGAGCAGCGGGTCCCCCATGTCCCGGCAGGCCCCCCAGCCCAAGGTCCCTCCGCCATAGGCATGTAAGTGCCGAGAACCAAGCAGGAGGTGCAATGCAGGTCAAGGGCTTCTCTCTTATGTTAGCGCGCGCGTTTGCGGTCGCGCGTCTATTATTAAGCCATCCAGCCCAACGAACACGTCCACAAGCTGGGGTAATTTGTTTAGACTACCAAACCACCGGAGCAGCCGTCAACAGGTAAATAATTTTCTACAGACGGGAACGTCACTAGCATTGGAGGGAAGTAGTTTTGTAAAGAGCTAGCCCCCCTTAATTCTCGTTCACCGGTTCATTTCTAAGTGAAACGCGAAGGGTTTTCCAACTGCCACCCAGCCCAGCAGCACCTCTTGACGCGGCCTTGCACGCTCCTTAATGTCGTCGACCAATGCCGGCACTACCAGTGGCGCGCCGGCCCCCGCTTCGAGCGGAGGCGGCGCGTCGGCACCACCAGCGAACTCGTCGTACCTGCTGAACGACCCGAAACTGCGCGAGATCCTTTTGTCGGACGTCGGCGTCGAGGCGCTGCTCACCCGACTGAAGCAGAGCATCTACACGACAAAGGAAATCGCGGCGTATATCAAGAAGATGGCAACGATTGAGGTCGAGCACAGCTCGCACCTTAAGAAAGCGTCACGCATGATGTCCGATCTCTTGAAGCGCCCCGAGGTGAAGAAGGGCACCTGCCAAAGCCAGGTTATCAACATTATGAAATCCACAGACCGCTACGGCGATGCTGGCGTGAACTACATCGACACGATGCACAAGATCCACGACGAGCTCCTCGAGGTCGTGCGGTCGATGGAGCGCCAGCGGAAATCCGTCAAAGACACGGCCATGCGGCACGAAAAGAACCTTCTTGACATGGAGCGCGAGGTCGAGAAGGCGAAAGTCAAGTACAACACCGCGTGTGAGGACCTCGAGAAGGCGCGGACCAGCGACCCTGGAAAGAGCGTGCTTGGATTCAAGTCCAAGAGCGAAGAGGAACTCCACCGCCGAATGACGGTCTCTGAGGTCGACTATCAGCAGAAAGTAGATGTGTGCCAGCGCACGCGCCAAGAGCTTGTTAGCAAACACCGTGTTGACAGCGTGCGGAAACTGCAGAGCCTCGTTCTCGAGTGCGACAACGCGTTATCGCTGCAGCTGATCCGGTTCGCGAACCTTTTTGAGACCTTACAGCTGAACCGCGGGTTCGTGATCGCGCCTATTAAGCCGCAGAACTCGCCGACAGCCAACCTTTCGATCAAGGACATGGCCACGAAGATTGATAGCGAACTTGATTTCTACAACTTCGTCTGCACCATTCCGAAGACGAAGACAGTGCTCAACCGCTCACCGGTGATCTTCAAAAAGCACCCGACTCTCGGCGGTTCCACCACTAGCTCGTCAAAGACTGGGCCCAAGGCCACCTCAACAGCCCCGCCGCCGACCCCGTCGTTCACGAGCTATGGCACTGGCAGCGCTGCGGGCACGCCGAATCTCGGCGGGACATCAAGTTTCGATCCGCCCACTCCACGCCAAAAGGCCAGCGTTGCCGATTTCAATGACCGAAAGGTCAGTTCTTCATCTCAAGCATCGTCCATCCCGCCGCCGTCGAAGATCGTGTCCAGTGGCACGGCCAAAACCGGTCCGGTGCTGAGCTCAAAGCATACTGCCAATATTTCTCCACCGCCACCACCGCCCCAACAGCCGCAGCATCTGAAGGGCCCCGAAACTACTAGCAAGGCAGCACCATCCGCACCGTCATCGGTACCGAAAGCTCCCTCTCAGTCGCAGCCCGCAAATGCTACGCATCCAGGCACGCCAAATGGTGCCGGTGCCACAACCGTGGCCAACACTCCAGTTGCTCCGCCCAAGGCGATATACGACCCGTCCAAGCATGGCCTGGCCGTGTATGGCACGCCCCTTGAGGACGTGCTCGAATACGAAGAAGGCACCGTGCCGCGCGTAGTATACCAGTGCGTGCAGGCGATCGACAATTTCGGTTTGGAGGTTGAAGGTATCTACCGGTTCAATGGCAACAAGGACCAGGTTGCGGAAATCCGCAACGAGTTCGATATCGACGCCGCCTCGGTCGATCTGCTGCGTCCTAAGGACGGTGTTAATGACATTCACAGTGTGGCTTCGGCACTGAAGCAGTACTTCCAGGCATTGCCAGATCCGCTGCTCACGGCCGAATTCCACCAGGACTTCTTACAGGCTGCCAACATCCAGGACGACGTCCGGCGCCGCGACTCGGTGCACGCGATAATCAACAATCTGCCGGATCCGAACTACACGACGCTTCGATACCTTGTGTTCCATCTCTACCGTGTTCAGGAGCGGTCAGACGCAAACAAGATGGATGTCACGAACCTCGGAATTATCTGGGGACCGATCCTCATGAAGCCGGACCACCAGAACGTCGGCGAGATGGCGGTGCAAAGCCGCGCTCTTCAGACAATTCTTGTTAATGCATATGCCATTTTCGAGGCCGAGTAAGCTATTTATATTTATACATGTACTATCTATCTGCCTTGACCGAATTCATCCGATCACGCCATGGAAAGGGCCTCGCTGCTCGCACGTCTAACGATGACTAACAAAAAATCACTTAGGGCTTTCGCGCGAAGGGTACTCTATCACGTGCAGTTTTCTTCACCCACTCTTTCACCGCTCGCGCCCCGACCCTGCTCCCAGCCGTGCACCCTACGATATAGCCAACTCGTCGTTTCAAACCAGACAACAAATATGGCTGACGCCCAGATCCCCCGCAAGCGGAAGTCGTTGAAGAAGTTCAGCTACCGTGGTGTTGACACCGAGCAGCTGCTCCCCATGAGCATTGAGGAGTTCAAGCCGCTGCTCCACGCCCGTGGCCGCAGAAAGCTTAGCTCTGAGCTTCCTGAGTCTCACAAGAAGTTCTTGGCCAAGGTTCAGAAGAGAAAGGCTGAGGCCAAGGGTGAGAAGCCCGCCGTTGTCAAGACTCACCTCCGTAACGTGCTCGTGGTGCCCGAGATGATCGGCTCCACCATCGCTGTCCACAACGGTAAGGTGTTCAACGTTGTTGACGTCCGTCCCGAGATGTTGGGCCACTACCTCGGTGAGTTCTCCATCACCTACAAGCCCGTCGCTCGTAAGAACGCCAGCGGCAACGCCCCCCTCGCCCGCATGGTTTCTCTTAAATAATTTAACTTAAATAACTGCACAAATCAATAACAAAAAAAAAGACAAGGAAGAGATCGTGCGTGACCTATGCATACTATTTACCGTACTTGCGCCTAATAGCCGCCTTGCGTTGCTCCAGCAGACATTGCTCGATGAACTGCTGAGTGGCGGGTTCCGCAGGTGGACTGGGGGACAGGCTGGCCGCGGCTGGTGGCTGGTCAAAACCGTAGTACTCATAACTAAACGGCCGGTCCTTTACAGATCCGGGCTCCGTCATAGTTAATGGTGGGATTCTGTCTAAGCTCTCACCAATCGAGAAGAAGCAAAAGCGTATATAAAATACTAGCAATATAAACGGATCGGCTGGCTAACTTCCAACAATTGAGCGGTGGCCGAGTCGGTCACCTGTGAAGGGCCTATGGTCTAGGGGTATGACGTAGCTTTCGCATCTACGATTTAAGCTAAGATCACGGGTTCGATTCCCGTTGGGTCCATAACTTTTTGCGGTTTTCTACTTACGTGCGGTGATATTCTCCGCATAACGACCTCACTATTGGGAGAACCAACGCTACGTAACGGGCCTATGGTCTAGGGGTATGACGTAGCTTTCGCATCCACGATTCAAGCTAAGATCACGGGTTCGATTCCCGTTGGGTCCAGTAATTAAACGCACAATTTTTTTTTCTTGAGCGTCTTCTCTAATTTTAAGTTTTGTTTTGAGTAGAATAATTATATAGATTATAAATCGAGTCCTGCTCGAATTTATTCGGCGACAAGCTCGCAGCTGCACTCTGGGCAATGGAGGTGGGCTGCATCGCGTGCGCGCAGCTCGGCGAGATCGAGTTTCGATGGAACGTACCGGCATTCCAACGATGGGCAGTGAATCCGAGTTTTGCGATACCGCAGACCGCACGAGTTGCACAATTGACCCAGTTTAGGCGCCCATGAAGGCCGCCAGCAGGGGCTATCCTTGCGGCCACAGGAATAGCATACCCTCTTGTCGCTAAGCAGAGGAGGGTGAGTCGACTCAGAGCGGACAGGAACCCGTGCACGCAAAGAGGTACTCTTTTTCGCTGGCGGCGGCGGCGGCGGGCTGCTATTCAGCTGGATTCTCTCATCATCTTCAGATCCCAGTTGAGGCTCGGGCAGATCCGCTTTGGGGGTCAGCTCGGGACTGTTGGGCGGACTGATTAGCGAGCTGTCTGGGTTCACAATACTGCCTGTTGAGTACGGCATAGCCCGCTCTACCCATTCGGGATTGGTACGGTTGCTAGCGCGCACGTCAACAGATAGATGATTCTTATCTGTGGACCGCTTTTTCTGCACTTGGGTCTGATGGGACGGGCGACAAGATCTTGTCTGGCGAGATGCCAGCTGATGGTGCTTCTGCTCGCGGTCCTTCGACTGTTGGCGAACGCGCAAGGGCTCATTTGCCCGCAGGTTCTCGGGGATCCTCTGCCGGTAGTCCTTATCAACAGGACCTAGCCCATTGCGCGGTCCGGCATCGGGCTGCAGAAATTTGAGAAATGGGATCCGAGCATTCTCGCCAGACTCGGGTTTGCGTGAAGACTCTTTAAATCCCCGTGTGGTGACGCGAATGCGGTTTTGTTGGGCTAGCAACGCCGGCACTGGGCGCGTCCGCGTGAGAATGTGGTCGGAGCCCATGGGCCCACCCATGAAAGCACCCACATGGCCCACAAAGCCTTTCCAACAGGACGCACCTGCTAAAGCAGGTTCATTACCACCCTGAGGATCGCGCTGGTGGGATTCCGGGAATTGGAAGAACGGCATTCGGCGGTGACAAGAGAAATGTGGTCAGCAACTTTACCGGGCAATAGACGGCTGACAGTGAATGATATCAATATCCAACACACTGGCAATGGATTTAGAAACGATTCGTCGGTTGTGCGAATATACTGCTCTTGCCTGATCACTTACGTGGGTGGGAAATTGAATATATGGTTCGGGGGGATGTGGTGGGGCGCTTAAGCGACTGATATTCGGGTTTCTCCCGCGCACTCTCTTAATCGAGCGATCGATATGAGGTTGATAAGGGTGTGACTGAGAAGTCCAATTATAGCCCACATTAACAGCTCAAAACCGAGTGCAAGCCGTAGAGGCGAATTTTCGGAACTAATTTACGCCCACATTGTCGTGTTCAGTTGCATAATGCTCATATGAAGACAATTATTTTGAACTACTAAGGGCAAGGGCACCATCGGATCTCTTGTTTCTCCGGCATGGGCCGCCTCAGAGGTAGTCAAGGACAGTGTCCTGTGCTGGCTTATCATATTTAGCGAAAATATTGCTCAATATGTCTGTCGTCTTGTATCGGAAGCTAGTATAGTCCAGTATTTTCCACACTCCTTTCCCAGTTGCCGGTCGACGCACTCTCGCACATGCCCTGCCATTCGTCTGCCCCTACCCACACACACACCCGGCACACACACCGTACACGCGCACACACTTCCCCACACCCAGGCACGCCCCGGGCCCACGCCAATCTCAGCGGGACCCCACCCTGAGGCTTATCAGCAGAAGCAGCAGCAGTAGGCGGCGCGGATGTCGTGGAAAGGATTCCAGAAGGGCATTGCGCGGACGCCGCAGAATTTGCGGCACAAGATGCAGAAGGCGCCAATGGACACCGACCTTGTGTACTCCGACGCTGAGCGCCGGTTTTACGCCATCGAGGGCCAGGCGCAGAGGCTGCAAACCGAGGCCAAGAAGTACACCGATGCTGTGAACCGGATGCTTCACCACCAGATCGAATACTCTCGCGTGATAGAGCGGCTCCATGAGCCGATCAGTGGCGTGCTGTCCGACCCGAACGCCCCGGTGTCCGAGGAAACGAACCCGGAGGCGATTGCGGCGTGCCAGCAGTACCGGCACCTCATGGAGGAGCTCCAGCTCATCATCAAGCCGGATCTCGACATGGTCGAGACCCAGATCATGCAGCCGTGCGCCGAGCTCATCGTGCTCGTGGAGTCAATCAAAAAGATCATGACCAAGCGCAGCCACAAGCAGCTCGACCTGGAGCGCCATTCGGGGGCGCTTCGCAAGGTCCAGGACCGCAACGACCGCAACGCGAGGCAGGAGGAGAAGATGTTCAAGGTCGAGAACGAGTACGAGATCGCTCTCGAGGAGTTCAACTACTACAACGATCTGTTGAAGACCGAGCTGCCGCAGCTGTTCGGTCTCGAGGGCCAGTTCATCAAGCCGCTCTTCGAATCTTTCTATTTCATGCAGCTCAACTTGTTCTACACCATGCAGACGCACCTCGAGGAAATGAAGATCCCGTACTTCGACCTGGAGGGCGGCATCGTGGACAAGTTTAATGCCAAGCGGGGTGATGTGCTCACGCATACCGAGCAGATCCCAATTGTTCACTACGCTAAAAAGCCCGAGCGGGCGAACTCGAAGCTGCGCTTCTTTTCGGGCGGCCACTCCACGCCCCAATCTCCGCACACTCCAGCATCCCCGGCATCCCCAGCTTCGCCAGCATCACCGCGGCAAACTGGTGGGCCCCGGCGGTTCGCAGGTACCCTCGCCGAGGAAATGGATAATGAAGAGGGGCCTCCAGCGTACTCACCACAGGAGGACGGACCGCGGCCCACCAGTGCCGGCGCGCCGCCCAGCCTTCCTGGCCGGCCGAAACCTGCGGCGGAGTTCTGCACCGCAAACTATGACTACACAGCTCAGTCCGACAGCGAGCTTAGTATTCGGGCTGGTGATCGCATTGAAGTCCTTGATAGATCGCAGGGTCCCGACGGCTGGTGGGAGGGCCGGCTCGACGGCGACCAGGGCTTCTTCCCGGGATCTTACGTGAAGCTAGCTAAGCAATGATAACATATATATATAATCTATTCTCGACGTCTGTGGTCGTAGTCTACTCGATTCCATCTTCGGCCACCCAGTTGAAGTACGTACGAGCCGAGCGAATCCGGCTCGCCTTGCCCCACAGCAGCATGGGGATCGTCGTGATCCAAAATGCAAAGCCGAAAATGAATGCTACCGAGATGAATGCATTCTGCATGCCCATTCCCTCAATCCAAGGCGTGATACCGAACGTGATCGCAAAACTGATGGTGTTGCGCATTAACACAACCGAGACGATGCAGTCGCCCCCGATTCCTCCAGCAGAGTCAATTGAATAAGTATAAGGTATGACAGCTGAGCAAGACATGCAAAAGCCGAGGATACCGAGCCCGATCACGGGGCCAATCCAATGGATACCGTGGCCAGCGCCAACGCCATACAAAATGTATCCGGCCGGAAACAGGATTATCAGCGGCAGAGCACCATAAATCCGATCCTCTGCTTCATGAACACCTCCACGGTTCCTGGCGATCCGGATGCACAGCCAGTCATTGAAGGGTCCAGCAATGAAGCAACCCAGGAGCACGCCAACTGCACCACCAATATAGCAAAGTCCAATAGCACCTTCGGAGAAGTTATAAGGTTCAGCAGCAAAAGTAGAGGTGATAGTTCCGGTCACAACCTGAAAGCCACAAAGTGACGAGGCTACCATCCACCCGGCCCACTGAATATGCGGCAGCTTGTATAGGATGATAATAGGACGCATGAATCTCCAAAACGTAGGGAAGGGTCTCAATCGCGTAAACAGCTGCATGCGCTTCCAGTAAGACTTGGGCTCGGGCGGGCTTGAATTTTGCATAATAACATTAGCTGAGTTTCCCTCATCCGCCGAGTTTTCCCCGTCGGCCGAATTTTCCCCATCGGCCGAGTTCCCCGCGTCGGTTGTGAAGTCTTGCTTCGTCTCGGGGTCCTTCTCAGAAGTGTTTGCGTCGGCATTCTCGTGCACTTCCCCGGTCGGACTAACGCCTTCGATTGTTGCGGCACTACGATTGTATCCACTCTCCTCGAAGCAAAATAGCATAACAACACCGCACGCGCCGCAGAAAATAGCAATAAAGTAAAACACCCACTGCCAAGACATGTTCTGGGCTATCCATGCACCAGCCAGCGGGCCGAAGAAAGTACCACCGTTCAACGCGAATCCATATAAAGACATCCAGAATGCTCGCTCGTGCTCAAAGAAGACGTCGGCAACAAGAAGCTCGATCAGGCTTTCCACGGGCGCACCCAAAATGCCTTGCAAGATTCGTGCACCATAAAAGCTCCCGTTAGAAAAAGTGTACGCGTTCCACATGACGCCAGCGACACCGCAGCCAAACGTCATCATAATAACCATGAATCTGCGACCGTAAGATATGGACAATGGTTGAAACAGGACGTTCAACCACCCAAATAGAAGGAATGATGCAGCAGTTCCCTGATTTACGGTTCCCGTGGAAATTCCAACGGATGCAAAGCCCTTCATTGTAATTCCGAAAATAGCGGTTAGACAACAAATGAGGAAGGTAGACATGATAGCCTGAGACATAAACCAGACTTTGCGCAGAAGGCTCCAATTGAGCGGATCATTGGGGTCTGCGGAGGGCTGTGGAATCAAAACAATATGCCCTGAGCTATGCTGTACATTAGATCTATCGCCACCAACATCCACGAGGTTATTTGTTCCGGGTGCTTCGTCTATTTGGTCGCGGTACTGAATTTCTTGACGCTCATAGTCAGTTGCGGTTGTTGTAGTCGGATGAAACCACTCCATAGTTGTTCAACCGTGCGCAGGATTCCTTTGACGAATTAAGAGCAATCAAGATTATCAGAATGCTGGCTGATTCGCTAAAGATTTCCGGATTCAGCGGGTAATGCTTTGTCATCGACAGTACTCCTTATCTTATCTTATCTGACCGATGTCACCTTAACCAGCTGAAAACTCTAGTTTTCAGCGAAAATGAGGCTCCTTGATGCACTTTCATTTGCAGCTGCTTTCTGACCATCTCATAAGCTCTCGTATCGAAAAAATTTCATTGTGGGCCAAAGCTAAATCTAAGAACCGAATCCATCAGCTGCAACCCTAGACTTAAGCGCGCCGCTTATGTTGGTCCGATATCGTCCCTATGGTGGTACCGCGTGGTACTCCGATGACTGCCGAATTGCCGTACGTACCCCGTGATAGTCGATCAACTGTGCGGCTCTGTTATACCCGAGAATATCTTATCAGCGAATTAGGTAAATTCAGAAATCCTTATGTCCAACAATAATGTGATCAATAAAAGCTTTGTACTTCATTGATTAGAAATTTTACTTCTGCGGCTTAATCTGAGCAGTTTGGCCTATTTATCACTAGTGAGACTGCACTTGATGTTGATCAATCAGTGGATGGATGGGCGTGGCACATCTCAAAACGGTCTACCTCACACCTAATTTGGATGGTACTCGCCCACGTTAAGAGGTCTTCAATGAGACAATGACCTGAGCAAATTAATTTGAGACCATTTCTTAAATGAAAACGCAATTGGCAATTATATAGACCGTTTTCTCGGGTATTTCTTCTACTACTAGCTTCGATTTTGCATGAATTTAACTTTCTCATCAACAAGAAACTGTGAATCCTAGGAATCTAACTACGTTGAAAATTTGCCATCCTTCTATTTTTTCTTTTGACCCAACTTTTTTTATTACGTCCCCTGTTCGTCGATACGATGATAATTGACTAAAGTCTATATATAGTCGGCACCACGCAACCGTTTGGAGAAAGAAACTCTGTGCTGCCCTAGACAAAAATAGAAGCAACACGTGCCTACAATTCACACACACAAGATTTAAGCGGCTGATAAACGCGGGGTATCTATATTGGGTTCTAAAGTTCTCTTTGATAATCCATGTGCTCATTTTTTTGTCCCTTTTTGATGCTTCGAAGACTATGATTTGCGCCTGTCATTTTTTTTTCATTTAGTGGCGCCATTTAGCTATTAATTTTTCAAAAATACCCGCTTCTCCCTAAATCTACTCTGGTCGTTATTCGGGTTGCTAGACATGGAAAACCATTCTAAGGGGTCACTGTGTCAGCTATCGTAAGCGGCACAGTTCCAATTATAGATTCTATGTTTGGTACGAAAAAAATTATATATTGCGGCGAGTCGTAGAGAGATGCTGGAAACTAAACTGATGTATAAAAAAGTTCTATAACTGAAGGAAGCAATCAACCATTTTCTCTTTACAGCTACCCCGCGTTCATGTCCCAATTTGTATGTATGTCTTATTACTTGCATCACGTGTGTGGGCCGAATTGGGTTACCTAACGCTCACCTTGCGCACACACACGCACATTGCGGCTGCATGGGGCCATCTATATATATGGTAGGGTGAGTTAGCTCAGCCTTTTGCGCATTTCAGGATTGCCTCCCCCCACCTCAGCACCAACGGTACTTGCAACCCTACGCAGTTTCTACAGTCCTACTATTAGACACAGTTCCAATAAAGACACACACTGCACGGTCGTTTATTCGACTCAAAGCGGTTCCACTTGAATATCGGTAGCGGAGATACGTGAAAGACGCGTAACACGGAAAAGATTGTGACATGACCGAGCCTACTGCGGTATACCCGCCTGGGGAAAGCCACCCCCCACATCGTGAAGACGAAGTGGCTCCTAAGCAGCAATCACCCTCGAAGGTGGCTGCAAACTGGTGGAGGTCCTTGAAGACGAATCCTGGGCATGAAGAGCCCCAGCTGCTCTTCGGCAAACGGCCAGCGCTGGGCCGGTCAGCCGTCTCGTCCCAAGCGATTCCCGGAGTGACCGGTGGCGTTCCCGGCGGCAGAGCCGTCAATGCGGACGGTATCCCACTGCAATACGCACACTCACCTATTTTTGGCGTGCCCCTCGATGTAAGCCTGCCTTATGCAGGTGTGCGCATTTCTCTCGTGGACCGCGAGGGAGACAGCTTTGTATACGGCGTGGTTCCGGCTATCATTGCGAAATGTGCGGTTTATCTCAAACAGAACGCGAGAACGACTGAGGGAATTTTCCGGATACCCGGCAGCGTTCGCCGCATCCGCATGCTGCAGGACCTGTTCAGCACACCGCCCGCCTTCGGCAAGGGTCTTGACTGGAGCGGTTTCACTGTCCACGACGCTGCGAATCTGCTGAAACGCTACTTCGCGGCTCTGCCCGAGCCCGTGATTCCGCGAAGTTTCTACGACAAATTCAGGTACCCGCTACAGCACGAGTTTGCTGCCGTGAAAACCAAAGAAGGCAAAAATGCCAGCGAGGTCGACCCCAAGCTTCTTGACGAAGCCATCACATACTATGAGAACTTGATTGACTCGCTGCCAAAGTCCTCGAGCAAGCTCCTTCTGTACCTTATTGACCTCCTATCGGTCTTCTCTTCCGAGAGCGAGGCAAACCGCATGCCGGCGTACAATCTGAGTGCTATATTCCAGCCGAGCGTGCTGACGATTCCTGAACACGATATGAATCCGGATGAGAGCGAGATCTCTCGGGAAGTTCTGCAGTTTTTGATTGAGCATAGCGGGACTCTGCTCGAGCGCGTGCAGAACAAGGCAATTGAGAAGCATGAGCTCGCTAAAAAGAATGGCACCGTCGAAGATGAAACGGCTGCGCCGTACGTCGCCGACCCCCCACCCGCGGGCGTGCCGCAACTATTTGTGTCGGACTTCGCGCCGCGGATTTCCCAAAGCAACAACCACGTACGAAGGCACTCTAAAAGTGTGAGTAGCGCACAGCCTCCGTCGCTGTCGCTCAGCGACAGCTCCTACGGCGCTTCGTCGCGCGAGTCGCTGCCGCCGTTCAAGGAGGAGGGCCCGAAATTCCCGGGATTCATTCGGCGACAGTTGTCGACGCGAGGAAACCGCTCTGGAAGCGGTTCCAAGTCGCCGAGTGAGGAGCCGGCCAGCGAGGACGAGGGCGAGCGCAAGTCGCGGTTCCGCCGGTCACTGATGGTCCTCCTGCCCAGCAGCCGGACCTCGCGCAGCCCGTCCCCTCAGAGATGATAGATTAGATGTCTGTATATATATATATATTTTGTTGTAACCTTCTTTTGCTTTTAAAGATTAAGTAGGGCCGCCCAGTTGCGACGCCCGACCTGCGGCTCCACTATGGAATGGCTCCCTCGCGGCTGACTAGGGTTCGCACGTAGTTAAGCGTACGGACCGGCCAGCCTGCGAGAATGGCAGACGACGTAGCAATCAACTTCGTGTCGCGGTCAATTCTTCACACGCACCAGTTCTCGTGGATCTTCCTCGTAGACTGGCTGCTTGTGCTGGCCCTTTCCGTTTTTTCGCTCTTCTACTTCAACCAGCTTCTGGGGCTCCTGTTCACGCACACCTTCGGCTGGTATCTATGGCACCGCTACGGAGTCTACCTAAAAGTGCAATCTATCCAAATTTCGCTCTTGGGTGGCCGGGTCATATTCCGGAATGTTATCTATATAGGTACCAGCCAAGCAGTGCGAATCGTGCATGGAACGCTCAGCTGGCGATACTGGATGTACAGGCGCCGTAAAGCCGCATTCAAAATGCACGAGCAAGATGGCGGATACCCGGAACGTAGCAAGGATGGAGGCGACCACGCGGACCACGAAAAATCAGGGGAGTTCAACCCCATGGGCAGCAGTGGTCTGCCGCTTAACTTGAAGGTCGTTGGTGTTGAATGGTTCGTGTACAACCGTGAGTATGCCTACGACAGTTTGGCAAAGAGCGAGCCGGCCCTTGCTGAGCTCGCCCGCGAGTTCGATCAGCTCCAACACGGCCTCAGTTTCTTCGAGCGCCGCCTGGTTGAGCTGCTGCCATTACGTGTCGAGGTGCACACACTAGGTGCCATTTTTGGCAACGATGATACGGAATCTTTGATCGTACTCTCTTCTCAGCGCGTTAACTGCGTCGTAGACATGGCAGCAGCCTCCACGCCAGCTGATCGGTATATGAATATGGTGGACGCGCGTCTCACAAAGGCGAAAATCGAGCTCAAGGATAATATCGACTACCAGGTCAGCAGTATCATGCCAGAAAAGCAGCAGCGCAATTTCTCTAGACGCAGGCGTCGGCACAAATGGATGCGGCGACTGCTCAAAAGAGCTGAAAATGAACCAAATAAGCCATGGTTTGGCCTTAAAAGATATGTGGATCCTGAAGGAAACGAAAATACGGGCTCAGACGTGGACCTGGGCGTTAACGCAAAGACTGCCGAAAAGGGCAATAATAATAACAACAATAGCGCCGGTGACGATACTCCGGCAGAGTCTCCTGAAATCCCATCAACTGGCGAGGTCCTATCCCATCTTGCAGCGCTTCCAACTGAGTATGCTAAGGTGTCACAATTATTGGCCTGTGATTCTGTTGACTTGCAATTCAAGGCCGATGTTGTAGGTCCAGCACACCCACAAAGTGAAAGCGAAAGCGAGCTTTCAAGTGGTGAAGAAAAAGTGGAATGGCCTTCTCCGATCTTCGATACAAACTTGGTGCTCTATGGTGCGAAAATCAACTATGGTCCTCATGCTGAAAGGCAAAGACAAGAATTCTTCCGCATGTTCTTTCCACAGGATTATAATCCTAGTCCTCTTCCAACTTCTGGCACCTACAATGGCTTGCGTGTGCACACCCATGGCACTGTATCGATCTCTCTAAAAGACGAGACATTACTTATGGTTCCGGTGCGTGAGAAGTCAAAGGATGAAGCGTTCGCTCAGCATATCGTAAAGTCTTTGCAATCGATGGGGGGCGAAATTCAACGTAGCTATGGCTGGATTGAGGTCAGAGCCGCAGAAGGATCTAAGGTTAACATTGTCGTGCCATTTGTACCCGAAACGGATCCCAAGAATGATCAAATGGGTGCATATTCGACCAAGTGTTTGGTAGATCTACAGAGTCCCACAGTGCGCACGTCGGTGAATCATGATACCTATTACACAGCAAAGAAAACGGAGTTTTCAGCTGTGCAATACCAGCCAAATGTTTTCAACACACCAACTACTTATGACCTGAACATTAAGTCCGATGATATGGTTGTCTTTTTGTTAAGAGAGCATGTCACCCTAGTGAGTGATGCGGCACTTGACTTTTCTACCGGGCCACCAGTTCCATACATGCTCTTCCAGCCAGCTGTGTACAATGTCTCGTGGACCATTACGAATTTTTCCCTGAATTTGAATGTTAACAAGGGGAATATTATCAACAAGCCGTGCAGTCTCAGTGAAAATACTTTCCTTATCTTGAAAACCCCGGAACTTAATGTCCAGTGGGAAGTCCCTCGCCTAGAAATTGCACCCCCAAGCTCGGACATCGTGTACAAAATCACCGCTCCCTACTTGGATATGGACCTAAGTGCACCTAATTGGCATACGATGCAGGGATTTTTAGATTCGCACCACATGGCCACAGTCCAGAACTTCTGCGTTGACGTAAAGGATACTCGTACGACTTTGTCTGTTTCCGAGCATGATAATGATGCTCAATTTGAGACCGATTTAGCAAGGTTTGTTGATACCCTTGTGATGGATGTGAGGGGTGATAACTTCATGCTCAAGGCTCATGGATTCCTCATTGAGTACGTCATGAGAATCAGAGAAAACTACTTCGGTCACGCCTATCACTTTCAAACTAAGGAGGAATTTGTGGATAAAATGAACCAAGAAATGAATGAAAAGAAGGAGAATGACACTTATGCATTCAAGCGTGCTGATGTCGACACAGATGCAATCGTCAACATTCATGTTTCTAAAGGTAGTCTCTTGTTACCGCAGCGTCTTTTCTCGGCTAAAGATTGTATTGCTCTCCAATATATGGAAATGAACGTAGACATGCGATTCACAAACTATTATATGGATCTTCAAGTGGAAATCGCTCCCTTGATGGGGCGGCACTTGACCGGGATTAATCCGGGGACTGCTTTTGACGAGGCAATGAGTGCTTCTCTTTCCAATGCTGACATGAGTATCAGTAGTCTGGAAGTTCACGCACACCGTATGTTCGGTCTTCCACCTGTTGAACCCACTTATGCGGTGCGCTGGGATTTTGAGATTGGTGATATCACTGCCGATTTGCACCCTTCGTTTTTGCAAGCTTTTGGTGATGTGTCAATGGTTTTTGGTCAGTCCATTCAGGATGATGAGAATAAGCCTGTGATGCCGCCAGAAGAACTGAATGATGTTACCTTTTTGTCATTGACTGTAAGCTCTATTGACATAACTGTGAGACCTCTGCTGCCAATTGCATCTCCCAGCTATGAACAGTATGAGGGTGCGCGCTTCCAGATTGCTACTAGTACCATCAAAGTGAGGTTCAACGATTTGGCGAACGAGCGCTTCTCTGGAAGGAGCTCCGTTGAAATCCCATATATTCGAATCAGAGCATTCAACAAGGTAAACAAAATTGACACGCTAGTCATGGAGGCGGTCACTGCCATCATGATGACGAACTATGTGCAAAAGCCTTTCCGACTAGAGTTTTACAAGAAGCAACAGAATCACATAGCTTTGCATGATCATCTTTTCAAACGCTCAGAGTTCTTGTTGGCCAGGGAAACAAAAACACGCTATCCCTACACGCGATCACATCAACCTGACGATTTGCGACCATGTATTCCTTTGCCAGTTTTGCCACCTCCAATAACAAGGGATAACTTGGAAGCCCTTAGCGGTGAACTCTTCTTCCCTACGAGCAGACGAGGTTCCGCATGGTCTTCAGAGGCGTCTAAGAATACAAGCTTGAGGAGTCTCGTTGACGTGGAAGACGATGGACGCGACAGCTTTGCCAGCTCACCTTGGGAAGATAGCACCAGTGATGACGAGAATGATGAGTCGCACTTGCCTACCTATGCCAAAAAGGCTCGGGCGCGTCATGCTGGGCCGTCACCGGATGTTTACCCTTTCTCAAGTCAATCGATGTCGGCAGAACGGAATAATATTCGAAACACCAAGACAACTTTTGAATTCAAGCCAGGACCGTGGTTTGCTGGTGATTTGAATGTGGAAACCATAGATGACAACATGGAACATGATAATGTCTTGGTCTTGATCAAACCAATAACTGCGCAATTGACACCCAACTTTATTACCGTTGTAGATGCATTTGGGATGGAAAAGGAGGATATAGACTTCGAAATGCAGTTGGATAGATTGCAGATCATGATTTTGCATGGTTTGGTGCGAGAGAAGGCACCGATTCCTTCTCGGAAGTTATTCTTGACAGCGCCGAGCCTTGATCTCCGTTTTAGTGACGAAATCAGCTGTAACTATAGTGGCGTTCGATTCATGGTTGAAGATATGGACCTCAAGGTCCATTTTCTCAAGGAGAAACTACAAGGATTACACGCTGATTTTGACAATCTCTCACTCTCCCTTCGCCAAGGTTTCACCGGGCCAATGGATGCAAAACTGAATGCTGCGGCTCTCATTCTGTCCAAGTTTAGTTTCTTATGGCAGCAGGTCTCTGACGAATCTAGTGTGGGATCCCTCAGTCTGAATGGAATTGATGTCAGCTTCGCTGCTGATCAAATCGAATGGTCATTCGATTACGTTACAAGACTTTTAGAGGCATTAACTGCAGCTCGAGTTTCACCGCACGGTTCATCATCATCATCATCTTCTTCTTCTCGCAGTGCATCTCGGCATAATGATCTGAAAGCCACGTTCTATGCTTTAACCATGGCCGGTGAAACAATGGGTCTTGAAGAAGAATCGAATGTACTTTCTAAACCTTCTGGTACTATTCAAGCGCACGTACGTGGAGAAGTGAGCTGGCGCATCGTGATGCGTTTGCGATATCTTTTGCAAAGCATACCACCAATGGAGCGCAAGAAAATGGAAACTTCTGTTTTACGTGGTGATAGTCTCCCTTACGATGCGAAAGAACAGATGCTGGCTATCTATCGAAACTGGCGTAGTTGGGAGCAGTCAAAAAATCTGGAAAATTCGGAAATCTTCAAGCAAGTATTCAATGACCTCTCTTTCCAAGAATACGTACTTAGCTTGACCATAAGAATGGCTTTGCGTATTGACAGCATGGTCGCTCGGATCATCTATCCAGATACCCATGATCACTTCGCTGGTCTTGACTCCCTGGATGTCATTTTATCTTCCACACAAAAGAATAAGGTGCAGAATTTAGGCATATCGGTTCAGTGTGCAAAAATTCGTGCTAAGGGTAGTATGGACTTGATTGCAGTATCAGCTTCTTTCATTCGATCTCTCAATGAAATGGAGAGAAGGCTAAAGAACCGCCAGAAAGTGAGTCGAAAGCCCATTTATGTTGCCAATGATAGAGAGTCGCAGTCGCCAACAGCAGAAGACAAGAAGGAAGAGGATAAAAAGGAGGCTGATGTAGCCAAGAACTCGTCCAGTGCTTTTCAGGCTAACATTTCTGTGTTCTTATTGGATCTCATTCTTGAATTTGATCTTGAGCGAATCCATATCGAAACACAAAACCATCAGATCCAGTTCACCTCAGCGGTGGAGCTCATGGAGTCTAAGAATTTAGCCTCTCTTTTCCATCTTGGAACGCTAGTAATCACCGATGGCGCTTTCCGGATCTATCGTTCATCACATGGCCGGCAGCAGCAGCATGATGATGTGTTTGATGCTCTTGCGCAAGGAGTGCAGGCGGGTTATGCGAGTAGGGGATTGGGAGTCGAAAGAAAAACTTGGACGAGTTTTAATCTGGATGCGGTGTCTTTTATGTCACATCTGAAGGCTAATGACTTGGCCTTGCTACTGGTTGACTTCATTGAGGTAGAGTTACCAGCAATACAGCGTGCTGTGGAAGTCCTGAAAGATTCTAGTCTTGATCAAGATTCAGAATCTGAAGTTATCGATAGTAAGCGAACTTTACGAAGTGATAGTGTGAGAAGTGACAGTGCCTCGAGAGTCACGCACGCCTCAACTATTGGAGATGATGAGGTTGAGAAGGAGGAAGATGTAATGTCGGGTGAGTTTTTGAATATCTCTATTGGTTCTGTGAAATTGAAAACTCAATTAGTGGATGAGCTTCGATTTGTATGGCTCGCCAAGACTTTGACCTGCAAAATCCGTTCAATGGGTGGTGACGTAGTCAGCTCCTTTTCAGTAGAGCGCAGCACCATTGGAATTCATTTCAGTGATGCATACGAAGCTGTAGCCAACATGCAATTTGACACTGTTCGTTCGTTGGTAAAATTCGATTCTCAGGCACCTGAGTTAATTGTTTATACCAATGCCGACGCTATACGATTGGGAACAATGTCAATAGTGTGGCTCTTGGAGTATTCCAAGCATCATCACCTTGATGAGAGGATCCATGAAGTTATTGAGACCTTGAATAGAGCCGTGGATTTGCTCCAAGTTGATAAATCACAAAATCAAAACCCGCCACATGAGCCATCTTCCGACAGTAAGCTCAGTTTCCGAATCAAGAATCATATCGATGAATTGAGCATTCGGTTGCCACTCGACTCCAGCTCGTTTTTGTTGACTGTAGATGGCGTGTACTCGCACTTCGGTAACGCCAAAAACTCGATCGACGAGCCGCAGTCTATTTCTTGTGGCATTCAAGACATGAAATTGGAGCTCCTTTCCACTGCTCAAAAACCGCGAGAGATGGTCAAACTTCAGTTTGACATGAGTGCTCAGAGGTCGAAAGGACGGATTTTGCTGAGCTTCGCTAGCGAATTCATGAAGTTTGGACTCGACCCTGAATCGGTGGGTGCGATATTAATAGCCACTGAAAAGATAAAGTCACACTCTCGAGACTTATTCCGTGTCAAAGATTCAAAAGACGCGACAGTTTTGACCGGATCAGAACCTGATAATAAGGAAAGCACTAAGGTTTCTGATCTCGCGAATGTAAGAGTAAAATTACTCTCAAAGGACACTACTTTCACCTGGTATACTGATCCAAATTCTACTCAGGGCATCATTTTTGGCTATGAAAAGTTGCAGTTGAAATTTGCCAGGCTCATTGCGAATCTTGAACTAGCCAGTGCCTACATTTCTCCTGTGACCGAGGCATCGAAAAATATCCCCGCGAAGGACAGGTACAACTCAGTCTATCTACCACTTATGAAAGCATCTATGCTGATGGACCAGCCTGTTGATGACAAAAAGCCCCGTATCAACATTTCTGTGACAGGAGAAGCAGTCTCCATGACCTTGATTCCATCTGTTGCCCCGTGGATCTTAGCGCTGAGTGATTCAGCAACAAAAACATCGGAAACTCTAGCGAATGTCTTAGAAAAGTTTGATTCTTCCAGCAGCTCACGTTCTGGATCAATTCCTTCTGAGGATTCAGAAGAAGATAATGATGATGATGCGGCCCGCGCAGAGACTTTGACACTCCCATTTGACGTAAGTGTCGACACAAACATTGATAGCAGCGTTTTGCGTTTGTTTGATGAAGGTGGCCGGAAGAATGAGCCTTCTTTAGAGCTTTATTCTCCCTCAATTCACGTTATTTTCGGATTTGAAAACCAACGTTTGCTGTTGCGTATTGATGCGTCTAAAACATCCAATACGGTCTATCCAAGAGCCATCCCAGAGGTCAAGGCTATTTCAAGCCTCATTTCAGAGGGCTTTAAGCAGCGCTCAAGAGGGAAACGCGGTACAGAACGCAAACGTAGCATCAACCGACCAAGCTCGAGTTGGCAACAATTGCAGCCCCAGGTGTCTTCTTCTTCTTGGAACGGTAAGGAAGATATTAAGGCGTCCATCAATTCTCCGGTAAAGGGCATTGAGGTTGATTTCCAATTCCATCTTGAGCCTCAGCATCTCTACTTGAGCTGCCTGCCATATGGCAAGGTGGGTGCCTCCTTGTCGACAGAGGGAATGGATTTATTGGTAATGACTCCCAACTTATCTTGTTCCGATATACCGACTGAGTCCCAAATGGAGTCTTCCGAGTCGATGTTGACGGTGTACGGCATGTTGAAACGTACAGGAATGTCCATGCAACACATCTATTCAAGCGAAATTAGCGGTGTCATTGAATTCTCGCAGTTCGCAGTATTGGGTATGCTATCCAAAAACAAGCCCATGAAGTTTGTGGCTAACTTAATTGATCCGCGGTTTGATATGCAACTGTCTAAGCTCCACGACATGCGCGTATTCTTCGATATCTGGGCATTGTATGAGAATCCGGTCAAGGCCGAGGCCTCACCGGAACCTATTCCGCAGACCACGCAGTTGCGGCGTAAATACTCAACAAGCTCTGGATCCTCGCGGCCCACTTTTAGCCCAACTTCGCCGCAGCTTGGCAGTCATCTCTCAGCCGTGAGCGATGATGAGGATGCACGCGATGAAGAAGAGGCAGAGGCGGAACAAATCCACCTTTTTGAACGGTATAAGAGCGCCATTGCCGCGGTACCCACTTCAGTGATAGGAAATCTCAATGTGATAAACCTGCGGGTGAATATGGGACTTGGTCCGTCAATCGGTGACGTGAAAATCCATAATGACCGCTTCTGGGTTGCGATGCTGCAAACAACGTCGATGGAACAGATAATCAACGTTGGCCTCAGTTCATTTGCCGCTACTTTCGAAGGCCGTTTGGGCGGAACTTTCCGACTCGATGGGCTGATTGCAAAGACGGCTATGAAGTGGAAAGACAACCAGTCTCACCCGCTGATGCATGCTAAGCTCAAGTTTAAGAAGGTCGGGTTCTACTTCTCACTTGACTTCCATCCGTTTATCTCAGGAGTGGTGAATGACCTGGCTACTATTCTTACGACTCAAGACAGCGATGATGTGGAAGAAGATCGTGTGAATGTGGCCGTGACCTGCCGGTCTGTTTCGATTCTGGTTACTGCACTGGTTGTGGTGCACTCTTTGGATGTAATCTCACTGTTCAAGCGGCTGATGTCGCAGATTTCGAGCGCGCCCCACTTCATGCTGCCAGAGTTGACTGAGGAGACTGCTGCTCGTAATGAGACACGGCAAGCGCAGCGCTCGCGGCGTATTGCTGCCCACCAGCAGCAGTTCAAGGCAATTCGGGTTCTACTCGATATCCAGCTCGGCTCGTTCTGCGCCCATGCATTCCCCACTGAGTTTGCGGATAATGTCGCTCTGAAGGTCTTTGCTCAACGGGTAGAGGTTCACTACGACCGCACGCACTACGAGAACCGATGGGAGTCGAGCATGGACCTCGCTGTGGACGAAAGCAACATTGGTTTGGCCAACATTCGTGGCGGTGGGTATAAGAAGACGCTCACTGATCTGGACTATGAGGGTCTTATCGACTTTGTCACGAGAAGCTCGTCCGGCGGCACGATCGTGAATACGCCCGAGGTGACAATTGTGCTCGACACCTGGCAGTACATGAACGACCCCAACGTCGTCTACTACACGTTCACTAACAAGGTGAGCGGCACAATCGACGTTGGCTGGAACTTGGGCAGTGTGAATTTCATCAAGGAGATGATGAACACGCACAAGGATGCGTGGGCTACCCGCCAAGAGTTCTACGAAACAAGCATGCAGTACATTGATGACGGCCACCGCAGCGCACAGGCATACAGGGAGGCAGCAGCGAATCTAGAGCGCAAGAATTCGCAGCGCGCAAGTGCTCCTAGTGATACCACGAGCTCGTCCGGCGGCTCCGCATCGGACACCACCAGCAAGGCGGCTGAGACAGTCGCCACGGCAGCCGAGGCCGTAACTGATGCGGTTTCCAACGTGCTCAGCCCCACTGAGCCTGATGAGGAGTCCGCTTCTGCCTACGCACCAAACCTGCATCTCATGGGCATTCGGTATGTCGCGCGCGAGGCGCCTGTCGTGTTGATCCCCCAATTGCGCGACCTGGGCGACGCCACGCCGCCGATTGAGTGGCTCGGTGTCAACCGCGAACGCATTCCGCTGTTCATACATGGGTTTATTATGAAGAAGCTCGGTCTAAGTGCCGACGAAATCGAGAAGATCTACCTCGAGGTCGTTGGCCGGATGGACTAAATTTCGGATCAGCGATCCCCCTATTTATGCATTCGTATTTTATTGTTAATTTTTGGAAGGACCAAATTATATAGCAAATGCGTTATAGTATTGCCAACCTATTCTGTTTACATAGCGGCGACCTTTATCATGACTGGTTTGAACATGCGGGTACGTTCGTGACCGGTGTGGGTAGGTGGTGGTCGTGGGTGCGTAGGGTATCAACGCCATACCCCCCGCATCGAGCCAGCGATAACCGACTGGTAATGCCACGCCGACTGGACTACACGGACCGCTTCCGCACGGACGTCCCCCACAATTCCCGGCACTCCGGGTACGGGAGCTCGGGCTCCAACGCCGGGTCCCCGACGACAGCCCAGATCCTCGCGCTCGTTGACCGGGCAACCAGCTCGCAGCGGCACTCGCCGGACTACGCGCTCAATCTGCAGATCGCGGACTACGTGAACGAGAAGAAAGGCAGTGTGCCCCGGGAGGTCGCCATGAAGCTCGCCAAACTGGCCTACCCCAGCTACGGCCGCCGCGCCATTCTGGCCCTTGCCGTGCTCGACGTGCTGGTTAAAAACTGCGGCTACCCGTTCCACCTCGCGGTGAGCCGTCGCGATTTCTTGAATACTCTCGTCCGGCCGTTCGGTATCAACCCGCCTTTGCATTACAGCCATCTCCAGAATGTCATTCTTGGCATGCTGCAGGAGTGGGATCTCGGCCTCGTGAAGCACAGCAAGTACCGGGATGATCTGGTGAACATCACTGAGATGACGCGGCTGCTCCAGCGCAAGGGCTACATGTTCCCCGAGGTGAGCATGGAGGACGTTGCCGCGCTGCGCCCGACTGACGACGCGCTGAAGTCGGCGGCCGAGCTCGAGGCTGAGGATCGCGAGGTGCAGTCCGCTAAGCTCCAGGAGCTGATTCGCTCGGGCTCTCCGGACGATCTGAAGGAGGCCAACCGACTCATGTCGCTCATGGCCGGCTTCCGCGAGTCGCGCATCGACTACCACGCGAAAATGGCCGCAGAACTCGACAAGGTGCGCCGCAAGGCCGACCTGTTCTCAGAACTTATATCTCAGGCCGACCCGGAAACGCTCAATGGCGATGTCCTTGTGGATCTCCACCAGAGTCTGAAGTCGGCGGTGCCCAAGATCCAGCACATCCTGAGCGACCGCGATACCATGGAGGACGATCCAGAGGCGCACCAGAAGGTGCTGGACCTGCAGGCAGCCGTCGAAACCGTGCTCAACAAGTATAGTGCTATCAAGAGCGGTGCCGATCCGGCTAGTGTGGCGCCCTCTAAGGCGCCTGCAGCCATTGACTCGCTCATTGATATCGGCGACGAGCCCGCTCCGGAGAGCAACAACGATCTTCTCAGCCTCGGTCTTGGTGGTCTCAGTCTGGGCCAGCCAAACACGAGCCAGCCAAGCACAAGCGATATACTCCAACTTGGCTCGCCCTCCTCGACCCCCTCGGCCCCTTCGGCCTCGCCCACTCCAGCCCCTGCTCCAGCAGCGGCTACCTCGGACCCGTTCGCCGAATTCACATCTTCGTCAGCTGCAGCTTCGGTCACTCCAACCGCCGCAGCGGCTCCCCCGACCCAGCTTTATTCGGACGAGTCCATCACCGTTTCGTACACGGTCACAAAACGGGCAGGCGAGACTGACATCCAGTTCCGCATTGCGAATGCAGGATCTAAGAAAATCACGAACCTCGAGAGCCAGTTCGCGCCGCCGCGGTCGCTCAACCTGGTTCTTGGACCGCTCTCCACCACCTCTATCGAGCCACGCGCAGCCGCCGTGGACCAGAAAGTCACACTTGTTGGCTCTGCCGCCCCAAAACTGCGGTGGCGCATCAACTACAATTTCGGCGTCGAGCCGAAATCCATTGGCGGCGACATAAAAAGTCTTTAACCGGCCGAGCCAGTTTCTAGATACAATTATAACTGGTGTTATTACACATGAAGATATCTATAATAAATATGATTAAACGGATGTAAATGTTTGCAAACAGAAGCAAAATTTATCCAATAAATATAGGTGCCTGTGAACCCCTCGTCTTTTCCTTACTCCTGGTCATTGTCCTCTTCGGCCTGCTTTTTCTTGGTTTTCTTGGGCTTCTCCTCCGCAAGGGCCGCGAGCTGGGCCGGTGACGGCGCCATACTAGGACCTCCGCCGGGGCCCATCTGCGTCGCCATTTGGCCCATCGCCATCTGCGGGCTCGAACTCTGGCTCATGCGGTTCTGGGCCATTTGCTGGTTCTGGGCCATTTGCTGGTTCTGGGCCATTTGTTGGTTCTGTGCCACTTGTTGGTTCTGTGCCATCTGCTGGTTCATGGCGCGGAACTGCATATAGCGCCGTATTTGCTGCACGGCGAGCTGCTGAACCTCCTGGAGACTGAGATTCGGGTACTTCTGAGCAATTTGGCGCATCATGTTTTGTACTTGCTCCTTCGTGAGGGGAATCGACCGTCGCTGCCGCATGTTCATTGCTGGGTTTCCCATTTCCGGGTTCATTCCCGGGTTCATTGGGCTCATTCCGCCCATGCCCTTGGGCATTCCCTGGGGCATACCGTTCTGCATTCCTTGTGGCATTCCCTGTGGCATTCCCTGAGGCATTCCTGTGGGCATCCTTGGTGACATTCCTGCCCCAGACATACTGTTGGGCATTCCGGCCGGCATTTGGCCCGTTGGGCCCATGGGCACTGAGCCGGATGGCGGCGACTGGCGCATCTGCATGCGCCGGTTCATCTCCATTTGGGGCGAAACCTGCGCAGACAGCTGCGGCGAGTTGAGCGGCGAGCCCATGCTCATTGGCGAATCCATTGGTGAAGCAGCCGCATTCAAAGGCGACGACGACCGCATGTTGGGGTTTGCTTGCATCTGCTGCTGGCGCATTCGGACCTGCTGCTGCAGCTGCTGCTGCCGCTGGGCCATAGCCATGACCTGTGCCGGCGTCAGCGCAGAGCCCTCGGGTTTTGGAGCGCTGGGGTCGCCCATCTGCTGCGCCCGCTGTATCTGCAACTGCTTCTGGAGCTGCTGCGGTGTTTGTCGACCCGTGAGTGGGTTCATTGCGTTGGGAATCGCGTTCGGCATTGCGTTCGGCATCGCGTTTGGCATTGCGTTCGGCATAGCATTCGCCATGGGACCTGACACCGAGTTCGCCTGCTGCGGATTCGGCGGGTCGGCTCGAGCCTGGGCCTGTGCCTGGGCCTGCTTGGCCGCGGCTACCTGCTGTTGGAGCTGTGCCTGTTGACGCATGGATGCTGGGATGGGCAGCCCCGCAATGGACGGCGGCGTCATGTTGGCCGGCGCAGTATTTGGCGCCGCCCGCGGCGCCGACTGGCGGCCCGACGCAGGCGTGCCGTTAGTAGGCGGTCGCATTCCCATTCCCTGGTTGAGCCGCTGCTGCATGTGGATATGCAGCATGCGTTCCTTGATTTTTTCCTCGGCCATTTGACGGTCGTGCTCGAACTTGAGCTTCGACAGATGTGCTGGTGAATTTGTCCGGCCCATGCGCGGGGTCGTGGCCGACTGCCGTGTGAGCAGGCTGGCATTGGTTGGTTTCGGCATTGTTTCGCGCTTGCGCTTTGCCTTCTTAATTCCCTCGAGCATGGACGCCCACCGCAGCTTGCGGTGGCCCCGGAGGTAGGAATCGGACGCCATGGACAGCGGCGCCTGGCGCTTGCGCACCGTTTGGGGCAGCTTCCCTGCCTGGTCGAACCACCGCCGCGCCTGGTCGGCGTGCGGCCCACGGAAGTCTTTAGCATCGACGTGGGCGAGCTGGATCCAGCGCTCAAAGATCTGCCACGGCGTGCGGCGCTGCGTCGTTGACGCATAGCCACCAACGCCGGCGCCAAAGCCGTTGCCCAAGCTCGGCGTAACGCTCTTAGCGCTGCTGTGGCTGAGCAAATCGGCGATGAGTGACCAGTTGTTGTGGAAGTCGCGCACAAGCTCGAGCAGCCGCTGGTCGTCGGCAGGCTGCCAAACGCTCGCGACGCGGAAGTTGAGCACGCTCGGCGACGGCGGCGGCGGCGGCCGGATCTCGGACTCGGACCGCGACTTGAAGTTCAGCGGCTGGGATGCGGCTTCCGGTTCCTCGGGCGCACTGGCATCTCCCATGTCCGCCGAACTGCCGACCTCCTCGGGCTCGGTTTCGACGATCACGCGCTGCCAGTCGGCCAACTCCTCATCCTGAGGCATGAACTTCGAGATCGGCACGAGCTTCTCCTCCGGACTCAGGTTCGGCCCGCCAAACGCAACCTGCTCGGGGATGCCGCGCTCGAGTACCTGCTGGGAGATGCGGTCGAGGTAGTTCATGGAGAGCACAAGCGGCGCGTTTGGCGCGACGAGCGCGAACCGCTCGCGCGACTCTTCCTCAACGGCCTCCGGCTCGGCAGGGCCTTCCTTCTCGATTCTCTCGGCCTCCTTCTCAACTGCCTTCACGGCGAAATGCTCGAGCACGGCCAGAGACAGGGTGTGGCAGATCGCCATTTTGAGCCGGCGGTCGCCCTGCCGGCCGGATCGCACGAACTTAGCCTCGGAAAGAAGGTGATCCCAGTGGCTTGTGCGACGCGCCGGGTCCACGAACCGCTCGCGCTGGCGTAGGCCCCACTTGTCGTGGCGTTTTAGCTCCTCTATGCGCCCGAACGTCACGGCGAGCCGGCCTTCGAGCAGCGCCTCTTTAAACGCATCGGTTGTCAATACTTTCGGCGTCATTGCCAAAAGTCGCGCGATCGGCTGCGCCTGGATCGTGTATTGCAGCTCGGCGAGCGTCCGGTTGCTGCCCGTGCCGCGCGGGATCCGCGGGGGCACGATGTACGCGTTCTGGGGCCTTGCTGGAGCCCAACCGGACTCGGGCGAGTCTTCAATATTGGGGCTTTCCTCGGCCTCGGCCGCGGCGGGGGTGTCCACGGGCGTGCCCGCGGGCGGGACGGCCAGCGCCGCCCCCTCGGCTTCTATCGCTGCCTCAGCAGCGGATCCGGCCTCGTCCTCGGGCACTGGCGGAGCCGCCGCCTGTGCCAGAGTTGCGCTCAGCTCGTCGAACTCGGTGAGCCACTGCGAGGGCAGCAGCGTGCGCGCGACGGGCACGTTGACACGGCCGCTCTTCGGGTCGATGCACGACTCCGTAAACACCTTCAGGTCCTCCTCGTGCGCGGCGAGGTCGATGCCCTCCACCGGCGACGTCGCCAGAGCCCAAACGCGCGACAGCAGCGCCTGCGAGCCGGCGGACATGATCAGTGCTGATGTAAGTTTCCTCGCCCCGAAAGGCGTTTTGGATGCGCCCTACGTAGGATGTGGACATTGGCGGTGGATAACAAGGAAATTTCTATGGATCGGTTCTAATTCTGGCTAGTGGGTTAATTGGTTCTCGAAAGTTGTTCAGTGCTTTTTTTTTTTGACATTTTTCTCTCGGCAAAAGACTGCGATAAAGGCTTGTGTTGAGGGCCAGGGTCCTACCCATATGCTATGAGCGAGCAGCTGTTCATTGCGAGTTATAAGGTGCTGGACGATCCGCAGACGCCCGAGGATCAGCGGGTAGACCGGATCGAGGCCCTTACGCAAGAGACCTTCCCGCAGCTGACCTCAGATGAGGTCGAGCGGCTCGTGCTCGGCGTGCTCATGGCGCACCACCGCGGCAAGACGCCGGCGGAGGCCGCGCGCACGCAGAAAATCAAAACAACCTCAAGCAGCTCGTTTATTGATGCTGTTCCTGGCGATCAGGTTTCCAGCGGGCAGGTTTCCAGCGGCAGCGGCGCGGCGCGGCCCGCTGCTGGGCTGCCCGCGGATGCCGTGCCCAAGCGGGACGCGACGCCGTTTGACCAGCTGCGCGAGGTGTTCGGGGCGTCGAACAGCGACAGCGACATCGAGCGCGTGCTGGCGCACAACGACTTCGATTTCGGGCGCACGCTCGACCTGCTTGCCGGCGAGCAGGCGAGTCTCGAGCTCAGCAAAGAACAGACGGCGGCGCGGATCATGTGCCGGTACTACATCACCGGGAAGTGCATGCGCGGCGACCAGTGCATGTACAGCCACGACGGGTCGCAGCGCATCTGCCGGTTCTGGCTGCACCAGCGGTGCCACGCGGGCGACAACTGCATCTTCATGCACGGGCTGCCGCGCCTGCCCGAGAAGTACCGGCGGCGCACCGTCCAGCCCGCGCCGATCTCGCTCAATGCGCTGCAGTCACTGCCGTCGCTCGGCGACAAGCGCGCCGGGCGCGCGGGCCCGGCGCCCGTGTTCGCCGGCACGCACGAAAGCGGCCCTGCCTCCTTGAACCTAGCACCAATCAGCGAGGTACTTGGTGAGCTGAACACGGGGCTCGTGCCGCTCGCGAAGCCGCGGCTGACGCCGTGGGCCGTGCCCGAGTTCGGCGCGAACCGCGCGTACGTGGAGCACCGGGACGCGGCGAATGCGCATGCTGACCAGCGGAACAAGCAGCTGCAGCAGTCGACGAAGGCGTGGTCGAGTAACAACAGCGGGCAGGCGAAGGAGCTGAGCGCGCGCGGCCGCGCGCACGAGCAGGAGATGATCGCCCACAACCGCGCGGCAGCCGACCTGCTGTGGGAGCAGCGGCAGATGCCCGGCAGCGAGATCTGGATCGACCTGCACGGGCAGGACTTCACCGACGCGATGGAGGATCTCAGGACGAAGCTGGACACGGTCGCGCGCACCGAGCGGCACCAGCCGCGGTGCGTCTACGTGAACTCGGGCCGCGGACACTACTACGCGAAGCGGTACACAGACCAAATGACGCAGTACGTGCGCGCGCTGCTCGACACCGAAGGGTACAAGCACCGCGATCTCGGCGTGGCGCCTCAGTACGGCCGGATCACCGTCGTGGACCCTTTTTCCAAAATGCGCGACATCAAGGACAACTGAGTTGCCTCAAATTGTACGCGCCCCTAATATTTATTTTCATGTTCTGTTGAAAGGATGCACGGTATGTAGATAAGAGATATTTGCCATGGTCTAGTTGATCTTGACTCGCTGGCGGGCCCCCGCGGCGGGCTTCATGCTCGAGGTAGGCTCTGTGTTTGAGGTGGGCTCTGCGTTCGCGGTGGGCCCTGTGTTCGAGGTGGGCTCCGCGTTCGAGGTGGGCTTCAAGGGGATCTCGGCGCTGGGCGCCGTTGTAGGATCCGTTGTGGGGTCCGGAACGAGCGCAGCCTTGCGGACCCAGCGCCGGCGCCGCGTGTACTTCGAGAAGCCCTCGTAGGCGGCTGGAGACGACCAGAACCCGTTTGTGTATATGAACCCCTGGCTGTCGGTGGTGAGCGGGCGCGGCACGAGCCCGCTGCCGTTCTCGCTGCCTCCCAACAGGCCGCCGTTACTCAAGTCCAGCTTCCAGTCGCGGTCGACCCACTTCCACACCATGCCGGTGCCCTCGGCATCCGGCAGCTCGAACGTGTCGATGCTGGGCACCTCGCTGAGCGCCGGGTCCGTCCAGGGCGCGCGCTCGTCGCCGAGCAGGTTGGCGGTCCAGCCGGCGCCGAGCCAGTGCCGCTGGTTCTCAAAAACAACAAACGTAAAAGAGACGTTCTCGGCAGTTAGCGACGACTGCGACAAGGACCGTTTCAGCTCGGTCTTGTACTGGTTGCCGGCCTGGTTCGCGCGGTCCACGCCGGTGAGCACGAACGCAAGGAACCGCGTGGCTGAGAACCGCCAAGCAACCGAGCGCAGCACCTTGAACCACAGCGAGTGCCACGTGAGGATAGCGACGCCGCCGCCGAGCACGATGCGGCCCGGGGTGAGCCAGAAGTGGCTGATCACGATGTACACGGGGGACAGAAACAGCGTGGCCAGCACGAGTTTCACGAGCTCGGTCCCGGACATGTCGAGCGCGTGCAAGGGCGCGACGAACTGCCTGTACTTGCGGCCGCTGCCCTCGAGCACGCGCATGATCTCGTCGAGGGTCGGCGGCGGCTTGGCCGGGCCCATGTGCCGGTACGCGAGCAGAGAAAGAGAGGCTGCGAATGCGAGCGGCAGCCAGTTGCGCACAATGCTCGTGAAGTTCTTGTACACGGTGACGTACGCCACAACGAGCAGCACGCTCTCGTACTGGTCGCCGCTCGTCCACGTGAGCCAGCCAAGGACGCGGTCGGCCACGCGCAGCAAGGGGTACGCCGTGCTCAATGCATACACGAGGACCGGCGGCGTGGCCTCCAACAGCGACGACGCGCTCGGCCTCGCCGGCTTCTCGCCAACAGAGCTGAACGCGGCGACGACCATGCCCTACCCCGGACGGAATCCCGATAAAAGGGCGGCCGTGCGGGGCACAGCGAGCGTAATTAACAGTCGGTTTCGGCTAAAAATTCGGCAATTAAACCCGGCAGCTGAATGTAGGCTGGGTCGGGCAGTTTGATTAATGTCTACGGGATTCGATAATTGACTGGCTAGTGCAATTGGACCCGGTGCAATTGGACCCGCAATTGCCGCAATTGGGCCTGCAAACGGGCCTACAATTGGGCCTGAAATTGGGCTAGTTCGATTAAATTTGGTGCGATTTGATAGAACTGATCTAGTATATACCTATGGCAGCATACTTCCCCCCTGATGCTACTGCAGTTACCACCACAGTTTCTGTGCGGCTGCTGGGTCTCTAGGGTATGCGTCCATATTAGCCGGCACACCAGGCACCCAGCACCTTGGCACGACTTTCGGATGCAGGCGCAGTTCCGGGAGCTCTGGCGCCACGCCGCGTCGCCCGTCACGGTGGTTACGTCCGCGTTCAACCGCGAGCTGGCCGGGATGACGATCTCGTCGCTGACGTCGGTGAGCATGGGCCCGCCGCACCTGCTCGTGAGCTTCAACTGCCAAACGCCGTCGCGCACGGGCGACTTCATCCACCGCAGCCAGCACGTCGTGCTGAACCAGCTCGCGATGTCCCCGTCGAACGTTTTGCTGGCCAAGGCGTTCGCCGGTTTTGGCGGGCAGCGGCACACGAACCCGTTCGAAAAGTACCCGGACCTGTTCACGCCCGGCAGCGAGAGCGAGGGCATCCCGCGGATCACGGCCGCGGCCGCGCAGCTCCTGTGCCGCGTGCGCCACGTCGTGCCGGCGCAGGACCACGAGATCATCATCGCGAGCGTGCACAAAATGTGGATCAACGGCGGCACGCCGCTCATCTACCGCGACCACCAGTTTGGCGCCTGTACATAGACGAATCAGCCCCGAGGCCAAGCCCGGCGGGGGCTCCAATTCTCAAAAAGCATATACATACATTCACGCTCTGGCTATCATACGCTCCGGCTATCATACGCACTAGCTACCATACGCACTAGCTACCATACGTACGAGCTACCATACGCACTGACTATCATATCTATGACCCACAGTTTTCCACGAATTTACTCCGTGCGCATATTCGCGTCCACTGCCTCGCCGGCCTCAGGCCGTTGGGCCGACGCACCCATGGCCCTAGGCACAGGGTTCAAGGCCAATCACGATTTCCATAATTCCTACCCTACACAGTCTTCATGCAGCGGTCGGTTATGCTTGCTCGCGCGCTGCGCTCGGCGCCCCGCATGCGCTTCAGCACGACGGCGGCCACCCGCTTCGGCAACCAGGACATGCCCGACGGCATCCAGGATTTGCGGGAACTGCCCCGCGTCCAGGCTGAGATCCGCCAGGTGCCGTACGAGAACATCGCTGATAAGTACTCGGAGAACGTCGAGGACCTGCACAAGTACGGCCGGTACCTCGTGAGCACGCTTCCCAAGTTCATCCAGCAGTTCGCCGTGTGGAAGGACGAGCTGACTGTGCACGTCGCTCCCTCGGCGCTCATGCCCGTGCTCCGGTTTTTGCGCGACCACACCGCCTCGCAGTACAAGCTGCTCGTGAACGTGACCGCGGCCGACTACCCGAGCCGCGAGAACCGGTTCGAGGTCGTTTACAACCTGCTCAGCGTCCGCCACAACTCGCGGATCCGCGTCAAGACCTACGCGAACGAGCTCAGCACCGTGCCGTCGGCGGTCCCGCTGTTCGACTCCGCGAACTGGTACGAGCGCGAGACCTACGACATGTTCGGCGTCTTCTTCGAGGGCCACCCGGACCTCCGCCGCGTCCTCACCGACTACGGTTTTGAGGGCCACCCTCTGCGCAAGGACTTCCCGCTCTCGGGCTACACCGAGGTCCGGTGGGACGAGGAGAAGCAGCGGATCGTGTACGAGCCCGTCGAGCTCTCGCAGGCGTTCCGCAACTTCGGCGACGCCAGCGCGTGGGAGCAGGTCGGCCCGGGCCGCGACGACCGCCCGGCCGAGTTCCGTCTCCCGGACCCGGCCCCGGAGGACGTCACCGAGAAATGATTTACGAGACGACCGCATAGACGCGAAAAAAATCACACTATATAGTTTACAACTTAGAACAGCGACGATCCAGCCACCCAGCTGGTCTGGTCAAATACGGTCTCCCAGAGGCCGTCTTAGTTTATTTTATACCGCTTCGATTCTAGTTTGCTGCCAATGCGGTTCTGCAGTTAATTCTGCAGCGGTTCTGCAGCGGTTCTGCGGTTCTGCGGTTCTGCGGTTCTGCAGCGGTTCCGTCTGCCCATGCAAGTATCTGCGAGTCTTACACAGCGCGCAGCTCCTCGGTGACGCTGGCGAGCTGCTGCTGCTTCGTTTGGTAGTGCTCCTTGAGCGCGTCGAGCTGCTCGGAGATCATGTCGAGCTCGTCGCGCGCGCTGCTGAGGTCCGTGGGCCCGCTGTGGAGCTGGGACTCCTTGTACTCGAGCAGCAGCTGCAGCTCGCGCCGCACGGCCGAGGACGTGCCCTGGCGGCTAGAACTTTGCCGGTTCTTGTCCTGGTCGAGCGCTGTGAGCCGCGCCTCGAGGTCGGCGAGCTCGCGCTTCAGCCGCACCTCCTCCCAGTCGTTGTCGCGCGCGCCCGAGAAGTCGGTTCCTTGCGCTGCTGGCTGGCTGCGCCCGCCGAGGCCGAGCCGCGACATGTAGGTCTCGGCGAAGCTCGACTTGCTGCTCGCCGGCGTGGGCTGCAACGGCTTGCGGATCTCGCTCTGCGGCCCGGACACGTTGTAGTCGAGCGTGTCCTTGCCGAACGTCGCCCGCAGCGACGCCGGCACCGACCGGGGCAGCCGCACGCCCTTGTGCCGCTGGTTCAAAATGTGCAGGAACACGATGCTCTGCTCCTTGTCGATCTTCGCCTCGCTCTTCGGGTTCACGAGGTTCCAGGCCGACGTCACGTCGGTCGGCGGCACGCTCAGCGTCGCGTACAGCTCGCTCAGGCTGTCGAAGGACAGCCGCCCGCGGGTGTCCGCGTTCACCGAGTAGATCGTCTCGTACTCGCGGCGCTCGCTCGGGCTGATGTACCAGCTGAAATCCTGCCGCAGCGCCATGTCCTCGTCGTCAATGAGGCTCGGGCTGCTGCCGCCGGCACCGCCAGACTTCGCGGCCAAAAGGTGCTGCTTGCTCGCCGGCACGAGCCACCCGGGCAGCTGGTTAGGCAACGGATCGCTCGGCGCCTTCAGGCAGTCAAACACGAGCCGCATGGCGATGCAGAACTCCTCGAAGTCCATGCGGCCGTCGCCGTCGATGTCGGCGAGGTCCCACACGCGCTCCAGCTTCTGCGTCGGCAGCTGCGAGTTCTGCAGCACCGCCATCATCTGCGAGCCGCTGAGATAGCCATTGGTGGGGCTCTGCTGCTGGAAGATCTCCCAGTACTTCGAGATCTCCTCCTGCGAAATCGACGGCATTGGCGCTGGGTACCCTGGGCCCACGGCTTTATTGCCCCACGCTGGCACGCCCAGCCGTGGAGAACTGGTCAAGCAGCGCATTTCGCCTGCCAAACAAAGTCATCAAGCTGTGATGGATGGCAAATCGGTTAACAATAACGGAGACACGCTCGCCTTAAGGGAAGGGCTTCTGGTTTACACCCTTGCTCACCGGCAGCGAGCATGAACAGTGCAAACCAACATAATGCTGATCTCTAAACAATGCCAATTGCCAACTATTTGCTGAAACACAGATATTGTCTACGGAGGTCGAAACAGCTCAGCGGCCATCACCACGTAGGGTTGGGCTGGTCCGTGCATGGACGGCGCAGGGTTTCACTAAAACCGTCGGAGCCGCGTATGGCAGGTGTCTACTATGGAAATAACGACTACACCATAATCGGTTATAAACTAAATTGAGAAATTTCGGAGAAAAGTTGCTCAGAATTAGATCTGGCATCGAACCCGCCCAGATCGGACTTAGCGAATCTCGAAACAACAAGTGCAGCGATATGCAGATCCGATGCAAATACCGGGTATCAGCCTGTGTAACAGCTTCCCTCACTACTTATATCGAGCATTGGAACCTGAACGACCAATGAAGCTGCTTCCAATCACGCTCGCTTCGGGAGCTGCCCTCGCTAATGTCGTGCCAATGAGTCTGCACCACTCGCGGGACCTGCCCCGAGAGCTGCAAGGCCGCGACACCAGCAGCCTGGTCAACAAGAATTCATATTACGCTTTGAAGCTCGGCATCGGCACCCCGCCGCAGGACGTTTACTTGCAAATCGACACGGGCTCCAGCGACACGTGGGTTGGCGGCCAGTACTTCACGCCCGATCTAAGCTCCACATACAAAGAAAATCTCACTGATCCGTTCTCGATTATGTACGGCGATGGCAGCAGCGCCTCCGGGTACTATGCTCAGGACACGATCTCGCTCAGAGACGATACGAATCTCACTTTGAGAAACGCGAATTTCGCGTACTCAGCCACATCGAAAATGACACCGCAAGTGTGTGGCATCGGCCTCACTGACAACGAGTCGAGCAACCATAGGTACTCGAATTTGCCGGTGCAGCTGAAAGAACAGGGCCATACCACCGCAACGGTGTACGCAATGCGTTTGGGCACACGGGGCAGCCCGGGGCAGCTCACGTTCGGCGGGCTGGACCACTCGCAGTACGACGGCCAGCTCCAAACAGTGCCCTTAGTGAGCTCTTCGAGTTTCACTGTGGCGCTCGACAGTGTCCGCCTCGGCAATCGCACCATCTACGGCACCCGCCAAAATGTGTTGCTCGATTCGGGGACCACGAACCTCATTATACCAGCCGACATGGCCGACGCCATTCTCGACGGAATCCAGCCGGGTCGTAAATGGATACCGACTTCGGGCTACACCGTGGACTGCGCCCAAGTGACTAAAGACAAGTACTTTGAGCTCGAATTCAGCGGCGCGCGTATCCTGCTCCCGTTTACAAACATCGTGTCGCCGGAGTACCTCACACAGAACGGAGAAGTCCCCACGCACGGCACGTGTGGGCTCGGAATCCAGACCAGCACCGGCTCGCTGGTTATTTTGGGCGACCGGTTCTTGACGAGCGCGTACGTCGTGTATGATCTCGACAACCGGGAAGTCTCGCTCGCGAATGCACGCACCACAGACGACTTGCTAGCGCCGCACATGGAGTCGGTCGGCAGGAACGGCAAAATTCCCGGTGCGGTTAGAGCGCCTGGGTACTTGCTAGCCTCACCGGTGTCGTGGAAAGCCGGCACGCCCAGCGCGTCTGAAGTAGCAGCAAACAGAGGCTCAAGAGCAGAATTCACCTATTCTGGCCTTTGTTTAGCTCTGCTGAGCGCAATTCTTCACTGAATTTACCTGACTAAGCTTAAAGCGGAAACCGCCGCGAATCTGCATTAAAATCTGCGCATTTCTAACCCGAATGTTAAATTTTGTCCTCTCTACCTTCTTAATGCAGATACAATTGGCTATATATATGTAAGATGCCAGCCAAGTATTCCAACAAGTTTTAGAAATTAATGAATAAACCAAATAACAATCTAGAGCTGAATTTAGTGGTTCTTCAGTTTGCTAGAGAGCCATTCGAATCCCTCAATAAGACCGTCACCTCTGGTGGCACAGGTGGCCTGGATGTACCACTCGCGGTTGTGCAAAGAGTGCAGGCCCAGCTTCTCAGTGATCTCGGCGGCGTTCATGGCGTTGGGCATATCCTGCTTGTTCGCGAAGACAAGGACGACAGCGTCGCGGAGGTCGTCCTCGTTGAGCATGCGCTGCAACTCCTCACGGGCCTCCTTGATCCGATCGCGGTCGTTCGAGTCAACAACGAAGATAAGACCCTGCGTATTCTGGTAATAGTACTTCCAAAGAGGGCGGATACGGTCCTGTCCACCGACATCCCACACGGTGAAGGTGATGTTTTTGTACTCAATCGTTTCGACGTTGAAGCCGATCGTGGGGATGGTGTGCACAAGCTCACCAAGCTTCAGCTTGAAGAGGATGGTGGTCTTACCGGCACCGTCGAGACCGACCATAAGAATGCGCATCTCCTGATGGCCGAAGAGCCCGGCAAACAGCTTCGAAAAAGACAAACCCATATTGGTTGACTGGTGCTATGGAAGGGGAAGGGGAGGTGTGTGGGCAACAAGTCAAAGCCGCGATGAGGTGTCGTGTTACGTCAGCATCAAAAATCAACAGCCATAAGTGGCGGCGTCCACAACCCTAGTAGGTGCACACGCGTTTGACCGTCCATGAGTGCTGCGCTTGCTCCGGTGGCGAGTGGGAAACGGCGGGCCCGTTTTTAGATTTTGGAATATCTCAGACAGAGCATTCATATTTCCAGACTTGTGGCCGCTATTGGGGGCCAAAATTCTGCGCAGATGGCAGTAGTTATAGGATATTAGTTTGTAAACTATTTTATTTGTATGCTGATAGAGCCCGCTTTTTCTCTATTGTTAACTATTTTTTGCACCTTCGCGGTTCTCAACCTGCGGCATTTAGCGCGGTGCTGATTGGCATCGAGGGCCCGACTGTCGTGCATACTAACCATGCACACTTTATCAACATAGACCGCGTCGCTGGGCGAGGTCGCCCGTGCCCATATGCAACACACTGATATCTGAACCGCGCTGGGCGGCAGTGGCGAGAGCAGAGAGCAGCTACCCCGTACCATGGAGCAAAGGAGGGAGGGTGCTATGGCAGGGGGAGGGGCCTCCCGATGACTCAGCTGGGGCCCTCAGTTAGGGCTTTTACACGAAGAGAAAATTTTGCTTGGGACTAATTACTAATCGGAAGTCACGTTGCAGGAGGTGCGAGGGCCCCGGTGGTCCCAACGTAGTAGGTTTGTGAAATTTGCAAGTCTTAGTGGACATACCCCGAAACTTTTAGCATAATGTCGGATTTGAAGTTGAAGGACATCAAGGAGCTTTCCCAGGACGAGCTCAAGAACCAGCTTTTTGACCTCAAGGAGAACCTTCTGAAGCTCCGCGGCAAGGCCCAGGGCGCCCGCCCCGGTGAGATCAAGCGCACCCGCAAGACCATTGCCCGTGTCCTCACCGTCATCAACCTGAACGCCCGTGCCGAGGTTGCCAACAGCATTCAGAACAAGAAGAACCTCCCCAAAGACATGCGCCCCAAGCTCACCCGTGCTCTCCGCCGCCAGCTCTCTCCTTCTGAGGCCCAGGCTAAGACCCTCAAGGCTTCCAAGAAGGCTGCTGCTTTCCCCAAGCGCAAGTACGCCCTCAAGGCCTAAAATATATATTTCAACTAAATTATAATTGAATTACGATCATCGTAGGTCACCACCTGGCGCCTGTACAGCGCAGAATTACCGTTGCAGAATTACTACTTGCAGAATTACCGCGTGAATTACCGCTTGCAAAATTGCCAGCGGAATTGCCAGTGAAAACGGTTAGGATGGCACATATATACTTTGAGCTGTCTCTGCTCCCTCGATAAGCGCTCACAATGGTGATAATTGCGCGCGGTGCTGCACAGGCTCCCGCCGCTGCAGCTGTTGCCGTATGGGGAATAAATAGGCTAGGGCAAGGCAGGCTGCCCGGCCGGGTCGTCTTATCTTGCTAACGTAAACCCGCACCCACACCACATCATCCGCCCATCCCATCCCTGTATCTCCCCCATTCGTCGAGATGAGTGTTGCTACTGCTCGCAAGTTTGTGCAGAAAGTGAACCTCCACGAGGACCAGGATGAGGAAAGCCAGTATGGTACGGTTCTCAGCATCAGTGGTCCCGTCGTTGTGGCCGAGAACATGCTGGGTGTGTCCATGTACGAGCTGGTCAAGGTTGGCCACCAGAACCTAGTCGGCGAAATCATTCGCATTGAGAGCGATCGCGCCACGGTGCAGGTCTACGAGGAGACCTCGGGCCTCATGGTCGGCGATCCCGTGCTGCGCACGGGCCAGCCGCTCAGTGTCGAGCTCGGTCCCGGTCTTATGGAAACGATCTACGATGGTATCCAGCGACCGCTCATGGCCATCCGCAAGAACACCGACAGCATCTACATTCCGCGTGGTGTCCAGGCCGCCGCCCTCGACCGCACGAAGAAGTACGAATACCACCCGGAGAAGTCGCTGAAGGTCGGCGACCACATCTCGGGCGGTGACGTCATCGGCTCGGCCGTCGAGAACTCGCTCGTGCGCGACCACAAGATCCTTCTGCCGCCGCGTGCGAAGGGTACAATCACCTGGATCATCCCCGAGGGCAGCTACACCGTCGAGGAGAAGGTCATTGAGCTCGAGTTCGACGGCAAGAAGACCGGCTACCCGATGTACCACATCTGGCCCGTCCGGGTCCCGCGTCCCGTTACCGAGAAGACGTCGGCTGACTACCCGCTGTTCACCGGCCAGCGTGTCCTCGACTCTTTGTTCCCCATGGTCCAGGGTGGTACCACGTGTATCCCCGGTGCCTTCGGTGCCGGCAAAACCGTTATTTCCCAGAGTTTGTCGAAGTTCTCGAACTCGGACGTTATCATCTACGTCGGTTGCTTTGCGAAGGGCACTGAGGTCCTCATGGCCGACGGCAGCAAGCAGGTCATTGAGGATATCAAGGTCGGCGACAAGGTCATGGGCAAAGACAGCACTCCGCGCGAGGTCGTTAACCTGCCGCGCGGCCGCGAGACCATGTACCGGATCACCGAAAAATATGACGAGCCGCCCTCGTCGTCGGATGAGAAGCCGTTCGGTGAGATCTCGTTCGTGTGTAATGCCACGCACTTGCTCGTGCTGCGCACCCCGCAGGTCGTCCGCGTTCAGAAGCGCATGGTTGACGGCCTCGAGTCGCTTGCCGTGACTTCTTTCAAGATGGTCAAGGCGCAGGTGTGCGGCGCCGACGGCTCCAAGCGCATCGTCTCGGTTCTGCGCGAGCACGAGGTGCCGTTCTTCGCCCGTGACGGCAACGCCGACGCTGAGGCCCAGGACTTTATCGACTCCGTTTTGGAGGAGCGCACCTGCTTCGAGTGGACGCTCGAGGCGCGCGACATGCAGCTTCTCAGCACCGCCGTGCGGGAGGCTACCTACCAGGTCGCTGCACCCACGACGTACAACAGCGGCTCTCGCATCGACGATGCCACGGCATACCTCTCTGGCGCTCTCTGGAGCGGCGCCACTGCTGCCAACGGCGACCTGAAGTTCTCGTCAGTGTCTCGGGACGCTGCGGAGAACATCGCGGCTGCTGTGGACCGCAGCATGGTCACGATCAGCCCCGTGAAGGCTGCGGCCACCGACGCGGACTCGTCGGACTTTGTCGAGATCATCAGCGAGGACGGGTCTATCCAGTTCGTTGAGGGCGTCGAGACCCAGGAGACTTCTGACCTTTGCGACGTCACGGTGAGCAAGGAGCGCAACCTCCTCACCGACCGCAAGCTTCTCCTTCATAACCTGTGTGGCCTGAGCACGCAGACACTCTCGATCCGCCAGAACTACCTGGCCGGTATGATCGACACTTTGGGCTCTGTTGACGTGAAGCGGGGCGGTGCAGTTAAGGCGGTCATTAATGTTAACGACCAGACCGTCGCGCTCGAGACTTTGCGGGTGATCCGCTCGCTCGGCATCTCGGTGCGTGCTGCCAAGGTCCAGCACTCCGGCACCTACCGGATCGTCATGTCTGGCCTCACCGACCAAGGCTCGGCGCTCAGCCAGGTTTTGCGGGCATCGGCTGCCCCCGCCACCGGCGACATCGCGCCCGGCTCTTCGTATACGCCGCCCGAGAAGTTGTTCCGTTTCGACATGGAGAAGCTTGGTGAGGACGACTACTACGGCGTGACTTTGGACGACCAGAGCGACCACGAGTTTTTGTTGGCGAACTTCGCGCTTGTTCACAACTGCGGCGAGCGTGGCAACGAGATGGCCGAAGTGTTGAAGGAGTTCCCCGAGCTGACCACGGAGTCCGAGGGTCGCCAGGAGTCGATTATGAAGCGTACGACCCTCGTGGCGAACACGAGTAATATGCCAGTCGCGGCGCGTGAGGCGTCTATTTATACTGGTATCACCATTGCCGAGTACTTCCGCGACCAGGGCAAGAACGTGTCGATGATTGCTGACTCGTCGAGTCGATGGGCCGAGGCCCTGCGTGAGATCAGCGGTCGATTGGGCGAGATGCCGGCCGACCAGGGTTACCCGGCCTACCTCGGCACGAAGTTGGCCAGCTTCTACGAGCGTGCCGGCAAGGCGCACACGCTCGGCTCGCCCGAGCGCACCGGCTCGGTGTCGATTGTTGCTGCTGTGTCGCCGCCTGGTGGTGACTACTCGGAGCCCGTCACCACGGCGACGCTCGGTATCACACAGGTGTTCTGGGGTCTTGACAAGAAGCTTGCGCAGCGCAAGCACTTCCCGTCTATCAACACGGCGGCGTCGTACTCGAAGTACACGGATGCGCTGAACCCGTACTACGGCGAGAACTACGCGGACTTCCCCGCGCTGCGCACGTCGATCAAGGAGATCATTTCCAAGGCCGACGACCTGGAGCAGGTTGTGCAGCTTGTCGGTAAGAGCGCCCTCGGTGATGGTGACAAGATCACGCTGGACACGGCCGCGCTCATCAAGGACGACTTCCTGCAGCAGAACGGCTACTCCGAGTACGATGCGTACTGCCCCATTTGGAAGACGCGGCTGATGATGCGCGCTTTTGTGACCTACCACGACGAGGCCCAGCGCGCGGTCGCGAACGGCTCGCAGTGGAGCAAGCTGCAGAGCAAGACTGCCGAGGTCAAGCATGCCGTGTCGTCGGCGAAGTTCTTCCTTCCCAGCGACGGTGAGGAGAAGGCCTCTAAGCAGTTCAACGACTTGGTCGCCCAGATCACGGAGCAATTCAACGAGGCCCACGATTAAAAAAGAAGCAGTATGGGTTTTATATAAAAGAAAGAAATAAAGGAATTACGTTCGACTAACCATCCGCCAGCACCAGCGGCGGAGCCGATTGCCCAGGGTCTGTTCGTCGCGCTCAATTCGCTCTAGAAGCGGCTGCCTTTCAACTAGTCTGGAATTCAACAGATATGGGTATTTTTTTGAAAGCTCACAATCGAGAGTGGGCGCGTAAGGTGGGTCCAAACCGGCTGCCGGGTCGTTGGGGATTCTTGGCCTCAGTTCGAACGGCATGAGGCACGCTGTTTACTGGGTTGCGTACCAGGGCGGACTAGGGCAGATAGCCGCGCCAAATGCGGAGAAGCTATGAATGCACTGGTGCGTTAGTTCCAGAAAATTTAATTTTTGTAGACTGCATACGAAGATGTATTTCGGTATGAAGATGTATTCCGGGATCGGTACGGACAACTGGCGAGTCCGCCACAAACACTCTGCGCTCAACGATTGACGCGGGATCGAAAAACATGATCCACCCCTCCCAATGGACTATTAGACTATCTACTACGTGTTAGAGCCGAGACTTTCCCTGACAGCACACACCGCAATCATCTTTGGCCATCACGTATTTCCCAATTTGGCAGAGTGAGGTGGTGGTTCCCAAAGGGGTTGCCCGACGTGCTTACTAAGCAGCACCAGTACACCGTGGTAATGTGCCGCGTTAGTTGCCCCCCCCTAATCCCGGCGTGGAGCGCACATACACACAGACCTTTCCGAAGGAGATTTAGAGCCGAGCCCCGAATCACACCCCAAAAGCGCTCCCAAACAACGATGGAGATCGAGAGCGACGTGCACATGGAGGACAGCGACGGTCTTCTCGCGAACGGCGTGGTGTCGTCGGACAACCACCGCCACGACCTGGACGGCTGGCTGGAGACGCTGAAGCAGTGCAAGCCGCTGAGCGAGAAGGAGGTGGAGCAGCTGTGCGCGATGGCCAAGGACGTGTTGCAGTTCGAGCACAACGTGCAGGCCGTCCAGGCGCCCGTGACGGTGTGTGGCGACGTGCACGGCCAGTTCCACGACCTGATGGAGCTTTTCAGCGTGGGCGGCCCCTGCCCGGACACGAACTACCTTTTCATGGGCGACTACGTCGACCGCGGCTACTACTCTGTGGAGAGCGTGAGCTATTTAGTGGCGATGAAGGTGCGCTACCCGCGGCGCATCACGATTCTGCGGGGCAACCACGAGAGCCGGCAAACCACGCAGGTGTACGGCTTCTACGACGAGTGTTTGCGGAAGTACGGCAGCGCGTCGGTGTGGAAGATGTTCACCGACCTTTTTGACTACTTCCCGATCACGGCCCTCGTCGACAACAAGATCTTCTGTCTGCACGGCGGACTGAGCCCGAGCATCGACTCTATAGATAGCATTCGCAGCCTGAACCGGTTCCAGGAGGTGCCGCACGACGGCCCCATGAGCGACCTGCTGTGGTCCGACCCGGACGAGAGGTCGAACTGGGGCGTGTCGCCGCGCGGCGCCGGCTTCACGTTCGGCCAGGACATCTCCAAGCAGTTCAACCACCGCAACGACCTGCAGCTGATCAGCCGCGCGCACCAGCTCGTGATGGAGGGCTACGCATGGAGCCATGACCAGCAGGTCGTGACGATCTTCAGCGCCCCGAACTACTGCTACCGGTGCGGCAACCTCGCCGCCATCATGGAGCTCGACGAGGAGCTCTACACATCATTCCTGCAGTACGATCCGTGCCCCCGGGCAAACGAGCCCAGCGTCAGCCGGAAGACGCCGGACTATTTCCTGTAAATTATTTATCTCGATAATGACATCCACAAGTATGAACTTATATGTACGGCTAGCCAGCGGCGGTTTACGGCTGGGCAACGGCTAGATCTTGCTCAGGAGCTTGCGGCTGCGGTCGAGCGCGATGTCGCACATCGCGTTGAACGCGCGCGCGACCTCGCGCGCGTAGTTGCCCTCGTTGATGCGCGCCGTCATGTCCTGCATGATCTCGGGCCGCGGGCGCCCGGCCACGAACACGACGTAGCGCAGACCGGGGAACGTCTCCTCGTACTGCGCGTTCAGCTCGGCCAGCTTCGCGGCGACCTCGGGCCCGGACTCGAGACTCGCCTGCTCGGCCTGCGACTGCGCGCTGTCGACTTTCTTGGCGCCGAGCCGCGGGTGCGCCGCAACGATCTGCGTCGTGCGCGGGTCCGTGGGCGGCAGCGCCAGCAAAACAGCGCGGACGCGCTCGATCAGGTCCGGCCAGCTCGTGGGCGCCGTCGTGAGCGGCAGCACGAGCTCGACCAGCGTGGGGCACGGCTCGAAAAGCAGCGCAATGGCGTCCGATTTCTGCGCAGAACTCAACGTGGGCAGCTCACTCGCGGGCGGCAGCGACATGGTACAGTGTTGGTTCCCCCGTGGTGCAGTGATGGTCCCCCGTGGTGCAGTGATGGTTCCCCGCGGCGCTGGGTGTGTGATGCGTAATTGCCCGGCTTATCGCCGATAAGCCAAAGGACCCTTAACCCTCTGGGGCGGAACCCGAGCTAGTCGCGGATCCTCGGGCACTGCGGCCAAGCGCGGATTCCAGCGCCAATTGCTGAGCCCCAGGTTGGTTCCGTTCAAATCTGGGCCGCTAGTGTGCCCGCCTGGGGCCCGCTTCATTCACATGATACCCGCCCCTACCACCACCACGCGGACCCCGACCGGCCTGAAAATTTCACCTAGGGCAAATCCTCCCACCTCGCAACCACCCAGATGCCGTCCACCAGCGCAATTACCACCGGCGCCGTGCTCGCCGGCGTGGCCTCGTACCTGTTCTACTTCGACTACCAGCGAAGACACTCGCCCGAGTTCCGCCGCGAGCTCCGCCAGAAGAACAGCAAGCACTCCAAGCAGAAGGAGGCGTCGATCAAGGCGTTCCAGAAGCAGCAGCGCGCCGAGATCGAGGACCGCATCGACGCCGCGAACAAGATCGCGCCCATCCCGGCCGACGTGAAGGAGCGCGAGGCCTTCTTCATGGCCGAGATCCAGCAGGCCGACCAGGCCGTCAACAGCGGCCAGTACATCGAGGCGGCCCTCTCGTTCTACCGCGCCCTCGTCGCCTACCCGGAGCCCATGAGCCTCCTCGGCATGTACGAGAAGAGTATCCCCCAGAAGGAGGTCCTCGAGCTCGTCCGCACGATGATCGTCCTGCGCCCGCCGGTCGAGGTCGCCAACTTCATCAAGAAGTCGCTCTCGGGCAACCTCGACTAATAGATGCACATACACCAGTACATACTACATTAGCAACTTGACGTTTCAGATTAGCTCGGCCGCTGCCGTGCGTGACACCACCACGGCTTACACCACCATGGCTGACACCACCGCCATATTTGTGGTCCAACCCTACCTCCCCCGTAACTAACGCACGATGGACGACGACATTCGCCAGCGCCGCCTGCAGCGATTGGCCGCGCTCGAGAGGGCGTCTCCGTCGCCAGGCCCGCAAAATACGGCACCACAGCCACCCGTGCCCGCCCCAGGCTCCGAGGCCCAGCCGGAGCCCCGGGAGGCGCCACGCGGACCGCCCGAAGAGGCCCCGCAGCCGAAGGCGCCCAAGGCCGAGCCCCAAATCAGCCCAAAGCCGGCTCAGGCTGCACAGCGTCCAGCTGCTCAGCCGAAGACTCAGGCCACAAAACCGGCGGGACCCACGGTGGCGGGGGTGTTCGGCTTGAAGAACGGGGCCGCCGCGCCGGCGTGGGCGGAAATCGAGTCGGACCCGCACGGGTTCTTGTGGGACATGATTGCGGAGCAAAAACGCCCGCTCATGTACCTCATTGGCGTGTTCAGCCGTCTCGATGCGGTCGAGTCCCCGCAGCTCGCCGAGCAGCTCCGCGAGACCGTCGTCACGCTCGCGTTCGTTAGCGCGTCAGCTGACGAGGAAGAGGACGTTTACGAAGACCTCGCGACGGCTCTGCTGGATGCAAGCATGATGGGCCAGCTGCCGCCGCTGTTTGTGCAGCGGTTTCTCGCGTTCGCCGCCACCGACAGCGACGTGTTCCCGGCGCTCGTGGGCGACACACTGAACCTCGTGGAGCAGCTCGAGCTGGGCGACGCCCGGACAATGGCCATGTTCCGCCTATTTGAGTACGTGCTTAGCAACCCAGAGGCCCTCGAGCTCGCGCTGCAGCTGCCGGCGCCCGAGGGCGACCGCCACAAGTTCACACCTAAACAGATCGACAGCACGTTCATGGGAGCAGTGATGGGTCTCGGCATCAGCACTGGCGGGCTGAAACAGCTGCACACTGAGCGCATGGTGCTCGACTCGGCTCTGCCCGAGGTCGTCGAGCGCGCCAAGCAGGCCGAGCCCATTTCGGGGCTGCTGGAGCGCGCCCAATTTGATTTGGTCAACAAGCTCGTGCGCCAGGGCGAGCGGCCGCGGAGGCTGGTCCTCCAGTGGTTCCGAGCGGTGCTCAACTCGAACCACGGGCAGCTGGCCACGAACCGCGTGCCGGGCACGACCAACAGCTTCCAGCTCATGCTGAACTCATACAAGGTCTTGCTCGGGCTTGCGCAGCCGTTCATCAGACTGGGCTCCTCCTTCTCGTCGGCAGAGTTGCTGAAGCAGCTCGCCAAGGTGAACCGCGACTACTTTGCATACGCGGCGAGCTACGACATCAGCAGCGATACCAAGGTTCTGGCCGCCGAGAATGCCCCTTTTAATGCCCAGAACTTCGACAAGCCGCTCAACTTCGTTACCGAGTGCTTCTTTTTGACAGCTGGCTACCTCCAGTTCGGGTTCCACGCCGCAGTGCAGGCCATGACCGGGTCGCTGAAGCACCGCCTCGACCACTTCGAGGCCCAGCTCACGAGCTTCGACACGGACCCGAACATCCAGGCGCTGCTGCCGCCGATGCGTCAGCTAACGCGCAAGCGGTTCGAGGCGCTCGTGGTCGACCTCAAGTGCGAGCTCGCCGGCGTCACGGCGCTGCTGCACCACCCGGAATTCATGGGCCAGACCATCAGGTTCGCCGAGTTCACGCTGGCGTTCAGCATGTACGCGGCCGAAAATGGCCCCTCGCAGCTGGAAGTTCGCGTCCCGTGGGACGTGGCGCCGCCCGAGAACTACGAGAGCTACCCGGAGTTCATGCTCGATGGGCCTATTGTCTCGGCCAGCTTCGTGATGCGCACTTCCGAGTTTTTGCGCGACCCGTCGATCTCCGGCAGCAACGACGAGCTGCTTTTTGATACGGCCATCTTCTTCATGAGCAGTCCCGTGGTGCTGCGGAACCCGTACTTGCGCAGCAAGTTTGTTGAGGTGCTGTTCTTTGGCGGTGTTGACGTGCCGCTGACGAACGGGTCCCATATTCCGGGCCCGCTGTCGACGTTGTTTTTGTCATCAGAAACTTGCCGCAAGTTTTTGCTGCCGGCTCTGATGTCGGTGTTCATCGACATCGAGCACACGGGGCGGAACGCGCAGTTTTACGAGAAGTTCACGACTCGCGAGTTTGTGGCCAATGTGCTCAAGGTGCTGTGGCGCGACCCGCACTACCGCGACCAGCTGGTTACTGAGTCGCGGAGCCAGCCGGACTTCTTCGTCAAATTCGTGGCGCTGCTGCTCGACGATGCGACGTACTTGCTGGACGAGGCGCTAGGCAAGCTCCTCAAACTTAACCAGCTCGAAAATGCTGAGAACGAGCGGATCATGGCCGGGCCCGCAGCTGGGGGTCCTTCGGCAGCTGGAGGCGCGCCGGGCCCGACTCCTGCGAATGCGAACCGGTCTGATGCTCAAGGAAGTGGCGGTGCCGGCGAGGCTAACGGCGATGCTAACGGCGATGCCAACGGCGAAGAGAATGACGAGGATGAAGAAGGTGAGGCCGACCCGGCAACGCAGATCCGGTCCGCTGAGCGCTCGGCCAAGAACTTCCTCGATCTGTCCAAGTCTACGGTGACTCTTCTTAACACGTTCACGAGCACGGTGCCGTCTATTTTCGCGACGCCCGAAATCATCGACCGGTTCGCGGTGATGCTGAACTACAATCTCGCGGCGCTCGTGGGCCCGCGGTGCCGCGAGCTGAAGGTGCGCAACGCTGCTGCTGTTGGATTCCACCCGCGCGAGCTGCTGACGGACATTATCCGCGTGTACCTGAACCTGCGGCGTGAGGCCCCCTTTCCGAAGGCGATTGCCAAGGACGAGCGCTCATACCGGGACGAGACGATGCGCAAGGCGCAGCAGATCCTCACGAAGTTCAACCTGCTGTCGCCCGTGGATCTTGACCATTTCAGCGAGCTCACAACAGCGACGCGCGAGGCGTGGTTCGAGGCGCAGGCCGAGGAAGAGGAGTTTGGCGACGACGTGCCCGACGAGTTTTTGGACCCGCTGATGTACACGCTGATGGAGAACCCGGTGATCTTGCCGACGTCGCGCGTGAGCATCGATCTCAGCACGATCAAAACGCACCTGCTCAGCGACCCGACAGACCCGTTTAACCGGGTGCCGCTAAAGATCGAGGACGTGCTGCCCAACGACGAGCTCAAGCGCGAGATCGAGGCGTTCAAGCGGGAGAAGAAGGCGAAAAGCCGGGATGCGGAGATGAAAGACTACTAAGTAAAGCGTAAATATGTACAACATGCTACTAAAACGAGCAGGAGCTCACTGAGTCGACGTCGGTTTGAAGGAGGACGTCGGTTAGAAGGACGGGCGTCGGTTAGAAGGACGACGTCGGCACCTTCGTGTCCCGCTGCATAAGTTTGCCGATTTCGCCGCCCATGGAAACGAACTCGTCGATCTGCGGCTCCACATATGCGTAGGACTGGGCCCACTTCACGGGCGACGTGAGCGCGGCCACGAGATTGTGCCGGATCTCTTCCTCCGAGGCGTACGGGCGGCCCGTGAGGTTGGACACGACGTCGAACTCGCGGTTGGCGAACTCGAACTGGTTGGCGCGCACGAGCTCGGCAAGCCGGTCCGCGGCCGGACGCATGTGCCGTGAGTGGAACGCGCTGGACACGGGCAGGCTTTTGGCAATGAGTTTCGGCGCGTGCTGCTTGAGCTCGGCAACAAACGCGGCCAGGTCTGCCGTGGACCCGCTCGCGACGGTCTGAGTTGGCGAGTTGAACGCGGCCAGGTCGGTGCCGGTTTTGGCGCTGCACTGCTCCACCAATCCAAGCCAGTCGCCTTTGAATGCGCGTGGCTTCGCTACCATGGTCATGCCGAAGCCGTTGGGGCCCGCGGCATCGCGCATGGCGAGGCCGCGCTCGCGGACGAGCTTCAGGCCGGCCGAAAAGTCGAGAATGCCAGCGGCAACAAGCGCGGTGAACTCGCCCAAGGAGTGGCCCATTCCGAACTGCGCCTTGGCATTGTTCTCACTCTGCCACGCGCGAAAATGGGCGACGCCCTGCGCGAGCAGCAGCGGCTGCGCGATCTCGGTCGGCGTCGTGTCCACGGGCTCGCCCTGCCCGAGCAGGAGACGGCTAAGCTCGAGACTAGGCAGCGAGCGGTCGCACTGCTCCAGAAAAGGCTCAACAACGCGCGGCGCGCGCTCGGCAAGGCCGGCGAGCATGCCGAAGCGCTGGAAGCCCTGGCCGGGGAACAGCGCGCAGATCCTCATTATTAATGCAAAGTCAAAGTCACGCCGCCGAAATTTCAACGGTCACTTTACCAATGATAAAAAAATGACGTCACAATTAAATACATACTCGATCTACTCGAATTATCAAAACCGAACTCGATCTCCGAGAACGATGTATATTTGCCGAGCCGTTCGGCTCACTCCACGACCTCTTCCTCTTCTTCGACAACAGTGAGTTTCCGGAGATACACCTCGCCGTCCTTGACCTCGAGCTTGTCCTCCTCGGGCACAAGGTTGAGGGCGAACAGCGCGGTGCGGGCGCGGCTGCGGAACGCGGCCCACTTCGTGGCAAGCTCCTCGCGCTTGCGCTTGATGTCCTGGCTGTCTTCCATGGCGAGACTGGCGTCCTGCAAATCGAATTCGGCCGTCTTCTCCTTGAAAGTCTTGCTGATCTTCTTGCGCGCATCCTTCGGGAGCAGCGACGCCGGGCGCGGGCGCCAGATGAGGTAGCCGAGGCCGTCGATCGTCTGCTTGCGCAGCACGTTGCCGGTGACATCGTACAAATGGAAGCCGCGGCCGCCGGAGTTGCCGCCGTCGCGCGCGACCACGGCAGCGGTGATGATGTAGCGGCCGCTCGGGTCCCACGACAGGGTCTGGGCGCCGAGGTGCTCGACCTGGCGCATCTTCACGACGTTAATCGGGAGGTCGGCAGCGGCGGGCAGAGCGTTGGTGGACGCCGCCGGCACAGCCTGCTCATGGGACGCGTCGTACAGATCAACGGTGATCTTGCCACCACTCACGCGGTACGCGGACAGGAACCGCGCGCGCGGGCTCCACGACAGGTCGGTGACACCGCCGCTCTTGTCGCCGAGGTTGTAGGCCTCCTTCCAGGTCCCCTGCAGCTTCTTCTCGCGCTCGAGCGCAAAGAAGCTGAGCACGTTGCGCGACGTGTTCATCTGCAGCGGGGCTCCGCCGATGCCGGCACCGGCGGGACCCATTTGACCGGGGGCGGGGGCCGCCTCGAAGTACGAGATCGTGGCGAAGCGGTCGGACCGCGGCTCCCACGCGAAGTTCAGCACCGTCTCCTTGAAGTCGAGGACCTCGATGGGGAAGTCCTTCTCGGCCATGCGGTAGATCTCGAGCGACGACGTGAGCGCCTTCTTGTTCTTCGTGAGGCGGTCGATCTTGCAGCACAGGAACTTGCCCTCGTTCTGCCAGAAGAACTGCACAGTCACGACGTTGAACATCGGGCGGCTGTGCACGACCTCCTTCGTGGCCGCGTTAACAATGCAGACCTTGGCCGTTTGGTTCGCGGCCTCCGGGGTCCAGAACGCGAGCAGCTCGCGGCCGTTGATCGGCTCCGGCGCGAACTGGAAGCTCGCAATGCCGCTGATCTGCATGCTCTTCTTGCCAACAAGGCTGAATGTCTCGGTGTCGTAGATCGACAGCATGTTCGGCTGCGCGATCCGCGCGAAGTAGCGCGAGGAGCCGCTCCACTGGAAGGGCGGCCACTCGGGCGGCAGCTTGGGGTCGCGGCCAGCCGGGAAGGCGAAAGTGCGCATCGCGGCCTGGGTCTCGATCGACCACACGGCGATGTTGTTGCCCTCGTCGGCCTCCTTGAACGGGCCGCCGATCTTGATCGGCGTCTTCGAAGCCGTCACCAAAAACTTCTCGTCGGGGCTGAAGTTCACAAGACGCACGTCACGGTGCGGGAAGCGAGCAACGATCTCGAACTCGGGCCCGGCGTGCAGCGCAACACCCTGCGGGTGGCTCGACAGAAGGTAGGTGCCGAGCGGCGACCACTGCACAAAGCCGTCGGTGAACCGCGTGCTGGGCTCCATGGCCGGCCGGGGCTCAGCACCTTTGCGGAACCAGTAAACGGAGATGCCATTCGCGGCCGACATGACGGCCTGGTCGCGACCCAAAGGATCGGCGAGCCACGAGCGCAGGTGCGGCAGGCTCTTGAAAGGCGGGATCGTGGGCTCCTTGTACTCGGAGTCGGCACCGTCCACGTATTTCAGCACGGTAGCCATTTTGTCGACGAGCAACGTGTGCTTCGCGTCGAGCTTCTTGTGGTTAAATGCCTTGATGACCTCGGCCGCACCGTCGACGGTCTCGAACTCAACGAACGCGAATCCTTGCGAGGATCCGGACTCCTTGCTGATCGGCATGAAAAAGCCGGCCTCGCCGCGGGCGAGAGGAGCCACCTTCGTGAACTGCTTCACGAGCACCTTCGTGAGCTTCTCGACCTTAGACTCCGGGACCACGGGCAGCCCGTCCACAAGGACGTACTGGTCCATGGCGAACGAGTCATCGACTGCGTACTTGGCCTCAAGGTCGCTGAAGTCGACCTCGGCGGGGTTAACTGAGTCGACCGACATCTCAATGTGGATTTCTCAGTTGTGAAAAATTCACGAAATGATGGGTTAGCACCACGATATGGCAATGTCCCAACCTCGCCCGCTCGTGCCCTAACCCTAATTAGGCACTGGCGGTAATTCGGACGTGTGCCTATTCAATGCTGATATTCAAATGGATTTCATCCTTTCGTGAATCCATTTCTATAGCAATTTCTATGTTATCTGCAGTATAAATATTCTATGCCTCGTAAGGATGCGTTTTCAGTGGGAACTCCAGCTTCGAGTAGTCCACAGGCGTTCCGTCTATCAAGCCGAAGGTTCCGTCGGGGTGGATCGGGTTGCCTCCACCAAGCCAGAAGTCCATACAGTTGCGACGCAAGCCGTGATCGGCGGCATTGTAATGGTCCGGGTGGCGGAGGGCGCGGAAGGCTTCCAGTACCTGGCTCAGACCGGTTACGCGGCAGCAGAGCCACCCCTTCGAATGGTGTCCATGGCGATGGGCATCCGCGCAGTTGTGCTTAAGCAGTGAGCTTGCCGATGTGGTGTCGCCGAGGATCTCGGCCGCCATAGGGTGGTCGCGCGGGAGCGAGCTGTAGGCCTGGATCGGGTCGGTCCTAAACAGGTAGAGCTGGTCGTGGTGCGTTATCTCGTGCGAGGTGGCTGCGCGCGAGATCTGGGTTAGCTGCACTAAGGTGAGCACGTAGATCCAGAACGACTGGAACGCGGTGATCATGAACAACAGAGTGCTGAAGTACGAGGCGCCGATGTCGCGCACGTACTCTCGGTACTGCTTGTAAGCAACGGGCATGGCGCACCCAAGCGACAGCAAAAATACCAGAAACGACCGGTGATTGCGCAGCCCGATGGTGTTGTAGAGCCAGGGACAGTAGTGGTCAAACCGACAAACGACCCGGTCCAAGTATATGTCGTAGCGGGCGCGGGCCGGGATCGCGACGTACGTGTGCAGGCACAAGTGCCCGCTGTCAAATAGACCCAGATCCATGAGTCGGTTCATAGCCGTGAGCCGGCAGGCCAGGCTCTTGGGCTCGATTTTGCCCGGGTCCATGAGCATAGTGGCGAGGTAGCTCGTCGTGATTATAATAAGAGAGAACACAAGGTAAAAGGATGACCACGGCCTTCGAACAAACATCAAAGGCGCCAGCTCGCAGAACCAGAACAGGGCAATCGAGCAGTAAATAGACATGAAAATGCCTGCGAACAGAGTCGACTGCATCATTGCCCGGTCGCCGTGCCAGCCGTACGAAATCAGGTACTTCGCGATAACAAGACGACTGAAAAATCCAACGGCGACGATGGCTGGGATGCCCAGCAGCCAGCCGCCGAGAAGATGCGGCATAAAGAAGGCCACCGGAATGACCACAAACGGCGCCATAAAAGTCAGAATTTTTGCCACTTCAGCAGTGAAATACCGGTTCCGATAAACCTGGCCGTTGGGAAGGCGGCCCGCCAAACGGCAGCCTTCCGTCCATGCTAATGGGACTGTTGACTGGCCGAGGTCGACGGCGCTTGGATCGGCGCCGTATTCGAGCAGCATGCTCACTATATGGTCGCTTTTGGACGTGTTCACCGCCAGCGACAGGGGCGACGCGCCCTCGCCATCAGGGAGATTCGACGACGCGCCTGCCTTCAGCAGCGCCTCGACGCTGAGATGGTCGCCCTGGACAATCGCCCAGTGCAGCGCCGTGCGGTGCCCGACGTCGAGTTTATCCACATCGACTTCCAGATGTATTATGTAGGCCACCATGAGCACGTTCGACGAGTGCACTGCAAGGTGGAGCGCGCTGAACCCAGAGCTGTCCACGACGCTCGTGTCGGCGCCGTGGTCAATCAGCAGCTTCACCAGGTAGGCGTGGCCATTGCGGCACGCCCACAGCATGGGAGGCGCATCGAGTGGCTCAATTTTGAGGTTTACGTCTGCGCCCTTCGCTATTAGGAAGGTGGCGATCCGCCAGTGATTGTTCGATGCCGCGTGGTGCAATGCTCCGGAATCGATGTTGTCGGCATTGGCTAGCCTTTTCACGGCAGCAAAATCGCCATCCTGGCACGCAGTGATCAGGTCGGGCTGGGCGACTGCCTCCTCGTGGGAAACCGCTGCCTGCGTCGCACTGTGGTGATTCCCGTTTGGGAACGACGGCGGGGCCAGCGAGGGCGCGCTCAGCGACTCTCCACCAGAATTTGTATCCGGGAATGTCACCGGACTCAGGTGGGACTCATCGCCTCGGCTGCTGTTGTCCAGCGTGGCCAGTTCGGCTTCGTTCATGCCACCAAACCGAGCAGAGATCGTGAAATTTCGCGATGAATGGCGATCGACGTTCCGAACCCTAAGACTAATTAGCTCCGCTCTCGCATGGTTGAAAAGAAGAAGTCCACATCCTCGTTTATTGCCGGGGCAGTTGCTGGCGGCGTGGAGTCTGTCATCACGTTCCCGTTCGAGTTTGCCAAGACCCGACTGCAGCTCGCGAAGTCTGGGGCCCCGGGTGTGCCAGCCGCGCGGAACCCGTTTTCACTCATCTACCAGGTTGTGCGCGCTGACGGTCCCGGCGCGATTTATGCGGGCTGCTTTCCGTTCGCAATCGGAAACACTGCTAAAGCCGGGGTGCGGTTCCTTGGTTTCGATACTTTGCGCAACATGCTGCGCGACCGGGACGGCAAGCTGAGCCCCGCACGCGGAGCCGTGGCCGGACTCGGCGCCGGCGTTCTTGAGAGTGTGTTGGCCCTCACTCCCGGTGAGAGTGTGAAAACGGCGCTCATCGACGACCGCCAGGGCCCGAAGAGATACAGCGGGAAAGGGTTCGGCGGTATCCGGCTCTTAATCCGCGACCACGGCATTGGCGTGCTCTACAGAGGCGTTGTCCCCGTCACAGCTCGACAGGCGGCCAACTCAATGGTCCGGCTGGGCAGCTACTCGGCGCTGCGGTCGCTGTGGGAGTCCAAGAAGGGCCGGGCTCTGAACAGTGGCGAGACGTTCGGGCTCGGCGCCGTGGTTGGCGTGATCACCGTGTACGCCACGATGCCCGTCGACACGACAAAGACGCGCATGCAGATGGTCAACGCTGGCCCGCAGTACCGCAGCATGATCAGCACCATGACCTACGTTGTGAAGACCGAGGGCGTCAAGAACCTGTGGAAGGGCTCAACGGCTCGCCTTGGTCGACTTGTCATGAGCGGCGGCATTGTCTTCACGATTTACGAAAAGATCATGGCTGTTCTTGGCTGAAATGATGAAAAAAATAAAAAGGAAGGAGAACTAAACTATCTTAGCTAGTGGCTGGTACCTTTATATTTATATTCCGCGATCATCTTGATACACTGGAGCGTGCGCTTTGCGATCTCGCCGCGGCTGACCGGGTCGATGGCATCCACGAGCTCCTCGAGATGCGTTGCGCCTTCGTAGAACACAAACTTCTCGACAACCTCATCGTTCATGTCGTCAATGGTCGACTTCAGAATGGTCTTGAGCGCGGCCAAAACCCGCACTAGCAGGACATCGTCCTCCATGAACAGGCCTAGCGACCTACTCAAGCTCTCAACGCATTCCGTGCTCCGACCAATGGTCTCAGGCGCGGTCTCCCACTCGGCCAGCATGGCCAGGGCACCAGCAGCGGCGATACGGCTGTCCTCGTCGTCGCAGATGACGCTGCGGCCGAGTAGCCCGAGCAGTTCGTCAGACTCCTTGGTATGCTGCAAAAAGTGGGACGCGCTCTGGGCCACGAGCATGAGGTTACAAACGAGCTGGAGCGCCGCACGGCGGATCTGAACAAACTCGGAGTTCAGCGCCGGCACGAGGCGTTCCCACACGCGGCGGGTGATCAAAAGACGCAGCTGGTTGCTGTTCACACTCGCGAGGTTCGTCAGCGCGAGCAGGGTCTCGAAAGTGTCGAGGTTCTGGCGCGGCGAGCTCTCGTTGTAGATCTGCTCCACAAGGGGCTGTACGACGACGAGCGGCGACACCTTCTCGGTGAGCGCGACCTCATAGGGCACCGATGTCAGAATCTTCGCGACGACCGAGGCCGCGATGGAGCGCGTAGTCGCCTCGAGCTTCATGGGCTTCTCCTTGGACCACAAGTACATCGCGACGACGGCGGCGCCCTGGATGGCCTCTCTCTCGCGGCGCCGAGATTCCTGGTGGACGGAGAGCTCGCGGAGGAAAATCGCGAGCTGGACGTGCGACGCCGTGCTCAGTCGTCCGGCATTCTGGGCCAGCCAGCTGATTACCGAGGACGACAGGATCTGGTCGCAGATGCGGCCACACTCCTGACGCGCGTGGAACTTGTCGTTCTCGTTGTCGATCTCAACGTCTGCCTTCGTGTCGAACACCGACTTGCCCAGGGTCTGGATCCGGAGCTCCCGCTCCCGCTCCTCGTCCTTCGTGGGCTTTATGGGGTAGGTGGCCAGCTGGATGAGCACAGCCAGCACTCCGTACGCGGTGGTGCTGGGCTTCGACTTGAGCAGCGCGACGACGGCTTCGATCACGGTCGGGGGCTCCGACTTCTTCTTCTCGTCTTTGAGCGACAGCTCAACGAGTGACGGCGTCGGGGCCTTCGTCGCCGTTGGTTTGCGCCTCTCGATCTCGACGCTGATCTGGTGGGAAATGCGGTCGCGCACGGTGGCGAGGCGCGCCGTGCAGGCGAGGCCTTCGAGGGTGACCTCGTCAACATTCTTCTCGAAGATGTCGTGCGAGAGAACGTTCAGCCGCTCCGCAGCAGCGGCGATGTCGCCCGTTTGGGAGGTCACGCCCGCCAAGGCCTTAGCCTCGACCACGGCCGCCACAGCATTGCCACCGTCGGCCGCCTTGGTGACCAAGGAGAACAGGCGCGACTCCTGGCGCAGCTTCTCGCGGTTCTCGCGCGAGTTCGCCAGAATTGACAGCATATGCAGGTAGTCCGGGGACAGCGGCTCCAGCGGCGTTGTTTGCCACACGAGGTCGACGAGCTCGGGGATCTGGTCGACGGTGGCCCGGATCGCGGCGTAGCCGCGGTCGGAGCCGAGGTTCGTGCGGGCGAAGTCGATGATGTGCGACCGGTGCGACTCGGCAAGCGCCTTCGCGAGCACAGTAGCAAGCATGTACCAGTGATCCTCCTTTGCTGGGTCACCCGCGCGCCCTTCGGCGCCCTCGGGGCCCTCGGGCTCGGGAGTGTCTGCGTCAGAAGTTTTTGCGTTGTCCGCCTGGGCCCGCGGCACCTGGGTCCAGGTAAGAATTCTGTCCACCAATTCGTTGCTCAAAGTCTTCAAGTCGAGCTTCTGCTTAGCGAGCAGCCGCGAAAGGACGGTCAAACTCGGCTTGATCGCATCTGTGGTCACGAGGTCGAGAATTGGCTGGCGCAGCGAGTCGACGTCGTCGGCAAGGAAGGAGAGCGCGACATAGTCAGGATCGCTGATATCCTGGAGCAGCGGCAGGGACTCCTTCAGCTTTTCCGGCGTGAGAAAGCTAACGAGCCGTTTACGGGTGAGGGCGTTTGACGACAGGTGGGTGAGGATTGGGCCGTCGGTGAACTGCAGAACCTCTTCGAGGATCTCAAAAACCCGGTCGTCTGACGCATTGCGCACGAGCGAGGCCACGCTGCTGGGATTCGGGCTCGGTCCTAGTAACGCCATCGATGATTTCCAGTGGAGAGGTTTGCCCTACTCCACGACCGGCAACAAGGCGGGCATTCGCCGAATAGAGGGCCGCACACAGACGGGGCGCCGGAGAGTGTAGTGTACAAATAAATAAATATGCAATAAATAAGTGAGAACAGCTGGGCTCTTCCTAAGTCTTGATCCGCTTGATTTTCGCGCGGCAGTCCGGGCAGTACCACGAGCCCTTCGGGTCCTCGGTGAGCCCGACGCACTTCCAGTGGAACCACTCGATGTCGCAGTCGTCGCCGTCGCAGGCGATCATGTTGCCGACAGAGCCCTTTTTGCAGAAGCAGAACGCCTCGTTTGGCTCCTCAGAGAGCGGCGGGCGCTGGCGCGGCGACGACTGGCCGCGCTTCATGGAGATGCGCACGCCGTTAGCTTCGATGGCGTCGCGCCCGGACTGCGAGTTGTGGCGGATAGCTGGGGCCCGCGCTGGGTCTGCTGCCGGCGTCGAGTGCCGGCTGGCTGCCGGCGACAGCGAGGCCTCGACGCTTGGCTGGCGGCGCGGCTCCGGGCGCGATGCGCGGCGCTCGGCCATGCTAGTTTTGCGCGGCCGGGGCGCGGGCTCCGGGTCGCTTTGGTAGACGCTGGGCTCCTCGGGCGTGAGCACGGCCGGCGCGAGCACGCCCTCGGCCTCGAGCTGGGCGACCTGGCGGTCGAGCTTCGAGACGTGTTTCGACATGAGGAACAGCCCCATTGTGGCGAGGCGCGCCTTCTCCTTCTGCAAAAGCAGGCACTCCTGGAAGTCGCTGCGGATGCGCGGGTACGCGGCCTGCTCCTTCGGGTACTCGGCGAGCGCGCCGCTCGTTTTGACGTGCCGCTGGATCGGGCCGTCGCGCTGCTGGATCCGGCGCTGCGCCTCCAGCAGTTTCTGGTCCTTCACCCTGATCTCGTCGAGGATGAACGCCAGGTCCGCGGGCAGCGGCGCCACGTCAGCCAGGTACTCCTCGAGCACAGTGGCGATGTCCATGGAATCGATTGCAAAACCCGACCCGCTCGCGCACCTACCCTAGGCCCTGTCGTCCCGCCTCGCTTAGTCTGAAGACCGCCAGCCAGCGGCGGTATTTAGTGAGCGGTATGCAGTGGTTTGGCGCAGTGGCCCCCCGCCAAACAAAAAAATTATTGATAAATATGTATTATACAGCACTTAGTGCGAATGTAATAAATAGTCGAGACCATGAGAGTGTCCTTAAGCGGGCTCTTTGCGTCCAGGAGGTGCGACGGGGGCCCGGGCCGCGCGGCGCGGCCACGGGTATGTATTGACAGGGGAGGGGAGGGGCTTATTTGTGGTCGTCCTTATCGTCGTAGTCGATCTGGTCCTCGGGGCGGCGCGCGTAGACGGCCGGGGGCGTCGGGACGCCGCCTGGCTGGTTGATCCACCGGCTCTGGAGGGCGAGGATATAGTCGCGGAGCTCCTGATTCTCGCTGCGGAGGGCCTCCATGGTCTCCTTGACCTGGCGGAGCTCGGTGACCTTTGTCTCGAGGTCCTTGATGTAGAGCTCCTTGCGCTGGCGGAACGCGCGCTGGGCGGCGCGGTTCTGCTGCGCGCGCTTGGACTGGGACAGCGGCCGCGACCGCCGCGCCGCATTCATCGGCTGGTCGACCGGCATGCCCATCTGATTTGTCGGATCATGCACCGATTGCGCCACAGCGACCGCCTCCGCTGTGTAGTCCGGCTGTTGGAACGTCGGATCGATTTGGTTGTCCCCGGGGAGGGGCTTCCCTTCGTCCTGCGGGTTCCAGTGTGCGTAAGCGGCGTTCTCCATGTCAGATAATCTACTTCTAATCAAGTGCGTGAGGTAAGAATGTGGAAAAGTCTTCGTAATAAATGGGCTGAGTCAGTTGGGACATCACTGATCAACCCGTGCCCTCATCACGCCGCCGGGCCCCGCGAAGGCGGTGCGCTGCCGGCCACCCCAGGCGCTGCGGGGCGCCGCCAAAAGATTTTTGGCCAGAGTTGGGCGAGATCTAGGTAATTTTGCACCAAAATATCGGGTTGCGGAGAACGCGGTCTTGAGGACACGGTGCAAGGTATGATTACGTACTAAATGTGACCCGCGGACCCAGATTGCTGGCCTCAACTCGACTGGACGTCACAATTGGTCGGTTCCACAGGCTCTGCGAGGTGGGTAGCCTCAGCTCGAGCTTTAATCCGGTGCGGGTGGCCCCGCCAGGATGGCTAGCTCGGGAAGGCCCAGCCGCCCCTAACCTTAAAGTGTCTGGAGACGTGACGCGCGCTGCATGAAGCGGAAGTTTGTGGACGACCTGCCGTACTGGCTCGAGCCGGGTCCAATTGGATCAAGCTCGCTAAGTGATGTGTATGGACTCCCTGGGTCCGACTCATCTATGTCGGATCCACTCATGTCGGACTCGAGTGGCGACGCGCTGGGCGAAGCGCTCGGACTGGACCCGCCGGCTTCGAAACGGTCGGCGTGCGCACCAGCAGCGCTCGCAGGCCAGCCCACACTCGACGCCTTTCTCGGCCTGCGCACGCGGCCGCTGATGCGCGCCGGCTTGGCCCCGCCCCCAGCGGCGCCGGCAACGTGTGCGGCCTGTGCGCGCACGTGCGACGAGTACGATTTGCAACCGTGCACGCAGTGTGCGCACAGCGTTTGCTCGCTGTGCTCGGTGCGCTACGCTGGCGTGCGCTGCCTCGACTGCTAGTTATTTATTCATGTATTTATTGCCCCAACCGGGCCTAATTGCCACCCACTAGAGGTCAATTGCGAGCCGCCAGGTCAGCTCAACTCGCAACTAACTGTGCAGCGCGTCGTTGTGCTATTTGTGGCCCGCTTTGGGCGGCGCCTCGCGGACGCGCCTGCCGTGCCGGCCGGCCTGGCCATACGAGTGCAACCCTGCCACCCTGGCCAGCGGTCATAACAATCGCACCAGCCCGTCTCCCCTGCCGCCCGCGTCCATGCAGAAGCTCGTGAAAGGAGCGACGAAGCCCAAAGCGGCTGCCCCGAAGGCGAAGTACGTGGAGCCGATCCTGTCGTCGACGTTTGAGGGTGGCCACGACTTCGAGGTCGTCATGGACTCGCTGGCCAAGGTCATTGCCACGCGCAACGGGACGTGGCCGCAGATCTACAAAGCGCTGATCATGGTGCACATCATGATTCGCGAGGGCAGTGAGGACATCACGCTCAAGTACATCAGCCGGCACCCGCGCATGTTCGACATCGAGGACCACATCCACCGCGCGCCGGCCATGGGCCGCTACGCACGGTACCTCGCGACCCGCGGGCAGCAGTTTAAGGAGACCAAGATCGACTTTGTGCGCTACAAAACCAAGCAGGGCCACAGCCGCCTGCATTCGCTGCCCGTCGCCAAGGGGCTCATGCGCGAGTGCGGGTCCGTGCTCATCCAGCTCGAGGCGCTCATGAAGTGCCAGTACCAGGAGCAGGACATCATCAACGACGACTTGCTGCTCATGGCATTCCGCTTGTTAGTGCATGACGCCCTCAGCCTGTTCCAGGTCCTCAACGAGGGCGTGATCAACCTTTTGGAGCACTTTTTCGTGCTGTCCAAGCCGGACGCCGAGCAAGCCCTCGACATCTACCGCGGGTTCCGCCGGCTCACCTCGAAAGTCATCGGGTATCTGCGGATCGCTAAGGACCTCGAGTTCAAGACAATGCTCCACGTGCCGAACATCAAGCACGCGCCGACGTCGCTCGTGTCCTCGCTCGAGATGTACGTTAGCGACCCGGCGTTCGAGAGCAACCGCCGGCAGTACCTGGCCGAGCGCGACGCCCACGAGGTGAAGCGCACGCGGAGCCTGCAGGGATCGCGCGAGCCCGCGCAGCCGCAGGCGGCGCGCTCGGTGTCCGCGCCCCAGCAGCCCATGCAGCCCCAGGCCGTGCAGGGCGTGCCCCAGCAGCCCATGCCGCCTATGCAGTCGATCCAGCCCGTGCAGCCCGTGCAGCAAGCACAGCCCATGCAGCAAGCGCCGCCCGTGCAGCCCGTGCAAGCGGTCGGCGCTGTGCAGCCATCTGCCCCGGCGCAGCCTATGCAGGCCGACCCGACGGGCAACCCGTTCTGGACAAGCCAGCAGGAGTCGAGCCAGATCCAGACCGCCGATGGTCAGGCCCAGATCCAAATGCAGCAGCTACGCCAGCTTCAGATGGAACAGCTCCAGCAGCAGCAGTCCTTGCGGCAGCAGCTCGAGCAGCAGCAGCTTCTGCTGCAGCAGAACCAGCAGGCCCAGCAGCAGGCCCAAGCACAGGCACAGCAGGCCCAAGCACAGGCGCAGCAGGCACAACAGGCGCAACAGGTGCAACAGGCGCAGCAGATGCCATTCTTGCAGTCAAACCCGACCGGCCCATACATGGAATCCAATCACACGGGCGGCTTCGATTTCGGTCTGCAGCCGACCATGAACACTCAACAGATCTCGCAGCAGGAGTTCCAGCCGCCGTACCAGACGCCGTCGTTCCAGTCGGCGCCGTCATTCCAGTCGACGCCGTCGTTCCAGCAGCAATCGACGCCGTCATTCCAGCAGCAGTACCAGCAGCCCCAGCAGCCAGCGCCGCAGCTGCAGCCGCAGTCCACCGACCACAATCCATTCAAACAGCATAACCCGGCGTCGCCGCTCTCGCAGCATGCCACGGGCACGAACCCGTTCAAGTCGTCGCCGTCTCAGCTCGCGTCCCAGTTCGCTGCGCTCGACAACGTCGCCCAAATGCAGCCGAGCCTCATCGACTTCGGCCAGCCGCAGGCCACGGGAAGCAACCCGTTCCGGGCATAATTCGAATGTAAATTAGCACGAATAGATCAAAATGGCGAGTGGTGGCGGGCACTAGCCCCGCAGATATAATGCATATGTATTTGCTATTTCACACTATACTTTGTCGAATTTCGTTTTGGGACGCTATTTTTGGGTGCGGTTCAGTGGTTTAGGGGTCTGGGGTACACGATTCTGAGGTATACAGTTCTGGGGTATGGTTCTGGGGTATATGGTTTTGGGGTTTGCGGCCGTTGGTCCAGGGTATGGTGAGCTGTCCCGGGTGCCGCCGGCGGTTCCCGACGCTTGCCGCACTGAACGAGCATTTGGACCAGGCGCACCCCGTCGAGGTGCCGGACGAGGTGCCGAAGATAAACGACCGCACACCAGCGTTTGCTGGTGTGCGGCGGCGCCACCTAGAGCGCATGACGCTGCGGCGCACCCGGCTCGAGCTGCGGCTTGTGAAGCTGCTGCTCGGGCTGCAGCGGCTCACGGGCACCGACCGCGCATATAGTGGAGCCGGTGGCGGGTTCTGGAACTGGCAGGAGTCCAAGGCGATCCGCGAGTTCGAGGAAGACGTCGTTGCCTGGGAGGACGAGGCCGTGTTTGAGCGGTGCCGGTTCTGCGGCCAGCGCTTCTCGCTGTTTTTGCGCAAACACCACTGCCGCGTGTGCGGGCTCGTGACGTGCGGCGACGCCGAGCGCGAGTGCTCGCTCGAAGTGCCCGGGCACCTCCTTGCCGAGAAAGTCGCTGATCTGCAGACAGACTTCCCCGAGCTGGCCCACGTGTCGACGTTGTATCCGGTGCGGCTGTGCACGGAGTGCCGCAACACTCTGCTGAGCCACCGGAATTATTTGCTAGACCGCGCGCCGGCAACAATGCCGACCTACCTGCGGCTGCACGCGCACCTCCAGCGGATCCAGGCCGTCATTGCCGACGCGCTGCCCAGTTTCCAGGTATCGCTAGCCGCCGTGGCCTCCCAGGACCCAGCGCCGGGCGAAATTGCTCGGCTCCGGACGGCAAGACAGAGTTTGCTGCAGCAGTTCAGCAAGTACGAGCAGGTGATGCGCAGGCTGCGGAGCTTGGACGTCGAGACCGATGCAGAAATCCGCCTGCGGCAGCAGATCCTTGCCAAGGCTGCCCAGTTCCTCGAGACGACCATGGTGCCGCTGCAGAGCCTGCCCCAGGCCATGCGGTACAGCGAGGCGCCGACCTTGGACAAGCACACGGCAAACAAGCTGCAGAACCAGCTCGTGGTGCTCGAGGAGCAGAAGTTTTTGCTGGCGCAGCAGGTCGAACAGGCCATGTACAAGCGGCACTTCGACGCGCTGCCGCCGCTCGAGGTCTCGCTTGCTGAAATAACCTCAGAAGCCGAGCGCATAAGCGACCAACTGGGCCAGTTCGCACCAACCAATTAGACCCCACCTACTACAAATCCGAAACTGGCCGTAGGCTGACTCGTATTCACCCTAATTGCAGCCTAAGAGCCAGTGGTATTATTAGCATTAATATTTATTATTCATTATGTGATCGTCTCTTCAGCAGACTCTTCTATGTGCTTTTTTTCTTCTCGTACATCTGCCGGAGGCTCGCCGAGGACACCTTGTTTTTCGCTGGCCAGAAGTTGCGGACATATGACCAGAGGTGATTGCGCCGCCGCGTTTGGGCGTCTGCGGCCGTCTTGGCCACCTCGGCATCGATGTGGTTGCCGATTGTGAGCAAATCCTGCTTGAGCGAGGCCGAGTAGTCTTTGCGGTCCATTCCGGGCGGCATGCCCTTCCGCAGCCGCTTGAGCGTTGTATCAATGCTGCGCATCTTGCGGTGACATTCGTCTTCGTTCATGCTCGCATACTCCGTGTCGTCCGGAGACTCCTCCTTCTTGTCCTCGCTCTTGACCTTGTCCTCCACTTTGGGCTTATCGCTCTTGGCCTTGGACTCCTTGCGCGCCTCCTTGTGGGCATCTTTATGAGTCTTCTTGGGCTCCTTCTTGACCTCCTTCTTGACCTCTGTCTTCTTCGGCTCCGTCTTGGCCTTCTTCAGGGCTGGCGAGCCCAGCCGTGAGGTCGGCTTGCGCTTTTCGGGCTCGGCCGATCCGTTGGCGTCGCCCTCACTGAGCACCGACAGCAGATAGCTGATACGGCGGTTGAGGTGGATCGTCGATGGCGATGCCGCCTTCTTCTTCTTCTCGCCCTCGGCCGGCTTGCCCTTGATGCGCTCCTCGTCCTTCGCGTCCAAAAACATCTTGTCGCTGAGCTTCAAGGTCGGGTCGTCCCGCATGAGCGTCCAGGCTCCGTAGCCATATTTCCGGGCGCCCAGCAATAAGTGCGAGTCCTCGACATTCGTCCACTCAACGGACCAGTCGTTTACGGCCTTGACCTTAGCTGTGAGTCGCCAGGACGGGTCGTTGAACGGCACGCGTTGCCGCAGCACTGCCATCTCGGCGGGCCGCTGCAAGATCAGATCCGCATTGAGGCTGCCGACGCCGCGGAAGTCGAACAAAGTCGCCTTTGTCTTCTTCTTTTTCAGGATTGCCGCGACCATCGCGGCGTCGCCGCCCTTCTCAGCCGCTTCCTGCTCGGCATCGTGCGTGCGCTTTTGCTGCTCTTGGTCGGCCGCGTGCTCAGCGGCGGCAACCATCTCTGCCCACGTCTTTTTCACGGCCTCAGGCCGCCGCGTCGGTAGGTTACCGTCCTGGAACAGGTTCTTCCACTGCGTGTCGAGGTCGCCGAACCGCAGCACCGCTTTGTAGATCGCGCGCATCTCCTTCTCGGTAAGCGCACGCGGGCCCTTGTCCTCGGGCTCGGGCTCAGGCTCGGCCTCGTCCACGTAGTCCGCGTAAGACCGCGTCTTGCGGCGCTGCGACATCTCGATCTGCTTTTGCAAGAACTCCTCGTCCCTACGCTTCTTCTCCTCGTCCTTGATGGTTTTGAGCTCATCTGCGGGGATGATCTCGTCCCACGTCATGTCTGCCTTGTAGTCCGTGACCTCGAACTGCTTGAGGAATTCTTCACCGCCCAGGTGGCTCTGCATCTCCTCGATCGCCGGTTGGGTATCATGGTCTTCGGCATGGTCGAGCACATCGTCGAGATTGAGATCCTCGAGCTTCTTTTGATTGTTGTTCGCCTGGAACATGCTGGCAGCGCCGAACTTGAGGATCTCGCTGAGCTCCGTGGTCGAAGGGGGCTCTGACGAGTTCTGCTGGTCGTTGGACGTGGTGCCGAGAGAGATGATGGCGTACTCCAGAATCATCTTCTTGCGGGCGCGCTCGAGAACCTGCTCCTCCACGGTGTCCTTAGCCACGAACCGGTAGATCATGACGTGTTTCTTTTGCCCGATCCGATGGGCCCGGGCCATCGCCTGCAAATCCGCCTGCGGGTTCCAGTCCGAGTCAAAGATGATTACCGTGTCGGCCGTCATTAAGTTGATGCCCAGTCCGCCGGCACGCGTGCTCAGCAAAAACACGAAATCGGGCGACTCCGGTGCGTTGAAATGGTCGATGGCGACCTTACGGCGGTCGCTACTGATCGTACCGTCGAGACGCTGGTACGGAAGGCCGCGCATCTGGAGGTAGTCTGCAAGAATGTCGAGCATGCGGACCATTTGTGAGAAGATGAGCACGCGGTGACCGTCGCGGCGCAGCCGGGTGAGAAGTTTGTCAAGCAGAACCATCTTGCCCGAGTTCATGATCACGCCCTTGAGCATGTCCTCGCGGCTGGCCTGGGTTTCCTCACGGCCAATGCTGCGGAAGAACTGTTGCTCGGCCACGGGGAACAGGTACGGGTGGTTCGACGCCTTTTTGAGCTCGGCCATGACGTTCAGCAAATTCATTTGGTTGCCCGAGGACGCGCCCATGTTGAGGGCCGAGTAGTTTTTCGAGATAATGTTCGTGTAGTACGAGGTCTGGAGATCGCTGAGCTCGACGCGCAAGATCCGCTCGGTTTTGCTTGGCAAGCTCTTTTCGACATCCTTTTTGAGTCGCCGCAGGATGTATGGCTTGAGCTGATTGTGCAGCTCTCTAATGTAGCTCTCTTGCTCTGTGCCGTCGCCGTTGTCGAACTCCGCGATTTTGTCGTGGTCGATGATGTGGGCGCGCGGCATCAAGAAGTCGACGAGGGCCGCGAGCTCCTGGAGGTTATTTTGGAGCGGGGTGCCGGTGATTAGAAGTTTGTCGGCGACCCGCAGATTGGAGAGTGCCTCGTAGAGCGCGGACTCGCGGTTCTTTAGACGGTGCGCCTCGTCCACGGCCATGAACTGCCACTTGATGGTCTCGAGGATGCCGGCGTCCTTCAAGATGTACTCGTAGGTTGTGATAAGCACGTTGAACTTCGGCTTTTTGTTGACGGCGTCCTTGTTTTGCCAGAACTCGTACTCGCGGATCTTTTCTCTGGACGCCTGGTTGCCGAGGTACACGATGTAGTTGACGTCCGGCGCCCAGTCGTCGAAGGTCTCCTGCCAGGCGGCGATGGTGGAGAGGGGCACCACGACCAGGTGGGGCCCGTTCTGCTTGCGCGAGTAGATTAGCCAAGTGAGGAACGCGACGGTCTGCACGGTTTTGCCGAGACCCATTTCGTCAGCGAGAATGCCGCTCTCGTGGCGGGACCACAAAAAGGCCATCCAGTTGATGCCAGTGAGCTGGAAGTCGCGGAGCTGGAGCACGTCGTTGCCGACGTACTCGGGCTGGGCGCTGAGCTTAGTGAACTTCGGGCGGTGGCCCGTGCCGTAGTTTACCGAGTGCTGTGGCGAGATGCGCGAGTTCTGGCGGTGCTGGTACTTCTCGACGAGCTCGGGCGCGATCTCCAGGATCTCGTCCGCGTCCTCCCACGTGCACTGGTCGTAGCCGAGGCGGTGCCACTTCACGAGGTACTTCAGGGTGTCGTGGCGCTCGCTGAGGATGATCCGCTCGGGCTTTTTGAACTCCTCGACGGCGTCGAGCTGCTGCGTGCGCTCGATGTTCATGATCTCGATGTCCTCTGGAGTTGTGTACTCGCTGATCCGCACCTCGTGGTCGGCAACGACGGCCTTGATGAAGTTCTCGACGCGCTTGGCGCCCTTGAACCCTTTGAGGTCGGCCCAGCGCTCCCAGGAGTTGTGCAGGTGCGACTTGCCGCCCCACTTCACAAGGAATTCAAGACTCTCTTTCGGGTTCTCGAACGGGTCGCCAACGCTGAGGAACGGGCGGTAATTTATGACCGACTCTATCTGGGGCCCTTCGTCAACAACAACGGGCTGGACGGGCACCATGTCGCTGTCGCTGGCAGCGTCGCTGTCCATACTGTCCATGCTGTCCTCGCTCTCGCTTTCGTCCATGGACTCTTCGGACTCGTCGTCGTAGAAACTGCCGCGCCGCGCCGGCTTGCGGACCACGCGTTTTCGGGCCGGGGCGTTGCGCACAGCGGCTCTCCCGCGCCGGGCGGGGCCGCGGCGGCCGGCACCACGCTTCACGGGCGCGTCGTCGAGATCGGAGTCTTCCGACTCGCTCACAACCGCGTCGCCGTCGTCGGCCCCCATGTCGTCGCTGTCGTCCGCAGCGTAGTTAGCTCGCCGCCGGTTCGGACGTAGGCCATAGAGCTCCGCCAGCTGCGGGTTGGATCTAATCGACTCTATGTCTATTTCCGACATTGGTTTAGCGAGGAACACTGGTCTGGGCAGGCAGGTCTACCCTACCCAATTTTGTGAAGACAGACTGGTCGGTGGTGTTCCAGGGAGTGTAGCGTGCGCCGGCGGGCTGCTCGCACTCGGAGCGGTTTGCAGCCTGATTTTGAGGCCCGCAAATGCTGTGTTATGTATGTACGCTATATACAGAGGGTGGTTTTACCCAAGACAGCCCGAATAGCTCAGCTGCTCAGCGGTGCAGCTGGGCAACAAAACAGCCCTGTATTTGTCCACCCCGGCATTGGCTAATTGGGCTTCACTTTCCATACCGATCTCCTGCAAAAGGCGCAGAAAGCGACCCGGCGGCATTCATGGCGGAAACCGCGCGCCCAAACCACCTGACTGTTTACACCCGGCTCCGGGCTGAGTCAGCGCGTGGACACCCGTGGAACCGGTCCTTCCCCTACGCAACCGGTGACCGGTCACGCCGGCCCCAGCCCAGCCATAATGCCCCAGCAGGCAGACCCACCCCCAGGCAAGTGCCCTAGCGCCCCAGCACCGACCAGCCAAAACAACCGCACCAGCTCGAGAACGACTTGCCCTTGATTCAGAGACCACGCGCGGCTGTCTGCTCTCAATCGAGGACTACCAGGAATCGGCAAAAGGGCACCTGCCCAGAGTTTACGATTGCTTGCGTGAACGACATTGCGTGAACGACATACTTGCGCTACTAAATTGACTGATGAACAAGTACGTCGAGATTGGAACTCTAAACAACGGCTCGTACGGCACGGTGCAGCTCGTGAAGGAGCTGCGCACGAGCCGCATGCACGCGGCGAAGCGCGTGAGCCTCGCGCTGAGCTCGCGCAAGGAGGTCGAGGACGAGATCGCCGTGCACGAGCGCGTGGCCGCGTTCCCCCGCGTGGCCAAGCTCGTGGACCACTTCTTGGACCCGGACGCCAACGAGTACGTGCTGATCATTGAGTACTGCAGCGGCGGCGACCTCCACGACCGCATCGCGCGCGGGCACCCGCTCTCGCTAAGCGAGATCAAGAAGGTCTCGCTGCAGCTCGTGGACACGCTCGAGTACTGCCACGGCGCCGGCGTGTACCACCGCGACGTGAAGCCGGAGAACATCTTTTTGCAGCACAACGGCGCCATCAAGCTCGGCGACTGGGGGCTGGCCACGCTGACCCGGAACTGCACCGACTTTGGCACGGGCAGCGACATGTACATGGCGCCCGAGTGCTTCGACCGCACGGCCGCCACGTACGACGCGGCGCAGGCCGACATATGGGCCGTTGGGATCGTGCTGCTCAACATGCTGTTCGGGCGCACGCCGTTCAAGCAGGCGACGGAGCGCGACGTCCTGTTCACGGACTTCGCGCGCTCGCGCGAGAGCCTGTACGACGTGTTCCCAACGCTCACCCGCGACGTTTTCAACGCGCTGCGCCATAGCCTCACGATGAACCCGGCGCACCGCAGCCTCGCAAAGATGCGCGAGGCGATCCTCAACATCCGCCACTGGACGACCGACGACGAGATGGAGGAGCTCTCGGCCTCGCTGCCGAACTCGTTCTCGGCGCCTGTTGCTGGCTCACACCCGGGCTCGCTCACCGGCTCGCTGGCGGGCTCGCTCGGCGAGCGCTCGGCCGCCCGGCGCGTGCCGGTCGTGCACAAGCCGTTCCGCGTCCCGACAGCGGTTGCGCACTCGCTGCAGTCGCCGACCTCGGCCTGGGACCGCCGCAAGATGTACACGCCGCCGACGTCGGCGTCGCCCTTGCAGCACCCGCGCAGCAAGCCGGGCAGCTACCGCCTGTCGATGCACCTGCCGCGGCACCTCGAGCAGCCCGACGAGGAAGAGGAAACTATACCCACGAAGCGCGCGCCGAAGCTCGACGCGGACGACGACTCGAAGGAGCTGTCGTCGCCGTCGTCGCCGTCGTCGACCTCCTCAACCTCGTCGCTCGAGCACAAGGTCGACAGCATCTTCGCAATGGACGGCGAGGACTCGGACGAAGAGTTCTCCGAGTCGCTGCCCATCGACGACCTGCCGCCGAAGTACTCCCGCATCCCCGTATATAGATGATATGAACGTTATGACCTACCTGCCAAAAGCAAGCAAGCAAGCGGTCTGCCGCAGCCCAGCGCAGCATATGCTAGTGCGTGAAGCCAAACGGGCAGGAGGCATGTTAGCATATAGTGAATTGCATCACAGATGAAGACGAGACAAGATAGAGCTGGCTGGTGACCCCGGTCGGGCAGCTCCCCGCTGAAACCTACGTTTAGCAGTGGGCTCGCCAGTTCGGGAATGGATAGATGCTAGAAAGCGTATGAATGCAGAAGTAGATGCGGACTATGTACAGGTGGCAGCTGGCTGCCAGAGAGTGGAATGCTGTGCGCAATGCAGGTGGCGACTTGAAACCCGGCTATGGACCAGTTAATTATGGGCTGATTAGACAGATTGGTTTAGATCGGAGTGATCGGCCTGGATCGGAGTGATCGGTTTAGATCGGCGTGGTCAAATTGGATCGGCGTGATCGGTTTGGATCGGCATGGTTAGATTGGATCGGCGAGCACAGATCGGCGAGCACAGATCGGCGAGCACAGATCGGCTATGTGTGCCCGCTGGATCCGGCGCCATCCAAACGACAACCCAGCACTATGTACAAATGGGCTCGCTATCGGGCTTCGCCATGTACTCGACGTTGCGGAGCACGTGGAGGATGATGCGCTCGCACTCGGAGTCGAAGCCGAACTCGAACGAGCCCGCGAGCACCGGGTACTCGTGGGGCAAGAGCGCGAGGCTGCGGATGAGGCTTCCGGGCTGAAGGCTGAGTCCGGACGGGGCCGGGCCCGTCTGCTCGGGCAGCACCGACCGCCAGTGGACCTGCAGGCGGCGGTCGGTCAGCTCGCGGGCCTCGCTGAGCCGCGAGCTTAGAATTGTCAGCTGCGAGCCCGACGGAATGAGCCACGGGCTCACGCCGAGCTGGATCATCTTCTGCAGCGTGGTGTACGCGGCCTGCCCGTTCACATGCAGCGAATACGTTTCTGGAAACACGGCGAAGCAGATGTGGGGGTGCACGAGGTGCCTTGGCATTGTCTCCTGCAAGAGACGCGGCGTCGCCGCCTCGATCCCGCGGACCACCGCCCCCAGGTTGGCCAGCTTCGTTTGGCTCATAGGGTAGTGGGCCCCACAGGCCTCGATCTGGTGCCCAGACCTCTCCGGGACACCCGCATCGGGTTCGTGCCGGATAAATTCAGAAGGTGCGTCTGTGTGCAGAGGGCCGTGCCACTTGGTTTTCAGCAATCTTTTGGCAAACTGGGGCAGTTTACATATATATAGCGGTATGTATATCATCAGTCGCGCCGGTATTTTTAGCGAACCCGGATTTATCCGATGACTGAAAAGCCGTTGGGAGTATTTCGTAAGTTTCCCACAATTTTCAGGCTCTCCGATACCAGCCAGTCAGAGCCCGCCAGGCGGAGCCAGCTAGTCAGAGTTGGCCAGCCAGCGCCAGCCAGTCAGAACCAGTTGAATGCCACTTTATCTATAAACAGACTATGAATCCAGCTTTTATGCCGCCCACTTCTTGTACTGGTTGATGAGACCGCGGGTGGACTCGTCGTGGGTCGTGATCTCGCCGTCGGCCTCGAGGTCCTTCTGGATCTTCTTGGCGAGGACCTTGCCGAGCTCGACGCCCCACTGGTCGAACGAGTTGATGTTCCAAACGGCGCCCTCCGTGAAGGTGAAGTGCTCGTAGTACGCGATGAGCGCGCCGAGGGTCGCCGGGGTCATCTGCTGCACAAGGATGGACGTGGTCGGGCGGTTGCCGCTGAAGATCTTGTGGTTCACGAGGGCCGGCGGGGCGCCCTCGGCCTTGACGACCTCCTCGTCCTTGCCTTGCAGGAGCGCCTCGGCCTGCGCGAGGAAGTTCGACGCAAGCATCGTCTGGTGCAGGTTGTTGTTGATCGGGTTGTACGACTTCGCCGCGAGGATGAAGTCGGCCGGGATCAGCTTCGTGCCCTGGTGCACGAGCTGGAAGAACGAGTGCTGCGCATTCGTGCACGGCTCGCCAAACAGCACGGCGCCGGTTTGGTAGTCAACGAACTGCGACGCGCGGTTCACGCCCTTGCCGTTCGACTCCATCGACAGCTGCTGCAAGTAGGCCGGGAACCGGTGCAGGTACTGGTCGAACGGCGCGACCAAGTGGGTCTGCGCGCCGAAGAAGTTGTTGTACCACACGCTGAGCAGACCGCCCTGGGCAGGGATGTTGTCAGCCAGCGGCGTGTTCTTGAAGTGCAGGTCCATGGCCTCGGCACCCTTGAGGAACTCCTCGAACTTGTCCCAGCCGACGTAGATGGCGACGGAGAGGCCGATCGCCGACCACACCGAGTAGCGGCCGCCGACCCAGTTCTCGAAGCCGAACATGTTCTTCGGGTCGATGCCGAACTTCTCGACCTCCGCCGTGTTCGTCGACAGGGCAACGAAGTGCTTCGCGACGTCCTCGTGCTTCGCGCCCTTGGAGAAGAACCACTCCTTGGCCGAGGAGGCGTTCGTGTAGGTCTCGGCGGTGGTGAAGGTCTTGGACGCGATCGTGAAAAGCGTCGTGTCGGCGCTGAGGCCCTTCAAGGTCTCGGCCAGGTTCGTGCCGTCGACGTTGCTGACGTAGTGCACGCGGATGTCCGTGGCGAAGTGCTTCAGGGCCTCGCTCACCATGACGGGGCCGAGGTCCGAGCCGCCAATGCCGATGTTCACCACATCCGTGATCTTCTTGCCCGTGTAGCCGGTCCACTCGCCGCTGCGCACGGCGGTGCTGAACTCCTTCATGTGCTCGCGCACGGCCTTCACCTCGGGGAGCACGTCGACGCCGTCGACCTTCATCGGCTTGTCGCTGTGCGAGCGCAACGCGACGTGGTACACGGCGCGGTCCTCGGTCGTGTTGATGTGGTCGCCGGCGAACATGGCGTCGCGCAGCGAGGTGACGTTGGTCTCGTCAGCGAGCTTCAAGAGCTTCTCCTTGACCTCGTCGTTGATCCGGTTCTTCGAGAAGTCGAACAGGATCTTCGAGCCGTCGTAGTTCGTGAACTCGTACGAGTACTTGTCGAACCGCTTCGGGTCCTGCTTGAACTCCTGGGGGACCTGGATGTCCTTGCCCGTCGAGTCGTAGAGTGCCTGCAGCTCCTTCCACGCGGGAAGGCTCGAGGTCTCGCCAAATGCGCCGTACTTAGGTTCCGTAGACATAGTGGGTGTGGCAGATCACCTTGAGGTTCAGGGCGGTTCTTATATATCCGACCGTTGGGGTCGGGGACACGCTACCCTACCGTCAGCGACCGTCAGCACACATAACCCCCCTGCCACCGCCGCAACCTTCGTCGAGTGCCGAGACCGCCCGCGCGATTTGCCGCTAGTGGCGGAAGTAGGCGACGCGGGCAAAAGCTCGGGGCGTTTCTCGCTCGAATTGGGTGGGTCGAATGGTCTATTTTGGCGAATCGCCGCTTTTGTGTTGCGCGGCTACGTGGAGATAGACCCTTCGAGAATGGGGCCGTCTGGGGTCGCAGCGTCGGAGGCAAGGGGTCGTCACATGGGGGAGAGACCAATGGCGCGGGCCAGCGCCAGCGTCCCCGTGGGCGGCGGCCGTTCAAGGTCCTCGGCAGGCAAGCGGAAAGCAGTCCATGGTCGCTGTTGGCAGGTTCGCCCATGAGGGCGGGCGGATCCATTGATATGCGCCTCTGCCTTAACCGCCGCGTGTGCGGCGCCTGCCTTTCTCTGGCGCCTGCTTTTCTACGGCGCCTGCTTTTCTACTGCTTGGGATATTGAAGGAACAGTTGAATTGGTAGGCGAGTTGGCCAACGGAGATTTATTTATATTAGAGTAGTTTATGTACTTGCCGATCGGTCTGTAGTAACCACGTTATCGCTGGGCTTTCTCGGGCCTCGCCGCTAGATCTTGCCAGCCCGCTTTGAGCTTCAGACTCAATTGCTGGAATTTAATTATACAGTCACTAATTCTAAGCTGATCTACAAATACTTGATGCCCAGCTGGCCAGGGCTGTACCACGAGTGTGCAACGAGAAAGCTGTGCAACTAGAAATCTATCTAACGAGAAAGCTGTGCAGCTAGAAATCTGTCTAAAGAGAAAGCTGTCTAAGAAAGCTGTCTACCTAGAAAGCTGCTTAAGGCGGCTGTACGACAAGTGCCAAACTATGCGCCCTCTGCCACTCCGGCTCGCTCAGCCACTTCACCTAGCACCCTGAATTTTCCAAGTACAAAATACTATCTATTATAGACCACCAACCCGCGATCGTGCTCGGCAGCACCGCTGTCCGGCCGGGCTGATTTCTCAGAGGTAGGGCCAGGGCTGACGCGTCCAACCGTCCTACTAGAACACGCGCCATCATGTACGAGTCGTATGAAGTAGGCGCGCAGTGCTGGATTCCGTCGCCGGCGGCCGGCTGGGTCGGCGCCGAGGTGACGGCGCGGCGCGAAGTCGGCCCAAGCGAGGTGGAAGTCGAGCTCCTTGTGGACGGCGGCGAGACGGTCACGAAGAAACTCACGGAGGACCCGAGCCCGGCGCTGCCGCTGCGCAACCCGCCGCAGCTCGAGGCGACCTCGGACTTGGTGACGCTGTCGTACCTGAACGAGCCGTCCGTGCTGAACGCCATTCGCCAGCGGTACTCGCACCTCAACATCTACACGTTCAGCGGCATCGTGCTCATCGCCACGAACCCGTTCGCGCGCGTCGACAACCTGTACACGGACGAGGTCGTGCAGATGTACAACCAGATGGAGCGCGAGCAGCTCGAGCCCCACCTGTTCAGCATCGCCGCCGAGGCGTTCAGGTGCATGAAGCGCGACAACGCGGACCAAACGATCGTCATCAGCGGCGAGAGCGGTGCCGGCAAGACGATGAGCGCGAAGTACATCATGCGGTACTTCGCGACCGTCGAGGACCCGCAAAAACGCGCTGCTGACCCGGACACGAGCCACGACCTCAACGACGACGTGCACGGCCTCAGCCGCGTCGAGCGCGAGATCCTCGCCACGAACCCGATCATGGAGGCATTCGGCAACGCGAAAACCACGCGCAACGACAACTCGTCACGGTTCGGCAAGTACCTCGAGATCCGCTTCGACAACAGCTACGAGATCAGCGGCGCCAAGATCCGCACCTATCTTCTCGAGCGCAGCCGCATCGTGTTCCACCCGGACACCGAGCGCAACTACCACATCTTCTACCAAATGATGAAGGGCTTGACCCCGTCGCAGCTCGCAGAGCTCGGCCTCGAGGGCGGCCTCGCGTCGTTCGCCTACATCAACGCGGGAAGCCCCGACATCGAGGGCGTCGACGACGCCGCCGACTTCCACGATACCCAGGCCGCGCTCGGCATCGTTGGCGTGGACGAGACGCAGCAGTGGCGCGTGCTCGAGATCCTGGCTGCGCTCCTGCACCTCGGCAACATCGGCCTCAAGCCGACGTCGAACAGCGTGCTCGTGAGCCCCGAGGACCCGCACCTTCTGCATGCCGCGCGGTTGCTCGGCGTGCCCAGCCATTTGCTGGCGAAATGGCTGGTCAAGAAGCTCATCAAGGTGCGCACCGAGAGCAGCGAGTCCAGCCTCGACATCAAAGCAGCCACCGTCGTGCGGGACTCCATTTCGAAGTACCTCTACACCGCGCTCTTCGACTGGCTCGTGGCCGCCGTGAACGCGAAGCTCTTCACGGGCAACACGGCCGACCGGTTCATTGGCGTGCTCGATATCTACGGATTCGAGCACTTCAAGCACAACTCGTTCGAGCAGTTCTGCATCAACTACGCGAACGAGAAGCTGCAGCAAGAGTTCAACCAGCACGTCTTCAAGCTCGAGCAGAACGAGTACGCCGCCGAGGAAATCGACTGGCAGTACATCGACTTTGTGGACAACCAGCCCTGCATCGACCTCATCGAGTCCAAAACGGGTATCCTCGGCCTCCTTGACGACGAGTCGCGCGTGCCCTCGGGCTCCGATGACGGCTTCACCCAGAAGCTGTACGGCCAGCTCACGGGCAAGCCGAGCTTCCGCAAGCCGCGGCTCGGCGAGAACTCGTTCATTGTGTCGCACTACGCGCACGACGTCGAGTACGAGACTGCTGGGTTCATTGAGAAGAACCGCGATACTGTGCCGGACACGATCATCGATCTGCTGCAAGGTAGCGAGAACCCGTTTTTGAAAACGGTGCTCGATACCCAGCAGCCCGAGGAGCCGCCGCAGCCGCCGCCGCAGCCGCAGCAGCAGCAGCAGGCCTTGCGCCCAGGACCACGAGGGGGCGCGCTCAAGCGCCCGACGCTTGGCAACATCTTCAAGACGAGTTTGATCGAGCTCATGAAGACCATCTCGTCCACGAACGCCCACTACATTCGGTGTATCAAGCCCAATGAGGAGAAGAAGCCGTGGACTTTCAATGGCCCGATGGTCCTCAGCCAGCTCCGTGCCTGCGGTGTTCTGGAAACGATCCGCATCTCGAGCAAGGGCTTCCCTGGTCGGCACAATTACGCCGACTTCGCGAGCCGATACGAAGTACTGCTGGACTCCGCAGAGCGCAAGGCCGCCACGGACCCGCAGACCCTTGCCGAAACCGTGCTCAAGAAGTACAGCGATGACGGCCCGGGGCAGTACGCGCTTGGTAAGACGAAGGTGTTCTACCGTGCCGGCATGCTGGCCCATCTCGAGAAGTGCCGCACGAAGCGCACGAACAGCGCCGCAACAACTATCCAGTCGCACGTAAGAATGCGCCAGGCTAGGACGAAGCTGTTTACGACTCTCGCGTTTGTGCGGAATTTGCAAACGGCTGTGCGCGCGCATATGTCGCGCGAGCGTCTCGCCAAGGCCCAGGCCGAGCGCGCCATTGTTGGGTTCCAGGCGGCGATCCGCCGGTACTTGGCGCGCCGTGAACTGGCGCTGGCCCAAACTGCCGTTATTGGCGTGCAGCAGCGCGTGCGCACGATCCAGGCCCTCGCCCGCCTCGAGCGCGACGGCCGCGAGCAGGCCGCCGTGGCCCTGCAGTCTTTGGTCCGGCGCCAGCAGGCGCGTGCCGCTTACGCGCGCCAGGTCGGCGCCCTCACGACTGTGCAGTCGATGGTGCGGCGCCGAGGCGCCCGCCGCCAGCTCCAGCAGCTGCGCGAGGACCAGCACTCGGTGAAGCACTACGAGGAGGCTCAGTACCGCATGGAGAACAAGGTGGTCGAGCTCCAGAACTTGCTGTCGCAGAAGCGCGACGATCACAAGTCAACCACTGCCGAGCTCGCGGCCGTGCAGGCCACTTTGGCGGCGGCCGAGGCGAAGTACTCAGACTTGTCGACCGAGCACGGCACGCACCGCGAGACGGCTGCCCAGCAGCAGCGCGAGTTGCAATCTGCGATCGACAAGCACCAGGGCGAGGCGGCCGAGCTGCGCAGCGAGGTGCACGCGCAGGTCGAGAAGATGTCGTCGTTGCAGGACACGGTTGCCGAGCAGGAGCAGAAGCTGAACGAGCTGACGCTCGAGAACCAGGAGCTGCGGAAGAAGAACCAGGACCTCGAGGAGCAGGTGCACCTTGCGCAAACAACGAACATTGGAGCGGGCTCGCTCATGTACCAGCGCACGCACACCGGCGGCGGCGAGTCTGGTGTGGCCCGCAGCGCTCCTGCCTACACCGGCGGCCAGCCGCACACTGCGGCTGCTCTTGACGAGAACCAGCTTAGCGAGGAAGAGGCCCAGGTGAACGACCAGATCGAGAAGTTCCTCCGGCAGGACTCGGTCATCAAAGAGGAGTTGCTCACCAACCTGGTCAAGACGCTGCAGTACCCGCAGTACAAGCTCGGCGACAGTTTGCCGAGCCGGGATGCGTTGTTCCCGTCGAACATCACGAACCTCATTGTGAGCGAGTTGTGGCGGTTCGGGTTCCTTGACGACAGCGAGGGCTTCCTGAGCGCCGTCATGTCTTCCATTCAGAATGTCGTCGACAAGGGCGGCAGCACCGAGACGGTGTTGACGATGGGCCCCTTCTGGATGACGAACGCGCACCAAATCTACAGCTTCATGGCGCTTGCCGACGCAAACATCAACAACAGCGAGTACCTTAGGGAGCAGATGGCGTCCGAGGAGCTCACGCAGTACCAAACGCTGATCAATTTGGCAACGACGGACTCGGAAAGCACGATCTTCAACATCTACTTTGTGTACATGAAATGGCTGAAGAAGAGCCTCGAGAAGGTGATGGTGTCGGCGATCATCGACGACCAAACGATTCCTGGGTTCAAGACGGAAACGAGCCAGGGCATTTTCCAGAACTTTTTCAGCAGCAGCAACCACTTCAAGATGGATGACCTGATCATGCTGTTCAACAAGGTGCTGGCGCCCTTGCAGACGCTGGACCTCGAGCACTTCTACATAACGCAGATTTTCGAGGAGATGGTGACGTTCATTGGCACGAAGACGTTCAACGACATGATCATGCGCCGCAACTTCCTGACGTGGCGCCGCGCCGTGCAGATCAACTACAACGTGACGCGGCTGGCGGAGTGGCTCAAGTTCCACAAGCTCGACAGCGCCGTGGCGCCGCTCGAGAACATCACGCAGGCGAGCAAGCTGCTGCAGCTGAAGAAGAACTGGGAGGACGACATCGACTTTTTGTTTGATGTGTTCTGGTCGCTGAACCCGAGCCAGATCCACCGGCTGATGTCGAACTACCAGCCGCTCGACTACGAGACGCCCGTGTCGTCGCACACGCTCGAGCGCGTTTCCGAAAAGATCCGCGACAGCCCGAACGCCAACACGCAGATCGCTTTGAAGGTGCGCTCGTCGGGCGACGCGGGGCCGTTCCAACTCGCGCCGCCGCGGATGCTCGAGAACCTCGAGCCGTACATCCCGCACCGCGTCCACGCGCCCGTCCTCCGCGAGTTCACGGAATACACCACGCGCGCGAGCCGGCTCGCCCAGGAGGCCCAGCTCGCCCACAGCCAGGAGGCCCACCAGTAGGTGTGCCGCCAACGGGGTCTGTGATACCCGAATTCAATAGATCCATAATCACATATACATATTGCTGGAACAAGTTGAGAGTGCGTCCTCCTCCCCCTATGCCACGGCATCGCTGCGGCGTATCCAAGGCGGCATAATTTCCCGGCCTCGGGCATGCAGTGCAAATGCAGGTACGCGCTCTGCACTGGGAAAGGTCACGAGCAGATCCACATAATCAGGGCTCGTTGCTCGCAGTCTTCGGTACTTAATGGGCTACACAGTTTATCTAGGTAGGTTTTTTTTGCAATCGCTCTCTCTTATCTTGGCTGCTCGGGCGCCGGCGGCCCGGGCCCCTGCACCTGGGTTGGGCAACATGACTCCGGGCACCATGCTGGCCCTTACCCGGCTGGGACCGGTCGCGCGTGGGGCGGTGGGCTCCGCCTCTGCCCTAAGCGTATCACGGCTTGCTTGTTACTAAGCGCCGCGACGCCGGTAATGTTGTGGTGTCGAGCTGGGCGTGCATCCCCCATCTCGAACCCAGGCCATACAACGGGCACCACTGACTGTTAGGACTGCGTTTGCTATTCCCTCCTGGCATTGGTAGTGTGGCAGCAACTTCGCGTGCGGCAGACATCTAATAACGCGAGCACAGCGCGAAACCAGCCGGCGACACCCCTGGCGAGACCACCTGGCACGACCACCTGGCGAGACCACTAGGCGAGACCACCTAGCGAGACCACCGCGAGATCCCTGTGAGTCCGCCACGAGACCGTCTTGCGAGACCAGCTGGTGATACCATCTTGCATTGAATCCCCTTCCTTACCAAGGTTTCAAACGACGCCAAAAATGATGAAAGGATGGACCCGCCGTTTGGGCCGCTCAAAGAGCTCGAGCTCGGAAAAGAATCGCAAAAATTCCCAGGCCGAGGAAGCGACCCAGAAGGCTAAGACTCCCGAACAGTCCCCACCGGCAGCACCCGCCCCAAAAGACAGCGGATTCTCTGGATTCGGCCGTTCCAGTGCCCCCAGCGACATTCGCCCGGAAGCATTCGATATGAGCAACACTGGCGTGAGCTCGCGGCGTACGCCTTCAAACAGTTCGGGCTCGCGCGACTCGCTCGCCGCGGCGATGCCGTCAAAGCGGCGTAGCAGCTCGAACAAAGACCTCGCCGGCCATGTCCATTCCAAACCCCAACCCAGTAAACAATCGCGATCCAGCATTCCCACCAAGCCAAACGACCTGAAGATCAACACGAGAAGCGATGGGGCGCGCAGCCCGTCCTCGCCGGCATCGCCTCTGCATTTCTCGCCGACCTCGGGCAGCACGAGCGTGCCCAGCACGGGCATAACGAGCGACGCGGCGAATGGCGCCTTTCTGGGCACAGCGCCGCTGAATCCGGCATCCCCGGTTGGCGGACCGGTTCTCGGCGGCACCACAGCGCTCGGCGGGCCCGGGCTTGGCGACGCGGCTGACCTGCGAGGCTCGGCGCGCCGCGGCAGTCTCGACCGCATTGACGGCCTCGACGTTCCGCAGCGGCACAACTCGAGCCGGCTCGAGGTCAGCGCTGAGCGCCAGCTCGAGCAACTGCCGTCGTTTGACGAGGTGTCCCCGCACGAGCACATGGACCTCTTTTTTGCGAAGATCGACCAGTGCAACGTGATGTTCAACTTCAGCGACCCCGGCAGCGACGCGCGCGGCAAGGAAATCAAGCGCATCGCTCTTTGTGAGCTCATTGACTTTGCATCCACATCAGACATCTTTTTGGGCGGCGAGCACGTGTACGATGCCGTGTTTGGCATGTTCAGCCGCAACATTATCAGGTCAATCCCGCCGCCAAAGAACCCGTTTGGCGAGATTTACGACCCGGATGATGACGAGCCCGTCAATGTGGATGCGTGGCCGCACATGTCGCTTGTGTACGAGTTCTTTTTAAGATTCATCGACGCGCCCGATTTGAACGTGGCGATTGCGCGGCAGTACGTTGACCAGCCGTTCATTTTGTCACTGCTCGAGTTGTTCGACAGTGAGGACCCGCGGGAGCGCGACTTCCTAAAAACGACGCTGCACCGCGTGTACGGCAAGTTTCTTGGCACGCGTCCGTTCATTCGCCGATCGATCAACAATGTGTTCTTGCAGTTCATTTACGAGACTGGCAGGTTTAATGGCGTTGCTGAGCTGCTCGAGATTTTCGGCAGCATCATCAACGGATTCGCGATTCCGCTCAAGGAGGAACACAAGGTGTTTTTGAGCCGTGTTCTTCTTCCTTTGCATACCACGCGCAGCCTGGGGCTGTACCACTCGCACCTCACGTACTGCGTGGTCCAGTTCCTTGAGAAAGACCCGCACCTGACCCAGGAGGTGGTGATGGGCCTGCTGCGGTATTGGCCCAAAGTATCGAGCCCCAAAGAGGTGCTGTTTTTACTGGAGCTGGAGGACATATTCGAGGCGATGGAGCCGGACGAGTTCACGAAGGTCGAGGTCCCCGTTTTCCACCAGCTTGCGCGCTGCATTTCGTCCCCCCACGGCCAGGTAGCTGAGCGTGCGCTGTGCAACTGGACGCACGAGTACTTCTCAACAATGGTTGCTGACAACAGCGAGGTGATTCTGCCGATCCTGTTCCCGGCCTTGTGCGAGAACTCTGGTCACTGGAACCGCACGATCCACTCGATGGTGCACTCGGCAACGAAGATGTTTTTGGAGGCGAACCCGATGCTTTATGAGAAGTGTGCTGCCGAGTACCGCGAGCACAAGCTGCTCGAGAAGGACGACAAGGCGCTGCGCCAGCACTCTTGGGAAGAAGTTGAGAGAATGGCCCAGCAGCGGCTGGCGGAGAAGCGGGCGAAGGCGGCGCCAGGCCAGGCCGGTTATGGCGCCGGGTCGGCGGCTGCTGGCGCGGCAGCGGCAAAGGGTGCCTCGCAGGCTGACTTCAAGAGTGTCGAGGCGTCCATCAAGTCGCACGGCAACTTCAGTGTGCTGCCGAGCGTCTCGGAGACCCCCCACAGAAGGGCCGCCTCGAGCGCGAGTTCGTCAAGTGTGTCCGGCGGCTCTGGCGGCCCTGGCGGCCCTGGCGCTTCTGGTCCCACAGCGGTGACTAAGGATCGGCCGTCGCAAACGGCGATCGCCACGGCCGTGACCACGCAAAAGCGGCCGACGTCGTCGGCAGCGCCCAGCAGCATTCCGGGGCTCCAGTACAACAAGAAGTCGCCCGTCGTTAGCCGCCCGTCGTCATTTGTGCCGTCGATCGACACGCGGGCTCCTGACGTGCGCGGGGCGGACCCGCGCGCGTCCGTGTCGCCGTCCACCACGGCGTCCCCGGCGTCCCCGGCGACGAGCCTGTCGCCGTCGTCCGCGTCGCCGTCGTTCTTGCCGCCAGTCGACACGGCGGGCACTGAGGAGCTGCGGGTGCCCGGCGTCACGCGAGAGCCCACAACCGGTTTTGCGGGCCTCCAGTCCACCCCTAATAACGACGACAGCAGCAGCAGCATAGAAGACGAGGGCTTCGAGGACGCGCCCGAGTTCGACGACCCCGTGCCGACGAGCCCGACCGCGTCGCCGTTCCTCGTGTCGTGCCCGTCCTCCCCGGATAACTAGGGAACGGGCGCCTGTGTATATACGTTTACCGTAGAGACATCATTCGATTTGTTGAGACCCAAATTTTTGGCACGCTGCTGGCTTCGAGCAGCGGCTTCTGGTTGCGTGCAGGTTAAAGATTGCAGGTTAAAGATTCTTAGATTATGTACATTAGAGGAACCCCTCGCGCGCGCCGTGGACGCTGATGTCCTCGAGCTGGAGCTTCTCGAGCTGGGCGACGAGCGGGCTGATGGTTGTGTTCTTCTTCTGGTAGGCCGGCTTGACGGCCGGGGCGCCTGGGGTGCCCGCGAGGTAGCCTCTCCGGCTCTCGTCGCGGTAGTACTCGATGTTGCGGCGGTCGACCGGGCGCGCGCGCAAGGGCAGGCGCGCGTACTTGCGGAGGGTCGCCTCCGGGCGCGTGAGGGCGCGCATGCCGAAGTCGGTGTAGTACTCGGCGGTGAACTTGCCGCCGAGCTCCTCGATCTTGCTGATCGCGTACTCGGTTGCCTTCGAGGCGGAGAGCGTGATCGGCTGCTTCAGGCTCTCGGCGCCGCGCGCGAGCACCTTGATGCCCGAGCCTACCTGGCCGCCAACGCCGCGGCTCTTGTACAGCTCGCGCATCGTGATCGGCTTGGTCGGGTCGAGGCGCTTTGCGTCGATGAGCGCCTGGATCGTGCCAAGGTTGACGGTCTCGGGCTGCGGCAGCTTCGAGGTGAAGCCGACCTTCGGGAACAGCCGCGTGATCGGCGTTTGGCCACCCTCGAACCACGGGTGCACGCCGTGCCGGGACTTCTGACCTTTTGTACCGCGGCCAGACGTCTTGCCGCGGCCGCTGCCGGCACCACGACCCACCCGGGTCTGCTGGCGCGTCGAGCCCTCGGCAGGGCCCAAATCACCGAGCGTGGACATCATGCGCAGCCCCACGGCCGGCGCGCTCAAAGCCGGCTGGCGCAAAGCCGTGCTCAAAGCCCGCATGCTGATCATTGAGTAAGGTAAATTTCATTAGGGTTGGGGCCCAACCTCTTTAGCCCCGGGCGACTCGCCCTACCTGCCATAATTACACTGCCATAATCGCACCGCCATAATCGCACTGCCATAACCACACTGCGAGACCGTTTCCGCTGGACTGTTTCCGCCAATTAGGAGCCGGCAATGGACGGCGAGTCGCTGGCGTCAGCGCAGGCGCTGTTCCGCGACGTTGCGCGGATCCGGCGCCTGCAGATCGAGGCAAAGTCCGAGGCCTCTGTCCTTCCGGAGCTCCTCGACCTCATTGAGACGCGCACGCTGAACTACCGGCTGCGCGAGGAGGTGGCGAGTGCGTACGGCAAGCTGCCGAACCCAGAGTGGTCGAACAAGATCCGCAACGAGCTGAATGCGACGCTGTGCCGCTCAAACGACCCGCTTTATCTTGCGAACACGAACGTGAAGCTCGGGCGGTACGTCGAGGCGCTGCCTTTTTACAGCTGCCCGGAGCTCGCCACGAACTTGCAGATCCTGCAGGAGAACTGGTCGTTCGTGATCACGGCGCTCGAGCGCGAGCGCCAGCGCCAGCGCGACGCCGGCGCCGCGCACCCGCTGTCGAATGCACTGCTGCTGAACCTCGCGCTCGCGTACTGGTGCACGAACGACTGGCGCAGCTGCGCCGTCACTCTGCTCCACCTCCGCCTACCGCTTGCCAAACCGACGTGGCTCAGCGAGGGCGACGTGCGCACGATGCTGTTTGTGAGCGCGGGCATTGCGCTGGACGCGCCGACGCTGCGCTTTTTCGCGAAGGCCGACCCGCTCGCGCAGCATTTCGGTGTGGCCGCGCTCGTGCCGAGCGTGTGCGGCGACCTCGCCGCGCTCCGGGCTGCCGTGGCCACCCTCGAGTTCCCGCCGTACGCAGGGCGAGACTCGGCATTGCGCGCGCTGCGCGCGCGCGCCGGCTCGGTGTGGCTGCAGCTGCACAGCGCGGTGCCGCTGTCGACGGCCCTTGCCGAGCTTGGTGTAGCGTCCAGCGATGAGCTCGTCGCAAACCTCCGGGAGTGGCAGCTGCCGTACGACGTCGACCTCGTGCACGGCGAGATCCATCTGCGCTCCCCAGCGCGGCGCCTCGCCCTTGCTTCTGCACAAATGCACGCGGTCGGCGAGACGCTCGCTGCCGAGTACCGGCGCGACGCGCTCGTGCGCATGTGGAGCGAGCACCGGCACGGTGCGCCGTAGCTAAATTAGGCCGTAAACCGGTTAATATGGCGCGCCCACTTACTTAGTTATTTATTTATCAAATGAAAAAAAATAAGAAAATTTTGCCAGCGTCTCATTGGTGGTATCGGTCGGCCCCGGAGCGGCTTATGCCGAAACTCTTAGTCGCCGGCACTCTCACCTATTGCGCAATGACCACCCGCCGGCGCCCTTATGCAGTGAAGTGATATCACTAGCACGCAATACACTGTCATTATATACGCACTTCATACACCGATCCTATCTATTATCTGAGCTCTTCGGAGAGCCTCATACCCTTACGCGCCTGTCATTCCCGTTTATCCACTCTTATCGGGTTTGACCCTACCAAAAAATTTAGCCGGGTGCAAGGGTTCGTCGTTCCTTGAGACTATTGATACCAGCTGCGGCAATTGCGTTGGCGACGCTAGTTGAGAGGTCACCGTGGATTGATGCACAAACGAGAATCCATTCTGACCCACTTTTACCGCGGGCGCCAGAGCCGCGAGCCCGGGTCCGAGCTGCGCCCGTCGCACTCGGCCGGGCCGCAGCGGCGGACGCCGACGGCGCCGACGACGCCGTCGCTCCGGCCTGTGCAGTCGACAGGCGCGACAGGCGCCGCAGTGAGCGCCCCGCTCACCAGCTCGTCGTCTAGCCAGAATTTGGCGCCCCAGGCTAGCCCTGCGGCTCGAAGCCCTGCGGCTCGGCCGGCTGCCGCTCCGGCACCGCCATCGCCGGGGCCGGTTGGCTTCAAAATCAGGCTCGAGACGCCGCCGGCCATCATGTACGGCACCCCGCAGGAGTCCGTGGGCGCCCTCATCAGCGGCATCTGCGACGTGGACCTCACGCAGTGCTACCTGCCCGGGTCCGCGAGCGAGGGCGTCAACCTCCAGGACGTTTCGATGTCAATTGTGCAGAACATCAAGTACACAACGCCGCCTCAGGTGGCCAAAAAGCTCGCAAAGGGCACCGAGCAGCAGAACGTGCTGGCCACGTGGGACATCCTGAGGTACCCGCACATTCTGCGGCACGCGAACTTCGAGTACCCGTTTTCGCACCTGCTGCCGGGCACGCTGCCGCCAACGTCGCGCACGCCGCTGTTTTCAGTGTCCTATGAGATCCGGGCTTCGGCAACCACGCAGGACGGGAAGCGGTCCACCGCATCCCTGCCTTTGCAGATCGGCCGCAGCGTCATCAACATCACCGACAAAACCTCTGTGCGCATTTTCCCGCCAACAACGCTCAGTCTCAGCATGATTTTGCCGTCGGCCCTGTTCCCGAACTCCCAAGTGCACGCCGAGATGCGCATCGAGGGCCTGGTCGGGCCAACGCCGCCCGGATCCACCCTCAAGTACAAGCGGTGGCTCCTTAAGCGCCTGAATTGGCGCGTTGATGAGTTTATCAAGGTGCGGTGGGGCGAGCGGCCCGAAGATGAGTACGAGCACAAGCAGCCGCTCGGGTTCGGCGTCCACAAGTCCGGCTGGAAGAGCGACTACACGATCAAGGACGGCGTTGTTGAGTTCGACTGCGCGGAGTTCTGCCCCGGTGTGCTCAGCCGCGCCAGCAAGGACATGAACGACCCCGTCTCCGGGATCAGCGTCTCGCACCAGCTGATCTGCGAGCTGCTCATTGCTGAGGAAGTTGTTTCCAAACCGACCGTCAAGCAAGGCGTGCTCAGCGGCAGCGCGCGCGTGCTGCGCATGCAGTTCGCGCTGCCCGTCGTCGACCGACCCGGTCTCGGCATCTCGTGGGAGGACGAGGTCCCGCCGATGTACGCGGATATCCCGCTGAGCCCGCCGCAGTACAACGAGGTCGCCGACCTGCCGGCGCTCGAGGAGTACAACGGCCTGGTGTTCAGCCCCTCGTTCTCGCCGATGATCTCCCCAACGCTGCGGCACGTCGACCCGCAGATGCGGCCGTCGCCGCGGCTTCCGCCGAGATCATTCCCGTCGCCGGCCGTCGGGGCCTCGCCCATGCCGCCCATCCAGTCCTTGTCGCTCAATGGCAGCTCGCCAAGCATCAGTTCGAGAAGCAGTGGTGACGAGCCAGAGCCGCCGCCGATGCCGCCGATGCCGGCCAAGTACCGTTAGACGGCCCAGCCAAGCGTCGCAGACTGCCTGGCCTATTTATTCGCATTATCTAATTATTCCATCCATAAATTCGTGTAGTCAAGCACGCCGCGTCAGAAGGGCGCCCATCAGCGGGTGGGAAACCCCAGTCTCTTCAGCAAGCACGAACTCGACGCCGCTCGTGTGCAGAGCGGTCCACTGGCGAAGCACCGCCGGCGGCGGCGTGGCCGCTCGCTCGAAGTACCTAAACAGCCCATAAACAACGACGGGCCCCGCCGGCAGCGCAACTGAGAATAGCCGCTCAATAAGCGCCGGTGCGTCCTTGAAACACGTAAACTCCACGGCGTCGGTGTCCGGGACGCGGTCAAGCACAACGTTGATCTCCGCCATGAACTCGGTGTCGGTGCCGATGTACAGGATGTTGACGGGGCTGATCTGCGCAACCTCGGAAAGAGACAGAATGGATGGTGCCGAAAAAGCCGCCTCTGCGGGGATCGGCACCGTGCGGGTCGACACCATGCGGGTTGTGGGTGAGGGTGACGAGCGCTAAAGTGCGGTGGTCGGCGGCAAGGTTGTGGTCACCAGGGCTAGCACTCCGGGTAGCCCAGCGATGCGCACGTTGAATAATACCCGCAGTCGAGAGTAGTATGATCAGGGCACGAGAATGCTTTGATTGGCTATCTGTCGCTATTCTAAAATCAAGTTCAGGTTGTGTGGTTCATGTGAGGCTGAAACGAGCGTGCAGCACGCTGGGCAGATCTTATCAGTGATTAAGAGGCAGTTTATGCAGCCCAACCCTAACGAGTGAAACCGGCAAAACCCGCCTCCAGTCTCACCGCGGCATCGAAATGAGTCCCGCTGAAGGCACTCCAAGTGAGCCCCAGAATGGCAATCCCTTGGTGTTTGCTACACAGTCCCCGCAGGGCCGCGTTGTCTTTGCGTGGGACGCCAAGAGTGCGAAGTACACGCAATTCGAGCCGCTTGACTGCCTCATGGTCCCGCAAAACCAAGCCCATGGAACGGATGACGCTGAGACGTGCCGGTACACCGACCCGGTGACTGGGCGCGAGGTGGCCGTGCCCTTTGCACGGCTGCTGTACGTACTGCAGCCGCAGTTTTTCGACCCGGAGTTCAGCGTTGCGCGTCGGTGCGGCAACGAGAACTGCCGGCACCCCGACCACAGCGTGCTTGAGCACTCAGAAGTCAGTGCGAGCCGTGCAGACTGCCCCGGCGGCATCCTCTGCGAGCACGCCGAGAAGTGCTTGGTGCCGGGCCGCCGCTATACCGTACCGGAGTACCCAATTTCGGTGCTCGAGTCGCTGAAGAGCAGTAACTCTACATAGTCTATACGAATAAATACTCTAGGTTGGGTTCGAAATAAATAGCGTGGATGCCCTCACAGACTCCACAGAAATCAAGCTTGGCGCTCGACATATGCGACCTCGGAGAGCACGCCGTCGAGGATCTGCGACAGCGAGAAGTTGTTGCGGAGGTGCAGCAACTCGTGCTGCCGCCTAGCATTCTCCGGGTTCGGCAGCTGGCCCACCTGCAGCGTATAGAGGCGCGCGAACGTCAACACCCCCGGCGAAATGCGCAGCAGGCTGTCGCGGGGCCGCTTACGCGGCGAGGGCCGCGGCGTGTACATGAAGCACAGCAGCCAGGTAGCAATGAACATGAGCACGGCCGGAATGCGGTACACGGTGAAGCTGGGGCGCGCTTCCTGGATGTACTCGGCGATCCGCTGCAGGGACGTGACCTCCTGCGACCCGACGGTGAACCGCTGGCCCGAGTACGCGGCGCGCGTCTTCGGGTCGGTCAGCGCGTACTCGAGGTTGAGGCAGCCGCGCGCGATGTCCTCGACGTGCACGAGCGTGAGCGGCGCGTTCGGCGAGTGCATGACCATGTACCCGGCCTGGATGCTCGGGCTGAGCAGGCCGTCGCCGAGGTGGCCCGACACGTACCCTTCGATGCGGAGCACGGCCGACGCGGCCACTGCCGGGTGGTCGCTGAGCCGGAGGGTGATGTCCTCGACCTCCTTCTGGTGCCAGGCATATGCGCTGAAGGACCGCTCCTGCGCGTCCTCGGCCGAGTCCGGGTGGGGCCCGCCGTGGGGCCAGGCCGGGCCGGGCTGCGTCGACTGGTCTAAATGAGTGGACTGGTCTTGCTGGCCCACTTCGGGCAGCACCTCGGGCACGTCGGGCACGTCCGGGGCGGCGGTTTGGCACCACAGCTCGCGCGTGGGCCACACGCGGTCCCAGTTGCGGATTGGCGCGCGGTGCGCGAGCGTGTCGCCGACGTGCACGACAAAGACCCGTTTGTGCTCGAACAGGCGCAGGCCGACGTAGAGGAACTCGGCCACGGCGACGCCGAGGTCGGCGCGGAAGTTCGCGAGATCGAACCGGCGCACGAGGCAGCAGTTGTACACAATGACGGCCGTCGAGTCGAGCACGGTCTCGCGGACCCGCGACAGCTCAAGATCGACGTAGACGCCGGCGCTGAGGTCGAGCTGCACGAACGTGACCTCCGGCTTGCAGATGTCCGGCGGCGGCCGGAACCGGTCGAGTATGAAGATGCGGGCGTCGCCGCGCGCGAGCAGGTACCGCACGATCCACGACCCAACGAACCCGCTGCCGCCGGCCACGATGTACACGCGGTCGCTGATCTGTTTCGACTTGTATGTGCCGCGGGTCGGGTGCGACGGGTACGTGTGCCGCGCAATCGGCGGGATCGGCACCCACGCCGTGTTGGCAGCGCGGCTGAACCAGATCGCCCACGAGATGAACACCGCCAGCAGCAGCGCCTCGTCCCAGGTGAGCATTCCCCGATATGGTCGATATGGCGGTAGGGCGATACCAGACGGTGATTAGGGCGAGCTTTATGCGCATATCGCCGCTGCTGCCAGTTAGTTGCGTGGGGGCACATCTTACATAATTTGACGTTGTGGCCCAGCCGGCGTCAGATTATGTTCGGCCTCTTCCTGCGTATACTCTTTACTAACGGGCCCAGGCCCGTGCAGAAGAGTGGGAAATTCGGTGTATCCTCCCTCCAAAATCCTCTCCAGAGAGGGCTGCGTGCAACACGCAGGCTGTGTTATCAGAAATATCGGTCTTCTGGACCCTGGGAACGGCGCGGCATGGGATCGAGGCTGCCTCGCGGCAGTTTCTTAAGTGCAATACGCGGGCCCCTTAAGGCACACCCGATACCGATTATTGCGGTCGAACACTCTCTTTTTGGAGAAATAAGTATTTGAAGAAGTAAGTTTGTACTTTTTTTCGGTAAAGTGGGGCTGCTTGGGTAAACTCGCGCTTGGCTTGGCACCGCCTCGCAGGGCATTGCGTGGCCGGGACCGGTGCTTTGGTGGCGACTCGGTGGCGTTGCAAATTCCCCCAACTAATTTAGTTTAGTTTATTTTTTTTTATAATCCCAGTCTGTTTCCCGTATCTCTGTCGCCCTCGAGGCTTGCCGCCGCCGCCCGCCTTCACTGACCCCAGCCGACCCAGACCCACATAAATTCCGAACACTTGCCTACCATTGCCGAGTATGCGCGGCCCCCCCGAATGGTTTGAGCAGATCCGCAAGTGCCGCTACCTCGAGGAGGCGGACATGAAGCGGCTCTGCGAGACCGTGAAGCTGCTGCTCATGGAGGAGTCCAACATCCAGCCCGTGCAGTCGCCCGTGACGGTGTGTGGCGACATCCACGGCCAGTTCCACGACCTGCTCGAGCTTTTCCGCGTGTCCGGTGGGTTCCCGGACGCGATCAACTATATATTCATGGGCGACTACGTCGACCGCGGCTACTTCAGCCTCGAGACGTTCACGCTGCTCATGTGCCTGAAGGCGCTGTACCCGGACCGGATCACGCTCGTGCGCGGCAACCACGAGAGCCGGCAGGTGACGCAGGCGTACGGGTTCTACGACGAGTGTCTCACGAAGTACGGGAGCATCACCGTGTGGAAGCACTGCTGCCAGGTGTTCGACTTCCTAACGCTTGCGGCTGTGATCGACGCGAAGATTCTGTGCGTGCACGGCGGGCTCAGCCCCGAGGTGCGCATGCTCGACCAGATCCGCGTGCTGAACCGCGCGCAGGAGATCCCGCACGAGGGTGGCTTTGCCGACCTCATGTGGTCGGACCCGGACGAGAGCGTCGAGACGTGGGGCAACAGCTCGCGCGGCGCTGGCTGGCTGTTTGGCAACGAAGTCGCGCGCGAGTTCAACTACGTCAACAACCTCAACCTCGTCGCGCGTGCGCACCAGCTCGTCATGGAAGGGTTCAAGTACCACTTCGACGAGAAGGACGTCGTCACGGTGTGGTCGGCGCCGAACTACTGCTACCGGTGCGGCAACGTCGCCAGCGTCATGAAGGTCGACGAGAACACCCAGCCGAAGTTCTCGATCTTCAACGCCGTGCCCGAGGACCTCAAGCTCGCGCCCCAGAAACCGCAGCGGAACGACTACTTCTTGTAGGCCCGCAGTAACCCCTTTGCTCGCACCAAAGCGCCTTCCCAGACCTTAATTGCATAACACTAATTTCGGGAAGAGCTCGTGACGGGCGCCCTTATGTATGCAATGCCCGATCGACTACGATCGACCCACTATGACCTATGATCTGCACCTATCCCGACTATATATGTGCGCCACTGTGCTGGCCTACTGTGCTGGCCTACTGTGCTGGCCGTCCTGCCTCATGATTTGTTTTGGATCGCTTATTTCATACATCAATAGAACCTGAAGCTTCCGCTGAGGCTACCATAAATTTTTGAGCTCCTTGGTCATATAGAGTCCTTGGTCATACAAAGTCCTTGGTCATACAAAGTCATCCTATAATGTCTACGTGCTATGTACGCTCGCGGCCTACGTGTGTGCTGGCGGTCTGCGAGCTGACGGTCTACCGGCTGGTGGTTTAGAGCTCGGCCTCGACCCGCGGCTTGAGGAACTTCGACGGGATCTTATTCACGCGGACCCAGCTCGCGTCGTGGTCGCCCCAGCCTTCGTCATGGTGCTCGTACTGGTGGTACAGCCGCTCGTGCTCGATGTCCTCCGGGTGCGTCACCTTGACGTCCGGGTCGCTGTCCTGGTGGTACTGCTTCCAGTGGTGCACCTCGTACTCGTACTCGTAGTCGCCGTGGTGGCCAGTGCCGAAACCGAAGTCCGGGAGCTCGCCGCCGGCCTCGAGGAACTTGCGCCACTCCTGCATGCTCACCTTGCCGTTGTCGTCGGTGTCCATCAGCTTGAGCACGTCCTGGTACACCTGCTCCCGGATGTCCTCGGTAATGGTCTTCGTCTCGGTGTTCGACCCCGTGCCGGCGCCGTCGCCGACCACGGTGTCTTTCTGCAGGCCGTACAGCCTGATGATGTCGCTGCGATCCCACTCCTTCGTGTTGTCCACGTCATGCTGCAGGAAGAACGAGAGCGCGTCGAAGTCGTCGAACCCGTGCTCGAGCTTCATGTGCCGGACCTGCCAGGTGTCGCCAGGCTTCACGCTCGCGCCGCCGCCGCTGTGCGCGGCCGCGAGCCCAAGCAGAACAGTTGCGAAGTGCATGCGGACGTGTTTATGCCAGGGCAAAGGGCATCGCCCTAAAGGAACCGCAGCGGGGCGACCGTGCGCCAACCGCGTCGGGCTTGCAGAAACGCCTGCAGAAACGTCTACCAAGGGCGACTAAAACCAAATAGATGTGGTAAATTAGAAATTGTAACTATATGTTGTATGGCAGCGTGCTTATGCCAGAGTTTAGTAGGACTCGCCCTTCTCGTGCTTGGCCTCGCCGTACTTCTTGATGCGGATCGACTGCACCGAGATGAAGCCGGTCGTGTCGACCGGGTCGAAGTCGGTGAGCTCGTCCATGGACGCGGCGGTGGCGTCGTAGAGCTTCTCCGTCTGGGAGGAGCGGCCAAGGACCATGAAGCCGCCCTTGTACACGGCGCAGCGGACCTGGCCGTTGACGGTCACCTGCGACGGCGGGATCGTCGCGCGGATGTAGTCGCCCTCCGGCGAGTAGTAGTAGCCGTTGTAGAGGATGCGGCTGAGCGTCGGCGTCACGAACTGGTCGCGGATCTGGCGGACCTCGCGGTCGAGCACGAGACCCTCGAGGTCGATGTGCGCGCTGCGCAGCAGAGTAAGGCCGGGCGTCTCGTAGCAGCCGCGCGACTTGAGACCAATGAAACGGTTCTCAACGATGTCGATCCGGCCAACACCGTTGCGGCGGGCGATCTTGTTCGCGAGCAGGAACAGCTCGACGGGATCCGTTGCGGACTCGCCCTTCGAGCTCGTCAAGCTCGTGGGCAGACCCTTGCGGAACTCAATGGTGAACTCCTCGGGGGTGTCCGGAGCGTCGCGGGGGTCGACGGTGAGCTTCCACATGTCCTTCGGCGGGGTCGTGTCCGGGTCCTCGAGGATGCCGGCCTCGTACGAGATGTGCGCGAGGTTCTCGTCGGTGGACCACGGCTTGGCCTTGGTCTGCGCAACGGGAATGTTCTTCGACGCAGCGTAGTCGAGCAGATCCTTGCGGCCAACGAACCGCTGGATGAACTCCGGGTCACGCCACGGCGCAATGACCTTCACGTCGGGCTTGAGCGCGTAGAAGCTCAGCTCGAAACGGACCTGGTCGTTGCCCTTGCCGGTGCAGCCGTGCGAAACGGCGAAGCAGCCCTCGCGCTCAGCAACAGAGATCTGCGCCTTGGCGATCACGGGGCGGGCGAGCGAGGTGCCGAGCAGGTACACGTTCTCGTAGATGGCGTTGGCCTGGACGGCCGGGTAGCACAAGTCGGTCACGAACTCCTTGCGGACGTCCTCCACAACGAACTTCGTGGCACCGATCGCCAGGGCCTTCTCGCGCGCAGCGTCGAAGTCCTCCTCCTGGCCGACGTTGGCCAAGAAGGCAATCACCTCGTAGCCTTGCTCGAGGAGCCACGCAAGAATAACCGAGGTGTCCAAACCGCCGGAGTACGCCAAGCAAACCTTTCCTTTCGTCATTTCTTTTTTTCACTGCTGGGAGAGTGTGATAAAGTGGGAGGGTTCTTTTCAACGATTAGATAGGCGGGTGAGGGGGATAAGGGCACGGGTCCGATGTGAGTCACAGATATAGCCGGTGCGGCCAGGCACACAAACATACGGGGGAAATAATTGCTAGATACTCGCCTCATGGTGCAGATACTTTCAGCATATGCTTTCGGGCCCGTCTCTGGATCTAATGGTCCACTTTTTTGCGGGGTTTAGGAGTGTGTTTCTATTAGTCATCGCATAGGTAGGTCCATTGGTATTTATACAGGCTGCTTGCCCACCGAGTACATAGCTGTAGTTTGTTAATTTCTTTTCTTGCCGTCATCAGATATGGCTCCTAGTGATCGGAAGTCGCCGTATTACGCGGTAATCTTCACGTCGGTCCGCTCTAGAGTTGACGAAGGTTACGACCAAACTGCAAACGACATGGCGCGCTTGGCCGCAGAAATGCCAGGCTTTCTTGGCCTCGACTCTGCTCGCAATGAAGTGGGGATCACAGTGTCTTATTGGGAGACACTCGACGACATTGCCCGCTGGCGGCACCAAGCTGACCACGCAATCGCACGCAGACAGGGCCGCGAAAAGTGGTACGAGTCTTTTTCAGTGAGCGTGTGCAAGGTCGAGAGATCGTATAGTTTCCACGCTTAGCACTCGGCAGATTAAGAGACCGTGCAATGCAGAACCCTACAACCACAATGGACGACGGTAAACAAAGCGTGGCCGCCCATCCGAAGTTCTTCGGTAGCAAGTACCTTGCGCGCAGAACCGGAAATGCCTCACTCCGTGGTGAAACCCGCAATTCTACCTTCCGCCCGTCGCAGAGGGACGTTGTGGCCGAGAAAAGGGATATCCACACGGCGCACTTCCTGATGAGCCAGCTGAGCATTCATGTAGCCGAACATGGGGACAAATATCTCTTAGAAGTGCAATATAAAGCTGCAAAGTGGACTTTGGCGTACCGCAAACAAAAATTCGAGCAGTTCCGCGAGGGCAGTGGGGGGGGCGCTGTCTCACACCGAGTGGCTCAATCGATTCAAAAATACACCAGACGGAGCCCCCGAGGTCATGCGCTTTATCTCGCTAAGTATTTTGACACTGAGGCTAACTGACTACTGTATCGGCATGGAAGGCGAGGTTGTTTACACAGGTGCCGAGTGTACCCGCATGTGGATGGTCATCAAGGACTCCTTCCTGGTACTTGTTGACAATATGTTCAGCACCAAGATAAGGGACGTCTTTCTGGTAGACTCAGAGTTTCAGGTACGGCCCTTGGCTGGAAGGACAGTGTGCTTGGGTAACAGTGAGTGCGAACTCACCATTGAAGTTGATACCACGTTGATGACAGCGGCACACGCGCTATCCCGCTCGGCATGGGCCAGTGTCCACCGCTATCGGTCATTTGCACCGGTGCGCCACAGGGTGTTTGCAAAGTGGTTTGTTGATGGCTGTGACTATCTATGGGAGCTCAGCGAGCATTTCAAAGCCGCGCAGCACACGATCATGATTCTCGATTGGTGGCTGAGTCCCGAGTTGTACCTACGGAGGCCGTCAAAAGAAGAGTGGCGACTGGACAACGTTCTTAAACGCAAAGCAGAGAGCTGAGTCAAGATCTATATCGTTCTGTACCACAACGTCGAGCTTGCGATCAAAATCAACTCGGAATATACCCAGAAGTCACTGAACCACGAGAACATCCACATCCTGCGCTCTCCAATCCAGAACTCGTCGAATTTGACCGCAACCATATTCTCGCATCACGAGAAACTCGTGGTGGTAGACTCCCAAACTGCATTCAGCGGTGGCATCAACCTATGTTTTGGCCGGTGGGATACTTGGAATCATCCACTTACGGATTATTCCCAGCTTTTCCCGGGGAAAGATTACTGGAATGAGCGCGTCCACTGTATCTGCGAGGTAAACACTCCATTCAAGGACAAATTCGACCGCCGGTCTGTCCCACGTATGCCGTGGCACGATGTCCAGCAAATGGTGGTCGGCCAGCCTGCGCACGATCTCGCGCGGCACTTTGTCCAGCGGTGGAATTCCGTGGCGTGGCAGGGCATGCCGCAGGTTACACCGCTACTTCTGCCGCCCCCGGACATTGTGCCAGAACCATTCGATACTGGAACCTGCGAGTACCAGGTCTTGCGGTCCTTGGGCATGTGGTCCTCCGCACACGAGCAGAGCATACAAGATGCGTATGTGGCGCTGATTGAAGAGTCGGAGCACTTCGTGTATATTGAAAACCAATTTTTTAGCACGAGCACGGAGGTCGATTCTGAAGAAATCCAGAACCTGATTGGCGAAGCACTGTTCACGCGGGCCCTTAACGCCTACCTCGACAATCAAGGCTGTCGGGCGTTCATTTTAATTCCTCTGCTGCCTGGATTTGAAGGGAGCATTGGCGACCCAGACGCAACCAATCTTCGAACAGTCTGTGAGTGCCAGTACCGGTCAATTTCCCAAGGTCCGAACTCGATTTTTGAGCGGCTGCGCAGACTCGGAGTCGAGCCTGAGAGCTATATCATCTTTCTGAGCCTGCGCAAATGGGACAGACTTCCTGATGGCATGCTCTGCACTGAGCAGGTGTACATCCACTCAAAATGCATGATTGTTGATGACCGCGTTGCCATTATTGGCAGCGCAAACATCAACGACCGGTCTATGCTCGGCACACGCGACTCAGAATTGGCGGTCTGTGTGCGCGATACTCAGCTCATAAACTCGCGCATGGCCGGCAAACCGTGGAAAGCAGGTAGGTTCGCACACTCACTGCGGGTGAGGCTCATGCGCGAGCATGCTGGACTTAATCTAGATGAGTTGGACAGCATCGAGGGAAGTCTGCAACCGGGAAATCTTTTCTTCCAGCACATGAGAGGACCTGATCATCGAGCGAGGCTTACGGGCTCTACGATATCCTCTTGCGGGTTCACTGATCCGCTGGACAAATGCTTTGTGACGCAATGGCTGGGAATAGCTCGTGAAAACACCCGGATATTCCGCGAGGTCTTCCACTGTCAACCGGACGACGAAGTAAGGGACTGGGAGGATTACTACCAGTACGAAGCGCAGCAAAAAGTATGCGATGTGGGGGCCGAGGAGAAGTTACAGGGAGTCACTGGAAACCTTGTGCTGTTCCCCACGCGGTGGATGTGCTCTCTCGAGCACTGGCGGCGCAAACGCGACTTTCTCGGGCCACTGGCCATATACAGCTAATAATTAATTTCTATTACGTACTTCTTGGTGCCTTCGCGCTGCGCAGGGCTCTGTCTTGGCACTGATTCCTAAAGTCATCTCTGCTGATTAGGGTCCATGCGGATCAGTGTCGTTGGGGGCGGAACGGCCACGAACGTCATTGCGCCGGTATTCCCGTCCGTGGCGTTTGAGATCGTGTATGTTGTGCCAATAAGCGACAACGGTGGGTCAACAAGCGAGGTGCTGCGCGTGTTCGGTGGGCCAGCAATTGGCGACGCACGGTCCCGGCTCGTGCGGCTCATGGACCCGCTGTCGCCATTGCGCACGCTCTTGTCGCTGCGGCTGAGCGACAGCCCCCAGGTCGCGCGCGACGAGTGGATTCAGATCGTCGAAGGGTCCCACAGCGTGTGGACTGAAGTCGCACCGTACATGAAGGCCATGTACCGGGCGTTTCTCGTTGAGATCCACGCCGAGCTGCTCAAAAAGTTCACGCCTAGCTCAACGCTGCCGTTCAACTTCAGCCGGGCCAGCATCGGCAACCTGCTTCTCACGGGCGCGCGCCTGTACTTCGGGACGCTCGAGGCCGCCATCGAGTTTGTGCTGCACACGACGCGGATCCCGAGCCATTTTTCCGTCGTGCCGTGCCTGGACAGCAGCTTCGCCCACCACATTGCCGCCACGCTCGAGAGCGGCGAGGTGATCGTCGGCCAGTCGGCGATCTCGCACCCATCAAGTGCCCATGCCGGGGACAGTCCCGAGGACGACGAAGACGATATACTACCATTTTCGCACCCGAGTCTGCGCAAGCCGCAGATCATGTTCGCGAAGGACGACGCCGCTCAGCTCCCGAGTCCGATCCACCGTTTGTACTACGTGAACATGTACGGCGACGAAATAAGGCCTAAGTTGTCGAACCGCGTCGTGACTAGTTTGCAAACCTCAGACGCAGTTGTTTTTTCTGTAGGCAGCTTGTACACGTCCATCATCCCCGTGCTGCTGCTGCAGGGCTTTGCCGCGTCGCTTCCGCGTCTGCGAGTGCTCATTCTCAACGGCAGCGTCGACAGAGAGACCGAGGGTATGAGCCTTGCCGACCAAGTATGGGCCATCAACCGGGCTCTGGATTACTCGCTGGAGAAACGGACCCGCCGGTCAACACTTAGTCGGCGGTCGACGCTCACAGGCGGCGTAGAGAGCGGGCCATTTGGAACGCCGCAGTTCATCACGGGCATTGTGTATCCTCAGGGTGCCGAAGTGAGCGATTTCGCGAAATGGAATATAAAAGTTGTGCCTGCAGAGTGCCCCAACGGCGAGTACCAGCTGGCCTCTTTGGAGGCGGCTCTGAAGACGTGCCTCGAGGAGACCGGCCCGACTCTTGTTCGATTGGGGGACCTCGAGATAGCATAGACCTCTAGATTAAACCTCCAGATGATATCTCCACATGGCACCAGTGATTAGCATAGACATAACTATTTATTAATTTCGTTACTTTCAATTGCACGGGTGACCCCCGAAAGTCCTGCCATCTCCCAGAACGCGCCGGCAAGCTCCGACTGCGTGAGTCCCGCCATGTCCAGCCCGAGCACGGCTCTCTCGACCTCGGCTGCTCCAAATGTTCTTTTGAGCTCGCCGAGGAGGGCAAGTATCACAATACGTGCGTTCGCGCTCGACTCGAGGTCAAAAACAGGGAAGATCGCGGGCCACAGGCTGACGCGCGCGCTCATGGCGTGCCCCAGAAATTGGCCTGCGACCTTCAGCTTGTAAACCTCGTGGATGCCGTCCACATCCTGGAAGAACTTGTCAACAATTGAGACGAACGCGTCTTCCCAGCTCGCCTTTTCCGCGAGCAGCTGGATCACCGTGTTGCCAAAAGTGCGGTTGTACATTTTGTGCTCTTCACAGGTGTTTAGAACGGCCAGCAATACCGAGTACTCGCCTCCGGAACTGAAATTTTGCTGGATTTTGCGCACAGACTCCGACGCCGACATGGAACTGTGCAGGATCCGGCGCACGGTGTCGTACAGCGTCGAGTCCACGACGGTGCGCGAAGCCGCTGTCCGGTCGCCCGCGACCGGTTTTTGGTCCCCTTTGCTCTCTTTATCCTTCGCCTTTTCAGGACTTCTTGGCTGCAGAATATCCATTTTGATCCGCGGGCCCTTGTAGGTCACATCGTGATTCCTCTGTGCTGGCCCCACGGGGTCGAGTTTCAAGTAATCCAGAACATCTGTAGCAAAATCTTGCGTTCCGCAAATGCGCAGCGCGCCGAAATTGGCGGCGAACATCATGGCCTGGAGCATCAGCACGGGGTCGATCACCCGGTACACCTGGAGCCACGCCAGCACGTCGAGACTCGCCGAATCAGGCAGCTGGCGGACTACACGCGCCACCGCAGCCACCGTGTCTGCCTCGCGGCCCACCTGGACCGCGAAGTCTTCGGCAGACGCACCGGCAAGGACGTCGTCCATACCCTCCTCTGTGCGCCCACGGCCATTAGTACTTTCTCAGACCCACAATCAATGCCTTTAAAACTACTTGCTGCTGATTTCGGGCAAGCACATCTCGGGTAATATTCCCAGTGTACAAAATATATATAGTCTTGGCCCCACGCCTCCACAACCCCACCAACCCACTCGATAAGATAGCGCAGCATGTACGACTACGCCGGCGTATTCGTGAGTGCTGCGGACATGTCGCTGCTGAAGACGGCCATGCAGAACATGAATAGTGGTGCCCGGCTGGATGCGGTCGTGTCTCCGGCCCCGGCCTCAATCGACGAGGCCGAGCAGGTCGTTGGGCAAATCTACGGCATGGCGCCGCCGCGGCCGTCCGAACTCGATCTGGTGGTCCGGCTCGATGCCCGTGAGTCGCAATGGCAGCACACTTTTGGCGAGTCGGCTCCAGCCAGCACCCCGCGCGACCTGCAGCAGTTCGCGTGCGTCGCCGTTGGTGGGACCTGGGACCACATGCACTGGGGCCACCGGTTCATGCTCACAATGGCGGCTTTCACGGCAAAAACACGGGTCATTGTTGGTGTGACCGGCAGCGAGTTGCTCGTGAACAAGAAGTATCGTGAGGCACTCCACCCGTACGACGAGCGCGCGCACACGGCAACCTCGTTCGTGCGCCTGCTGCGCCCGGACCTGGAAGTGGAGGCGGTTGCGATGCACGACATGTACGGCCCGACGGCCACCGAGCAAGACATGCAAGCGCTGGTGGTCAGCCACGAGTCCCGGAAGGGCGGCGATCTCGTCAACGACAAGCGCCAGGAGCTCGGGTGGAACACGCTGGAGATCATCGACGTCAGTCTCGTGCTCGACGGGAAGGAGAAGCTGAGCAGCACCGATCTGCGGCGGGAGGAGCTCGAAGGAAGCGCTCCATAGGTGTGGCAGTGGATTAGAGTTGGTCGAACTAAGCTATTCAGAGGGAATGAAACTGATCACTGGAAATCAGAGGCTTCAGAACAATCGTAATAAGCGCCTACTGGTCCGTGATTCCGCAAATTATAGTTAATATTACAACTGGTCTTACATTATCGCATATAATCACTCCTGTCTATGTACAAGCTCGTCAATGACGCCGGCGACCAGGTCGGCCGCCCAGATGATCCGGTCGCGGTCCTTCTGGCCGCGCACGGCCTCCGAATGCACAACCGCGTTGTGGTACAGCTGCAGGCCGCGCAGCACTTTGGGGTCCCTGATTTTCGTGAGCATCAGCGTGAGCTCTTTGCCGTCGCGCGCGGTGCCGCCCAGCTGCACGCCGCGCGTCGACGCCTTTTTCGCGGCCGTCTCGGCCTCCTTCGCCATGTCCTTGTACACAGTGACCAGGAACACCTCAATGAAAACCTGGTGCCGCTTGCTGAGAAAGTCGGCCGCTTTGAGCACGTCGAGGGACATTCGCCGCTGGAGCACGAGCGCGGCGTAGAACCTGGCGTACTGCATCGAGGTCTGCACGTCGCTGGCGTCCATGTCATTCAGCCAGTCCCACAGCCGGAACTGGAACGTCTTCATCAACGAGTGCTTCGCGCACTGCTTCCCGGCGACCAGCGCATAGTACGGGTTGTATACGGGCTCCTGCGTCAAGCAGTGCAGAATCACATGCGGGATGTCCCGCTCCTGGCGGGACTTCAGCCCAAGCTTGTCAATGCGCAGGCACGCGTCGAGGAAATCCTCGGCACCCATCAACGCAACGAACACTGCCCGGCGCACGTCCGTGTTAAGCCGTTGCTTGCGCGCCAGGTCGAGCCAGTCGGGTGTGTCGTCGCCAAACTCGTCGTCCAGATTGATGTCGAGCTTGGAATCCACGGGGTCCCGGCCCTTCCAGGAGGCGCCAACCAGCCACCACTTGCCGCGGGTCTCCGACTCCAGAATGTCCTGCAGACCGACCTGCATGGGCTCGCGCTTCTCACCCAGCAGTTTCGAGGCCTTCAGACGGTGCCGCAGCGCGATCACGAGCTCGCTCACGGGCTTTTGGCGGTTGTTTTTCAGCGCAATGATCGAGTCCATCATGAAGCGCGTCCGCGCAGTGACCTGGCCGGCACTCGACAGCTGGTGCATGCGCTGCTGAACAAGCACAATCGTTTCCTTCAGCGCGCTGGGATCGTCGCTCCGCAACATCGCGCCAGTGTCCCGCACGGCAATCAGAAGCATTTCTATCGACGACTCGTTTTCAGACGAGCTGTTCCCCAGCCCGTTCAGCCAGTGCTTGATGAGATCGTACATGAGCCGGCTACCAACCACATGCAGCGCGTACATCTCACCAAGAAGGCTCAGCAGATTCGCCGAGCCACCGAGGATGGCCGGCACCAGCTTCTGCAGCAGCACACCACCGAAATCAACTCCTTGCGACTGGTAGAGCGCAGCAACTAGGCCGGCATACACCGTGTACATGGTGTGCTGGAGAGCCTGGGGTCCACCAACAAGCTCGATGAGCTGGTCGGACAAAACCTCGCTCGCCTCGGTCCGCGAGTTCTGGAGGAACTCGAGACTGATCTCCTGCGCGACGTGGGGCAGCGTGGACTCAGTCAGCTTGTTCAGGGAGCTCTTGAACTTGCGCTGCGTTTTCTCCATGTTCTCGCTAAGACGTGGGGTGCTCACTGGTGCGTTACGGCGCGTGGGGGGCACATACGGATTTGAGTCGCCGTCCGAGTCCGAATCTGAGTCCGAATCTGAATCCGAGCCCGAATCCGAATCAAGATCAAGTTCTGTGTTTGACTTTGCCTTTGTGGACTTGCCATTCTTTGCCTCTTTCATGGCTTTCAGTTTAGCCATCGTTTCCTCGGCGGTCATGCTGTCGTCCTCGTCCTCAAAGTCTTCGAAGTCGTCCTCGTCCAGCTCATCGTCTTCCTCGAGCTCATCATCTTCCTCAAGTTCATCCTCACCCACATCTTCATTACTGCGCTTCTTTCCTTTCAACGCAGCAAGCTTCGCCATCGTCTCCTCGGCAGTCATTTCCTCATCGTCCTCATCCTCGTCGTCCTCATCCTCATCTTCGTCAAAGTCGTCCTCATCGATCTCATCGTCCTCATTATCGACTTCCTCGACATCACCAGACTTTTTCTTCTTCAGTGCAGCAAGCTTCGCCATCGTTTCTTCGGCAGTCATCTCTTCATCGCCTTCGTCTTCATCAAAATCATCCTCATCGATTTCGTCGTCAACAACATCCTCGTCGTCAATCTCATCGTCTTCATCCTTAGCGACTTTCCTCTTCTTTGCAGCAGCCAACTTAGCCATTGTATCATCCACACTTAGCGAGTCGTCCACATCTGAATGGTCGTCGTACACGTCGTCGTCATACACATCCTCATCGTCACCACCTTCTTCGGGGCTCTGAATATCATCCCCAGAGAAATCTAGGCCGAGATCACCCAAGATATCGTCATTGTCGGCTTTCACACCCAGTTTCTTGGCATAGTAAGCCTCATCGTCCCGATCCTTTTGCCGCATCTCCTCATCATGGGCGCTTAGGAACGGACTCAAGTACACATCCGATTTCTTCTTCTCCGGTTTCTTCGGTTTTTCCTGCTTTTTCGGTTTTACGGGCTCGGGTTTCGACACTGGCGGCTCTTTAGCGGGCCCGCGAGTATGCTTCTGCTTTTTGGCAGTGCGCTGCTCTTTTCGGGCTTCCTTGCGCGACTTGCGTTTTCCGCCAAAATTGTGGCTCTCACGCCACTGCTTGTCGTCGGATCCCCCGATGCGATCGAGCAATTGAGGCGGCAAGCTCAGCTTGCGGGCCATTAGATCTGAATATTTATTTTTCAAAACCACCCTTACCACCAAGTCTGTTTTGAACCATTATGATTTCCTGGTATTCCTCCTCTCCGGTGGTACTAGCCGCGCAAACAATGAAATTTTTCTCCTTTTTTTCTTGGGATAAATAGGTATATACAGGTACATTTATAGATTTTTCAATATAGTCTTCTGTGGAACCGCATTTGCCAGAGCGGCGAACATCTGAGCCTCGAAGTCGGGCAAGAGCTTGGCGGTTTCCTTCATCTCGGGCCGGGGTTTGAGCTGGGCACGGCGAGCTTCCATTTCGGCCAGCTTGCGTCTCCGGCGCTTCTCAATAGTAACCTGGTCTTTCGTCATATCATTACTTTGTTCGGGCAAGAATTCCTCGAAATTGTCCTGCTCGACTTCGGCTAACCCGAAATCGACGTCTTCCCAACTGAGACCAACATCGCTAATTTCGAAGTTCTCGACCACGGGGAAGTCGTCGCTGGAGGTTGGGAGACTCGTTTCCGAGTTTCGGCAAGTTTCCTTCCGGAATTCGAGCCAACTGTTCAGAGCCTGCAACTCCTCAGCGACCTTGGCCGGATCAGCGGTCTTTGAATTAGAAACCAGAGACAGCAGATCAACAGAGGTGCCCTTGTCTTTCTTGCGCATCTGAATAAAGGACACAAATAGCGAGAACCACTCCACAAGATCCACAAAGAAGCCCACGTCACGCGAGTAAACGCGGTTCACGAACTTGAAGATCGCGTTTTGGTGCGTTTGGAGCACCTTGAGCAGACTGTCTACAACCTGGGAGTTATCGAGCACAACTTCGGTCGTCGCGTAGTCAATGCATGCAATAATGTCGTTCATAAATTTCTGGAAATCGCCGAACGACTCGCTCACGTTGGCGTAGCGGAAAATGTCTATAAAGACGTCGTATGTCAAGTTAACGATCTCACGAATGAACTTTATGGTCTGGGGATCGCCCCAGAACTCACGCATCACGTCCTTGTCGTGTGCCATGATCTTTAATTTGAGCAAATCCTTGACCACAGAATACTTCTCGACATAGGGATCTTCGTCAATGCTTCCCTGGGTCTCGTTGACAGCTGCCTGCCAACGAGCATGCCAATCACTGACTTCCTTTGCTCGGGCACGAGGCAAATACGTGCGTGCAATCTCAAGAATCAAGTCGACGTTGCCTTCGGCAGCCCGCTGCTGCAGAGCCACTCGCGAATAGTGGTCTTCAGCAATGTAATCTTCCAGCGCCTTTACCAAATCACTCTCATCAAGACGTTTCTGCACGTCCACAATCATCTTTTCCTGGGTGTTCATGTCGTCAGTGAGAATCCGTATGAACATCTGCTGCACGAGCGACTGGCTACCGAACGGCGTGGCCATGAACAGATCAGTGAGCTTTTTAAGCACCAGGGCTGGATTGGAAAGCTTTAAAATTCCCCGAATAGCCGCGTACGGCATAAGGTTGTGAAGTCGCTTCAGCTGCGAGAACATTTCGGGACTGCCGTCTCTCGCGATCAGCAAATCGTAGATCACACCAGCAAACTGCACGAGGCACCACTCAACAAAATTCTGGATGAGCGGGCTCATATCTTCAACTCGACGGTGTGACTTGATCTCCTTAAAAATCTGCGGCAAAGCGTCTTCGAGCAAAATCTGGTCTTTGATCGTGGCAATGCTCGAGCTCAGCTTGGTCTCGCGTTCCCGAATGAGCTCGTGGATGTGCTGTTTGTCGACGATGCGGTGCTGGTCCAGCGCTATGCGGGCCTCGATGTCCGACCGCTCTTCGTCGCCAAGCTCGATTTTGCGGTTGAACAGGAAATCCAAGAAGATATCCGAGTGCACTACGTGCGGTATCTGGCACAGCTTGTGGATGTAGTCGCGTAGAGTAACGCGCTGCGGCTCGCGTAGAAGCTCCCTCTCTTCGCCCTTGAACTTCGTGACGGTATTTTTCAAGGTTTTGCGAGGCAGTCGCGGCATCTTTTTACTAGGGAACTCGAGGCTGAGACTACGACTGAGCTCGACAAATTCGGCCCACGAGCGCGCAACGTAGTTTGGCATCGATCCGCGGCTCACGAAACACTCGATTATGTACTCCGAGTGCGTTTTGTTGCGAATGAACCCGCTGCTGCTGACTTCCCGCACGCCGAGAACCGCGCCGTAGGCCCCCGTCAGCGCATCCATAGGACTGGGTACCGGTAGCGGCGCATCCTGCACGGACACGTTGGCCACCATGTTATCAATATCTTTTTCGATCTGCTCGTCGACATTCTGTTGCAGAGACTCCTGCTCTTTTTGCTCGGCGGCTCGGTCGCTAAGCTTTTCTCGATTTGATCCAACCCCAGCAACGAAAAAAAGAAGAAGCAGTCGCTTTACAACGCGCCCGATCCGTCGCCGTTTGGTGGCCTCGTCCCGGTCAGCGCTACTGCTGATATCTTTGCTGGCAAGGCCCTGCACAAACGGCTGTGCGGTCTTCTGCCAGAAATCCGGCTCGGCATGCGCCAATAGCGGGAACGTTCTCACGAAATGTCGGAGTATGTAGGCAGTCAGCGGGTAGTCTTTACCAGAGGCGACCTTACCATTAGGCAGAATGAACGGCGATCCAAGCTGGTCAATATTTACCATGTTGTCGAGTGCCTCAGACTCTTTGGTGAGCTGCAAGCGCAGCAGCTCGCGCTTGAGCAGGTGCTCCTGGGCGACCGTCAACACCGGGTCAGACATTTGGATCAACGTTGAATCGGGTAAGGTTCTGCTGCATGCACCCCTGATGCAATATCCTATAGGCGCATGGTCCCAACATGACGTTTCCATTCATGATTGAATGATATCGATTGTACTTTGAGGTTCTTGCTCGGGCTCTGCTGCCCTTGTACAGTTTATTCCTCTTGTGTTTATGAATCTCTTGCATGTCTTACCCCGTTGATTTCTCCTCGACTATGACTAAACAGATCACGACCGCGACGTCAAATAATAATCCGACCCTCGTACATATATAAAGTCTACGTGTCGAACCACGAAATGTGAGTACGATTGCTGATTTAAAATTTGATCACTACGGCCTCTGCAGTCAAGCAGATGTTTCAAGATAAGGATTGCCAAAAATTCTGATCGAAATGAAAAGGAGAAACAAGGACTACAACGTAATTTACTGCTGATAATGTTATTTGCTAATGAATATATCAGAAGCTGGCTGGGCTTATTTTGGAGATGCTAATCTAACTTTTTCAGCGCACCGTAGGGTGCGTGATAACTACAATATGACCTTCTGCCTTCCCTACGAAGTCTTCATTAGCTGTTCTCCGCTTGGGGAAAAAGAAAATCGAAGATTAATGTCGACAGGGTTAGGTCTTTAGTTTTAAGATCAAATGTCGATAAGTGCCTTTGCATGAAAAAGATAGATGTCTAGATTGAGATATGTGCATTTATAACTTACCAGAGAGATGCTGGCCACCGTCTAGCGGCAGAATTGTTCCGTTGACATAGCTCCCCGCCGCAGAGCAGAGGTAAACCACAGCGCCCATGATATCCTCCGGTTTACCTAGTCTTCGCAGCGGGTTTGAGTCTTTCATTTCGTCGCCTACCATTTCAAGCACTCCGTTAGACATCTTCGTTGGGAAAAAACCGGGTGCCAATGCGTTAATGGTAATGTTCTCCGGACCCAGCTCGACGCTTAGCGACTTCACGAGATGATGTACCGCGGCCTTGCTGGACAAGTAGCCATAGGTCCCTCCACTCATGCCACTGCGGAGCCCCGCCACCGATCCGGTCACAAGCACTCTGCTGGGCGACTCCGGCGAGCCGGCCTTGACCAGCAAAGGCGCAAACGCCTGGATCGTCAAGAACACACCCTTCACGTTCAGAGCAAGCACCTTATCAATAGCCTTGCCCGGGTGATTGCCGAATTCGGCGCCCCATGTGGCGCCGGCGTTCGCGGCCAAAATGTCGATCTTGGACTCCTTCGCGGAAACGAACTCAAACAGTTTATTGACGCCCTCATCCGACGAGCAGTCCGCAGCAGCCGAAATAGCTCGGCCATTGAGCTTGTGCTGCTTCGCTAGGGCGTTCAGCGCCTCTGCCGCCTCGTCGCACGCCGCTGCCTTGCGGGAACTGACGTACACTCGCGCGGCACCTGCGAGCAAGAAGGCTTCACTCATTGAGTAACCAAGCCCGCGGGACCCGCCCGTCACAACAGCGACTTTTCCGCTCAGATCAAACAACTTATCCATGGTGGAACCCGACCTGGAGTAAAGTCTGATATATGTACCTTGGGGGTGCGGTTAGGTCTACGGGCAAAACGCGGGGAAGGTCGGCTTAATTGAACACCGAGGATAAAATATTGTTGACTTGGCCGAGCCTGTATGAATTTTCGGTTGTATTTGTGCGCAAAAACTATCGGCAAAACTGTGCCCGCAACCGAGTATATGTGATAATAAATACAGAATAAATAGTGTCTATGGCTCCAATTTGACCCGCTTGCTAGACATAATAGCATTCATTTGCGATGAACCATAGTATGGAAGCCGCCAGACTTCCTCGAGACTCTGTTTCAGACATTCAGGACGTTCCAGGAGCCTGTGGAGTACGTCGTCGCAGTCTATGGGTTCTAGTTCCTCGCTTTTAGGGGCCGATCTTGAGTCCAGTCCGTAGTTGCGGCGCAGCCAAAGGCTGAAAATGAAGATGAGGCACGCCTTGGCGATTTGCTCGCTATCGTGCTTGGCCGGATCGAACATGACCGAGGACTCTTCAATCAGCTGCACTAGGTACTTGGCATCAACGGCATCCATTTCGGCACTCGTGAGTCCATTGATCAAGATCTTGAGCAGCAGCAAGTCAACCGAGGGGTCCAGCAGCGTGGCCACGCTTTGTAGCAGAGCCTTCATGTGCTGGCGGTTCTGCCCGATCATTCGCCACATAACAGCAAGTGGTGGGTTACTCGTCAGCTCTGGCGGCAAATGGCGCAGCCCCTCGACAAAGTTGGGGCCTAAGTTCCTGGGCCAGCGCTCGCAAATGGTGGCGAATGATTTCAAAGCCGTCTGTGCCACTGCCGGGTCTCGGGAAAATGCCAAAGAGGTCACAAGCGGCACGCATTCGTCGGCCACAACGAGATTGTCGTTCATAGCCTTCACAATCACGCGCAACGCGTTCACGTCCTCGCCCGCATAAGCGATGGCAATAAGACGATCGAGCTGCTTCTGCAGCAGAAGCGCGCTCACAGTCTCGAATGTGGTGGAGGAGGTGCCCAAAGAGGAAGTGCTCGAAGCTGCAGTGAGCGCTCTCGGAGTCCAGAGAAGCTTGAGGAGTTGCCTCGTCAAGCAGTGCGATTCGTCACTGGCACGTGGAAATGATGAGAAATACTCGTCAACGACCTTATCTGTGAACAGCTCCTCATTATGGCTAGCCAGGGCAAAAACAGTGCGGACAAACAGGAGCCGCACCTCTGCGTGGGGCTCGTTAGCCGTCCATTTGGTGAGCGTGTGTGCAAAGCTAATGATCTCGGCCGGGCTCACGGGCCAGAACCGGGCCGCACCACATATAAGCACAGCTTGGGTGAGCAAAGCACGGTTGCCTGTAGACACGTTGCGGCGAGCGAGGTCGAAAGAGCTGGCGAATACGCGATTTAGCAGTGTTTTACGTTTTTCCTGCGTCCTTAAGCCACCGAGTGAAACGAGTTGGCCGAGAATACTACCAATAGATGCGAGCTCGCTTTCGCTAGCCGTCTTGAGTTTAGGAACCAATTCAGTGAACATAGTTTCTGTTAAACTTGGGGCTAGAATCATTCTCGGTCGCGAGCACAAAGCATAGTTGATAATAGTGAGCGCGAGGTCAGATTTCTGGGCAAAGAGCGGTCTGATGCACGGCGTCGGCGTGACGCGGCCATCGCCACTGATGAACACGAGCGCCAAACGGAGCTGATTGTTATTAATGAGGCTGGAGACGAGGGCCTGAATACGCGAGATGTCGAGTCTGTCGAGATGTTTCATGAGCACGCGGAGCCCCTGCTGGACCGTGAGCTGGTGCTTACCCGCATCTCGGGCTTCGGCATCGGCGAGGGCCTGTGCGAGCTCCTCAGTCGCGCCGTGCGCTTTGAGCCATTCCTGTGCTAGTTGTAGGGAATAGTTGCGCACGCTGTGGTCAGTATCCGTGACCAGAATCAAAAGAAGCTGCCACTTAAGGCTGAGCGACTGAGAGCGCCGCATAACAAGCCCAAGCACTTTCCGCTTGTACTGGTTAGCACCAGGCCCGTGCAGCCTGACTGCCAGTTTGTGCAGAATTTCCTCGTTGTGCGTCACTTCGTACATGTGAGAAGCAATTGGGATGAACGTCTCGCAAACGGCGGGCACAGCCGAGCCGAGGCGATCCATCCATGCCATATCGAACTTTGTGAAGTCCTTCTCAATCACAGTCTCCAACACTTTGAAGAGAGCCACCTGCACGGTATCCTTGAGGTCCGGCCGGGCGGCCATGTCACACAGCATTCTCACGATCTGCTCGTGGTAATTCGGCCGCGACTGCTGCCACTGGTTGAGCACTGCTGGCCAGCTGTTGTAGTCATCATCCAGCGAAGCCTGGGGCCGCGTATATGCGTGGTGGTAGTCAAAAAATGGCTGGTTCGGCTCGACCATCTGGCGCGAAATGAGGTACAGAGCCTGATCACGGTCGCGTATCCCGCGAGCCAACGCAACAACGAGATCAGGCAATTTTGAAGGAGCCACGGGGGGTTCTGGTGCCGTGTACAGGGCAGCCATGCCGGGGTACATCGTTCTGAGGGTATCGAGCATGAACAATGGGTACTTTTGGGCGCGGATCACGGCGGCGAGGCGGAACAGAGTGGTGGTGAATGCGGACAGAAGCACATCCGCGGCTGCCCACTGCGGTCTGTGACACCTCCGGAGACACTCTTCGAGCAGCGCCGTGAGTTCGGTTCGCTGTGTCTGGGGCTTGGCCCAGTGCATGTCGATAAGCCGTCGGCTAATGAGAAACGAGACCTCACGAGCCCGTGCGTGGGCCGCGTGAGCGGCCGACTCGAGTGAGTTCCGCGACTTGAACGTGACGGCCTCGTCCCACACGGCTTCGGGTACCTGGCCCGCTTTGGCAACAATGCGTAGCAGAAGATCGGTCATTTCGGACCCGGCCAGCGGGCACTTGCGCCAGGCCGAGATCAGCTGGTGCACGATTTCCTCGCGGGCTTTGGGCGGCAGGTGCTGGTAGCTGGCCGCCACGAGGTTGACCATTTTGCGGGCAATTGAGCGGTCCGCAGGGGCTTCGTCAGTGGGGAAGATGTGGGCAAGCGCCGCTGTGAACAGTGGGTAAAATAGGTGCTCCTCGAGGTGCCCGTCCTGGGCGATCTCTGTCCAGAGGCGGACGGCATCGGCGAGCCCCGGCTGGCGGTTTATGGCCGCGTCGCGGAACGTGGACGCCGCGTCTTCGAGCACGGATCCGACCCACTGATTTCCGGGATGCAGGCGTTTAAACCGGAGCACAACAAGGCACGCGCGCAGCCCCGCGCTGGGCGACGCGATCAGCGGTTTGAGGCGCTTGAGAATCGATTCCGTGTCGCCCACATCCACGACGCTGGCGTCGACACGCGCCAATGCCGCATCCAATGGCTCGAGATCCGCGGCCGTGCCCGTTTGCAGGAACTGCGCGCAAGTTTCGTGGAACTCGGCGGCCTGCATCTACGCACGCGTTATATATTAGCGGTGCGGGTAGGGTTTTTCTGCCCAGTTCATGGAAGCGCTGATCCGCGAGCCGGCATGGTTCTATCCCCTGTCGCAGATCCGCAAAACGACCCGCAGCCGCCTTGACGGCGTTTCGTTCACGGACGAGCTCCTTGGGCAGTCGAAGGGCGTCCAGTTCATTACGCGGATGGCGATTCCACTGCGGCTGCCGCCGCAGACGATTTTCGCTGCGGCCCTGTTTCTGCACCGTTTCTACATCCGACACTCGCTGAAGCGGGGCCACCCGTACGAGATCGCGGCGGCGTGCCTGTTTCTGGCCTGCAAGACCGAGGAGTCGAGCCGCAAGCTGCACGAGGTTGCTGTGATCGCAACGAAAATCGGGCTCAAGCTGCCGCCAACCGTGCATCCGAGCGAGGTCGAGCACCGGAACGCAAAAGAGGTGGACAAATGGACGCAGCGGATCCGCACGACCGAGGACGAGCTCTTGCAGGCGCTGAAATTCGACTTCGAGGACACGAGCCCGTACGAGCACCTGAACAAGCTTGTGCACAGCTACGTGCCCCCCGAGCACCACAAGCTGCTGGGCAGCACCGCCACGTTTTTTATCAACGACTCCTGCCTCACGATGCTGAGTCTGTCGTGTTCCATGCCGGATCTGGCCGTCGCGGCCCTCTACTGGGCGAGCGTGTCGACCAAGACGCCGATCCCGAGCAGCAATAATGAAAAGTGGTACGCAGGCCACCTCGGCCGCGCCGACATTCTGCGGATCATCAGCGACATGGCCGAGATGATGCCCGTTGTTCAACGGAGCGGCGTCGAGGTGCGCCATAAGTACGAGAAAATTGCATAATTCCCCCCAGGGGAGGTTTAATGAGAGAAATGGCGTGTAATATTTATTTAATTTAGTGCTGCGCATGCACCGCGCCCGGCCTGCTTCTCGCTTCGTCCTTGCGAGTGTTGTACTTCAGGCGGGCCTTGGCTGGGGTAGGGTTTCAATATGATGAAATTTCGTCTTCCCTTCGGCGGCCTGCGCCGGTTCAGCACGCGGCCCGACGCCGTCGTGCTGCCGTTTGCGGAGCGCATTCGGTACCCGGCTGCCGGTGCGTATGTGCAGAGCGATCTGGCCGCGTCGAAGTACACGCAGCGCCCGATCCCCCTGAACGTCCAGCTGACCCAGCTGGAGCCGATCAAGCTTCCCATGACCCACGGCGATCTTGTGGCTGAGGTCGTTGTCTCGTCATTTTTCGGCCCCAAAGACGTGGAGTTCATCGCCGAGTTCCTTTTGCGCACGGCGTTCTATCTGGGTATCCCCGCGCGGGGCCCCACGCCGATGCCGCGCAAGATCAAGCGGTGGACGGTGATTCGCAGCCCGTTCGTGCACGCGAAGTCCAAGGAGAACTGGGAGCGCCGCACGTGGCGCCAGCAGATCAAGCTGTACGACGCGAACCCCGAGGTCGTCCAGATTCTGCTGGCGATTGCGTCGAAGCACCGCTTGGCTGGAACCGGCGTGCACGCGCGGACATACACGCAGGAGAGCGCGGACGACCTCAGTGCGGAGAACCTCGGCGAGCGGGCCGATGCCGAGAGCGTGCTCGCGCTCAACAAGGTCGATCTCGACGCGTCCAAGCCGAGCGGCGAGGTCGCGCGCGCCGTGCTCGAGCTGCTCAAGGACCCGCGGTTCGCCAACCCGGAGTTGGAGTCGCAGATCACCGAGCAGCTCAAGGAGTAATGTACATAGAGCTTAGTGCCATATATAAATGAATCAATGTAAATCGCCCTAGTGTAACTAGACTCAGATCCAGGTGTTTTTACGTTTATCATGCTGGATAGAAATATCAAGAGAATACCGAGCGTTTTGGATAAAGAGCGTTTGGATAACGATTGTGTGAATTCGCCTAGATTGAGATCTGTTTCTACGTTTATCATGCTAAATAAATATATTAAGAGTTATTGAGAATGCTAGCGAGCGAGAGCAGGCGCGGCGGGCTGACCTCCTCGGCCGGCGGGCTCGGCTCGGGCCGCGCCAGCTTGAGCCCGTCGCTGCCGTCCCACGAGAACTGGCGGCCGGCGCACTCGAAGTCGCCGCCGCTGTGCTTGATGGCGCGGCCCGACGACAGCTGCTGCAGCGTCCGCGTGGCCTTCAGCATCTCCACGAGCTCGCGCGGAGACTCGCTCACCCGCTCCTCGTTGCTGAAGCTCACCTTCCGCGGCAGCGGCGGCGGCGACAGGTTCTCAGCGTCGTCCTCCTCGTCAAACACGTCTTCGTATAGGGGCTCGCTCGAATCGGGTGGTGACGATGCTGCTGCTCCGCTGTGTTGGCTGTGTTGGCTGTGCTGGCTATGCTGGCTATGCTGGCTGTGCTGTCTATGATGGCTATGCGGGCTATGACGGCCATGGTGGTGCTGGCCATGAGGGCTATGCGGGCCATGGGCTGCCCGCGTAGAGGAGCTGCGCCGCCGCGTCTCTTTGCCAACCGAGCCAAGTTCTTTTCCAACCCCGCCTCTCTCGGCCGGCCGTTGGTGAGGCGGGCTGCTCGGCAGAATCGCAGGCTTCTTGTTGACGCTTGCCGCGCGCTGGCGACCACTGTTGAGCATGACCTCGAGATGCACGGGGATGTTGAGCAGGAGCGAGCCGAATCCGCGCTCGTGGGGCTGCATGCACTGCTCCGGGAAGTCAGCTCCGAAAATTGGCACGAGCGCGAAGCGGATGTAGTAGCATACGTGCTTCGCGAGCGTGCGCGCGACGCCGTACGGGACCCATGTGCCCTGGATCTTAAGAAACCCGCCGCGCACGCGGCGGATCACGGGCTCCAGCTCGGGAGAGTTGTCGAGGAGCTTCACGATGTCGGCCTTGTTGTTACCCACGGCCTTCCAGATGCCTGTGAGGTGCACATACCCCGTATAGTAGTCCCAGATCACGGGCTGGCCGTTGATCTCGTACTCGAGGACTGTGAAAAAGTTGCGCTCATCAACGCCCGATGCGTACCGCCGCGAAGCGATCTGGTCCGGCTGCGGCGGATCAACGCTCCACATCTGGTCGGGCGGGCCCGTCGTCACCTGCATGCTCGGCGGCACCGGATGGGCCGGGTAGTTCATTGGGTAGTTCACAACGGGCGCGGTCTTGGGGCCGCTCCGCCGGCGACTCCGCTGCATAGGCCGGCTCTCGTTGTACACCGGGATGGCATACGGGTACGACTCGCTCTGAGCCGGAAGCGGGGAGGTCATGGAGAGGGGCGTCATTGCCTGCGATGCCATCGGTTGGGGCGCCAGCGACGGCGCCAGCGACTGCCGCGCCAGCTGCTGGTGGGCCATTGACTGTGCCTGCATTGAGGGCTGGATTGGCTGCTGAATCGGTTGCTGAATCGGTTGCTGAATTGATGACTGCAGGGGCTGCATAGCCGGCTGGATCGGCACCTGCATCGCCGGCTGCGTCGATGGTTGGATCGCCGGCTGTATTGGCTGCTGAAATTGCTGCAATGGCTGCAATGGCTGCAATTGGCGGCCAATTGGCCGCTGGAGGGGCGAAACTCCGGCTTGCGGGACGAGGGGCGACTGCATTTGTGCTGTTGGCGACGGCTGGCCGTAGGACGGCTGCGGCGAGAAGGATGCGGAGTACGACTGCGAGTACACCCGTGGAATGGGCAACGGAGGGTAAGAAAGACGCTGGTTAGGGGGGCTAGAGGCAAAGTACGGCTGTTCTGCCATCGGACGGGAATCTGACATCAAGCGGAAATCTGCCGTAGAGGGTTGTGGGGATGCGTGGGCAGAGATAAGCAACCCGGCTGCGGAATCGAGTGGCGGTGTCACCCGAGCAAAAAGCAAGCGGTGCGGCGGTGCTAGCTGGGTTCACGCGACAAAGATTTTCCAAAATCGACCGCGAAAGGTTCTCCAAGTCAGATCTGTCTCTCCGGGTATATATTGTAATCCTGTATGCAGCCTGGCCGGATTCCCAGGGCTCGGGTTGCCCGTGCCCTGCGAGCTGCTCTCCTCGAGGCGCCGATAAAATGCGGCCAGGCACCCTTAGGGTAGGTGGGGCTAGGTGACTGCAGGCCGGGCCCACAATTCTGGGGTCGGCCAAGCTTGGCCCGCGGCGGCTAAGTCGCGGAATTGCGCAGTATGCTGCACTCGCGGTACACATTCGGATTCAGACCGAGAAATTCAGCCTGTGCGACTGTGTCTTGGTGTCCTCAGGTTGCCCGCCGTTGGCGTCGGCGCATTCCTCAGCCCACTTCTTATCGGTCACTTGACCTTTCGATCTCCCGGTACGCAGCCCTGATATGTGCGTATCGGTGCGGGGATCGCTACGCTGGCGCCTGAAACACGGCCTCGAGGGCACACTTGGCCTCTGGTGCTGCGTAACGCCGAAGCCGTGCTGCAGAACGCACGCCAAAAATCACTAACCGGCTGCCAAGCACGGGTCCGGTCTTCGCATGGTGGAGTGGGGGGTCTGTCATAACTAGGGTAGGTTTTCTCTGGCAAGGTCGGCAGGTCCGCGCGTGGCCTGCTGCTCAGGCAGCTGCAAGCTAGTTTGCCACGGCAGTACGCAGTCTATGGACGTGGTAGCCGTGTGCTTTAGTGGCCAGCGCGCTGGCAGGACTGAGCCGCATCTATGCCTGCCTTGCGCGTTTGCTTCCGCCGTGTTTTAGGGCAGGGGCTGCGTCGAGAGGAGGCGAAGTACCGAGGTTTTCGCTGCATCACAGATCGGCGGAACCGCCTGGCACGACGCACGCGTTCGTGAAATTTGCGTGATTACGTGCTTAGGGAATTTCCGCTCGGGGTCCAGCGCAGGAGCTGTTCAGCAGCAAGCTCAGCTTGCTGTATTTGAGACCCATTTCGCTGCGGCATGGCGCGGTTCGCCAGAGCTGCGATTTCAAGCTGCTTGCTAGCCCTTCGCGCGTTTGGGCCGGCCCTGCCTTTCCAGCACGCTTCGAGCCCGGCGGTTTGTCCCTTGTTGTAGCTTAGTCATGACGGCCGCCGCTTGATGCAGGTACCCGGATCGTACATTAATCAAGACTCTGGGACTCCGGAAACAGATCCGACAGTTTGCTAGGCTTTGCGCTCGGATTCTGGGCTAGTTCGTTGGCCGAAATTGGCCTGCAAAGGCACCTCTCGATATCCGTCTAAACGTACTTAACCTACACTGGGCCTCGCGCTTGCGTAGACTCGATCATCCTCGCTTATCACCTTCGAGTTATCCTACTTGCCCAAATTTTCCCACTTTCATTCCTGGCAAGCCTCTCCCGGCGTAGTCCGAAGCGGCCGTGCGGTGAGCTTTGGCACCACAATTTCCCCTGCCACGTGACCCCCTGCCACATGATGGACCAGGTTGGGGGCCAATCAATCTTCCTACCCCCCCACGATGTTGCGTTTCCAGAGCAAGAAACTGCTGCAGAACGCGTTTGCGCGCGGTTATGCGACCCAGAAGGAGCTTGATCTCGTTGTGATCGGTGCTGGCCCCGGTGGCTACGTCGGTGCGATCCGGGCTGCCCAGCTCGGTCTCAAGACGGCGTGCATTGACAAGCGCGGCCCGCCCGGTGGCACCTGTTTGAACGTCGGCTGCATCCCGTCGAAGGCGTTGTTGAACAACTCGCACATGTTCCACGCCATCGAGACCGATACGAAGCGCCGTGGTATCGACGTTTCGGGCGTGAAGCTCGACTTCGCGCAGTTCATGAAGGCGAAGCAGGAGGCCGTGGACGGTCTCACCGGCGGCGTCCGCATGCTGTTCAAGAAGAACAAGGTCGACTACTACGAGGGCACTGGCTCGTTCAAGGACGAGTCGACCATTCTCGTGAAGCCGAACGATGGCTCCGAGGAGGTCGAGCTCAAGGCCAAGGACGTGATCATCGCGACCGGCTCCGAGGTCACTCCGTTCCCAGGCATTGAGATCGACGAGGAGCGCATTGTGAGCAGCACTGGTGCTATTTCGCTCAAGGAGGTGCCCAAGTCGCTCACCATCATCGGCGCCGGCATCATTGGTCTCGAGATGGGCTCCGTGTGGAGCCGTCTCGGCACCAAGGTGACCGTTGTTGAGTTCGGCTCTGCTGTTGGCGGTGCCGGCATGGACTCCGAGCTGAGCAAGACCGCCCAGAAGCTGCTGACCAAGCAAGGCATCGAGTTCAAGCTTAACTCGAAGGTGAAGACCGCCGTGCGCAACGGCGAGAGCGTCACCACGACCTACGAGAACGACAAGGGCGCTGAGGAGCAGATCGAGTCCGACGTGCTGCTCGTCGCGATCGGCCGCCGCCCGTTCACGAAGGGCCTCGGCCTCGAGAACGTTGGTGTTGAGCTCGACAACAAGGGCCGCGTCATCATGGACTCCGAGTACCGCACCTCGAACCAGAAGATCCACGTCATCGGCGACGCCACCTTCGGCCCCATGCTTGCCCACAAGGCTGAGGACGAGGCCATTGCCGCTGCTGAGTACATCAAGACCGGCTACGGCCACGTCAACTACAACGTGATCCCCTCGGTCATGTACACCCACCCGGAGTTCGCGTGGGTCGGCAAGACCGAGCAGGAGCTCAAGGCCGTGGGCATCAAGTACTCGGTCGGTAAGTTCAGCTTCGCGGCGAACTCGCGTGCCAAGACGAACCTCGACACCGACGGTTTCGTGAAGGTGCTCGCCGACAAGGAGACCGACCGCGTGCTCGGTGTGCACATTGCCGGCCCCAACGCCGGTGAGATGATCGGCGAGGCCGGTCTCGCCGTTGAGTACGGCGCCTCTGCCGAGGACATCGCGCGCACCTGCCACGCGCACCCGACCCTCTCCGAGGCGCTCAAGGAGGCCTCCATGGCCGCCTACGGCAAGCCGATCAACTCGTAAACTTAGACTATAGATATAATTAGGCACATAGTCTTCTGTCCGACGTGATTAAGAGCCCAAAGGCTCACCGGAGAAGAAGACCAGCAAGGAGCAAAGGTTCACAGGAGCAAGAGACCAGCTAGTAGAAGGCTCGCGCCGGCTTTGGACGCCGTGTTGGCCATCCCAGGCGCACCCAGGTTGTCGAGGTGTTCTGCACGGCTGAGGTTGAAGCGCGGCCCGGTGTGGTTCAGCGGGCCGGGCCGGCTGCCATTTTTATGGCCAACAGAGCTGGTGACTATGGGCCCCGGTGCGCCAGGGATCTCCGAGTGGGACACTAGCGAGGGAGACGGTGGAGCCGAGGCATGGAGTGTACTTGGGCGGCGGGAGAGAAGCGGGCCCGGGCCGTGCTGCGTGATGAAAGGATGCGTGTAGGGGTCCGCTGTGTCGAAACCCGACCGCAATGAAGACGAGCTTTCAAGGCCGGTCGAAACGGGTGCGTCGATAGCCGACGACAGCAGGGTCGGCTGCGGGGTGGCGTGCCCCGCGAGGTTGATAGCCCGCGCGTTGCACGCGGGCACGGCCGGGAACTGGTGCGCCGGCAGGTCGTAGGTGCGCTCGGCAGCGGCGAATGCATTCGTGAGCTCGGCAGCCGGCCCGCGGAGCTGGTTGAGCTTGGAGCAGTCCCGCGCGAGGATGCGAATTAGCGCCGCCATTGTGTCGGTCGTGGGCCCCTCGAGGTCGGAAACGTCGCGGCTGCTGATCCGCGTGAGGCCCTCTACGTGGAAGTCGCTGGCCTTGCTGTTGAGCGTGCTGATGAGCTGCGCGATCGAGTGGATCAGCCGCGTGAGCGGCTCGGGCTGCACCTCCTGGTCGCTCGCGGTGCCCGCGGACGTGCGCAGGGCCGCGACGGCATCGTAGAGCCTGCGGTAGTCGTCCTGGGTGTCGAGAGCGGCCGAAATGCCCTTCGACTTATCCCAGCTACCGAGGCTGCGGTTGAGCGCGTCTATATAGTTCTGGGTCCGCGCAAGCGCGCTTGGAAAGCTTAGCGGAGCCGATGAGGAGGCCGGTGCCGACGCTAGGGCCGCGGGGGCACGCTCGAGCAGGCTATTCAAAGTTCGAACCGGTTCGGGGGCGGCAGCGGCAGCAAGAAGGAGCGCCAGAGTGAATGAGAATGCCATTGAGGACGCTCCGGGCTTGCTTGCATTATATACCTTGCGAAAGTCTATTCAGCAAGGTTGAGGGGGAAGGTAATCTGCCAAGGGGCGTGGGTCGAGCAGAAAATAGGCAGCGACTCGATGGCGTGAGAATTTTTTCTAGCTTAAACGACATTGCGTTCACCGGATCCACGAGCAGATCCGCCTGCGGATCCGCCAAAAGCGGTGGAAACCGCTCAATGCCGGCGGTGAGCGGATATGCACGAGGTGCGTCACCCTGCAGATCACGAGACCCACGGGGATTAGCCCGGAGCTTACTCTATCGCTCCTAGCTGGCTTCTCGATTCCCGACTGCGGCTGCCTCGGCGGTCACGGCTGCCACGGCTCTCATAGTTGATATGGCTGCATTGCGGCCATCCTTCCTCTGCTGCTCCAAAACAGCTGTTGTAGTAAAATGCGCCGCGATTTGGCAGTTATCCTCAAGCAGCAGGAGCTCTTTTCGATCACGCGGCAGTCAAATTTTTACCACACGAAAAACTCAGCATTGAGCTAGCAGATTGCTCTGTCCAGTGGTCCCCAGCTATCCAGAGCTTCGAACCGATCCAGGCTTCGATGGTGTTCCGGCACGTGCCCCCTCCTATAAGGGCACCCCACGCCGGCGGGCGCCGCATCACAATGGCTGAGAAGACGTTGTACGTTGCGCAGAAAGGCAATGCCGTGAAGTGGGAGGTCCCGCAGCGGGAGCTGCAGCCGCACGAGGTGCGTGTGAAGACGGTGAGCGCCGGGATCAATCCGATTGACTGGAAGACCATTGACAACAACCTGGCCGACGGCGCCGGCCAGGGCAACGACTTTGCCGGCGTTGTTGTGGAAGTCGGCAGCGACGTGAAGCACACGAGGGTCGGCGACACGGTGGCCGGCGGCGTGGGCGGCGGCAATGTCGACGACACTGAGCAGGGCGCCTTCAGCACCGAGATCAAGCTGGCTGAGGACCTGCTGTTTAAGTTCCCCGCGCCGCTGGCGGCAGCCGGCAAGGACGAGATCCCGGCCGGCTTGCCGACGACGTTCGAGCAGGCGGCATCGCTCGGCATTGCGGCCGTGACGACGGCGCTCGCGTTCGAGGGCCACGCGCAGCCCGCCCCGGGCGACTACGCCGTGATCTACGGTGCGACGTCGTCCCTCGGGTACTACGCGACCCAGTACGCGCGCAACATCGGCTACAAGGTGATCGCCGTGTCGGCGCCGAACAAGATCCTGGCCGATCTCGGTGTTGAGGCCGTCGACCGCCACGGCGACTGGGTTGCCGAGGTGAAGAAGATCGCCGGCGACAGCGTGACGTACGCTTTTGACGCAATCGCCCTCAACGACTCGCAGCACGTCGTCGCCAAGGTGTTGTCGGCCTCCAAGCCGGCCGTGCTCGCTATTTCGGACCCGGCAACGAAGGCGGCGCCGCCGTCGAACGTCACGGTTATCAACCCCTTGTACTTCTTCGCGTACCAGCCCGTAAAGAAGCTCGGCACGGCGGCGATCCCGGACCCGACCAAGACGTTGGAGCGCGCGTCGGGCCTCATTGCCGAGATCAACCACCAGTTCGCGAAGTCCGAGATCCGCGCCCTGCCCATCAAGGTCTTGCACGGTTTGGAGAGCGTGAACGAGGGCCTCAGTTTGAACCGCAAGGGCGTTAGTGGAACGAAGATCGTGATCGATCTCGAGTAGGTAGCTCGAGTAGATAGCTTGAGTAGAATAGTAAATACTAGATTGACCCGCATCTGAATTTGGTCAAAATCTTACAGCATACATACATTTCTATGTGAAGACGCCATTCCCGGCTCTGCTGGTTTCTGCCTTCTGGAGCTGCCTTCTGAGAATGCCTTCTGGGGCTGCCTTGTGAGGCTACCTTCCTGCCTTACGGTGCCTTATGCTGCCTCCCGATTATCAGGGTGCGCTCTCCGGAGTCGCCTTCTTGTTGAACTCGTGCGCGAACGTTTGGTGGAGCTCCTTGTAGCTGAGGATGATGCGCGTCTTTGCGTCTGCGGACACGAGCAGCACGTTTTCGTCGATGCCCGCGTCGAGCTTGTTGAGCGCGGCGAGCGCGTGCGCGAGGTTGAGCGCTGGGCGGCCCTGCTCGGTGTGCTGGCCGAAAACGAACTTGCGGAACAGGTGCAGCGCGTACAGCGGTGAGCGCGGGTCCGCCGGGTCCGAGCCCTCGAGCACGAACTCGATCTTCGCGAGGAGCCTGAACACACGCCCGTTCTCGAGCTCCTGAGACAGAACATCCTCGAGATCGTCAATGCGCCGGTTCGCGAGGTCGGCCGCCCGCAGTGCGTACGGGTACAGCAGGTCGTCAATGCGCGCCTTGTCGGCGCGGCTCAGCGCGTCCAGCAAGTCCGTGAACTCGTT